>JAAGEH010000076.1:26755053-26847817 GCA_011751065.1 Lasiurus cinereus | reverse complement strand
TCCTTCCTTCCTTCCTTCCTTCCTTCCTTCCTTCCTTCCTTCCTTCCTTCCTTCCTTCCTTTCCCTCTACAACCCAGCAGCTAGACCATATGTTACATTGATTGCCCAGTAGCAGATTCACATTGAGATTGAGAACTCCTAGGATTTGGGTCTCATACTCATTCTCTGCGAAGACTGAACTACACATTAGATTGAAACACACCTGCCCACCACCCCTGCAGGTACCTAACACTCCCAGGTACCTAACAAGGTCAAGACTGGCCATGAGATTTAGGGTGTCCTGTTGGGAAATTCGACAGGGAAGTGCCAACATGAATTGATTTCTCTTATTTCATGTTAAGATAGTCTTTTGTGTAAAAATTTTTAGGGTTTTTTAAAATTTGTTTTGAGAGAGAGAGAAAGAGAGAGGGAGAGAGAGAAACATCCATCTGTTGTTCCACTTATTGAGGTATTAATTGGTTGATTCTTATATATGCCCTGACCTGGAATGGAACCCAACAACCTTCATGTATAGGGATGATGCTCTAACCAACTGAGCTACCCAGCCAGAGCAAGCACCTGCGCATTTTTTTAACTATATATATATATATATATATATATTTGTCATTTTATTTTTTTAATCTTTATTATTCAGATTATTACATTTGTTTCTCTTTTTTCCCCTCCATAGCACCCCTCCACCCAGCTCCCACCCTTTCCTCTGCCCTTAGCTCCCTCCCATTGATCTCATCCATAGGTGTATGATTTTTGTCCAGTCTCTCCCTGTACACCCCTCACCCCTTTCCCCCTGAGAATTATCAGTCCACTCCCTTTCTGTGCTCCTGATATAGAGTTCAAAACCACGCTTATAAGGTTTTTCAAGAATATGCTAGAAAAATTGGATAAACTTAGCGAGAGCCAAGAAGAGATGAAAAAGGACCAACTAGAGATGCAAAAGAGCCAGCTAGAGATGGAAAAGGTCCAACTAAAGATGAAAAAGGACCAACTAGAAATTAAACATACACTGACTGCGCATTTTTTTAAAAATATATTTTTATTGGCTTCAGAGAGGAAGAGAGAAGGAGAGATAGAAACATCAATGAAGAGGGAGAATCATTGATTGGCTGCCTCCTGCATGCCCCCTACTGGGCAATAAGCCTGCAACCTGGGCACAGGCCCTGACAGGGGATCAAACCATGACCACCAGATTCATAGGTCAATGCTCAACCACTGAGATACGCTGACTGGCCAGACACCTGCTTTTTAAAAATGTCCCTTTGGTACAAAAAGAGTAGGTTGTTGTTGTTGTTATTATTTCAGTAAATAAAAATCATATTTTTGTTAGATCACCAAAATATATTTTTGTTGTGCCACAGAATTTTAATAATTAGTTTATGTGTGCCATGAGATGAAAAAGGTTGAAACTCACTGTTGTAGAGAAAAGGAAGATCACTTCCTGTTGGCTATTAGTGTATAGGTTGTCTTCTAAGACTGGCAGACCTACCTCCTGTTTTCAAGAGCTGGACAGAGAGTGGGATCCTTGTGAAGCCTTCCATTCACCCGTTCGGACCAGCTACCTACCCTTCCTTTCACATTGCCAATGTCTCCTTGAATCTGTTAACACTTTTTTTTATTTTTCCCTGAAAACTTTCTTAGTGGATGTGAAGGAGAAAACCGGGAGGGGGATAAAGGCTACTGTCAAATTGATTAAGTGAACGCTCATTAGAGAAAGTAACAAGAGGTGAAATCTGCATATGCATTGCAGAAACGTGTCCTGATCCTGCTAAGTTGTAAGAAGACAAAAAAAGGGCTGAAAACCTCCGTAGCTGGAAGCCCTTGAGGGGGCCTGGGGGAGGAGACGTGCTCTCACAGTAACTGTCCTTTATAAGCCCCTGTCACAGCGGCCACTGTCTGAACACTTTGGGACGTATTTGGGATTTTGTTTTCTAGAAATGTGTCCCACAAATGTGTGTATGTATGTATGTATAACTAGCCTGACACTCCCCGCCCCCCAACACACTAGCAAATCCCTTAATTTTGAGTAATTTGAGGTTTATTTCCTCCTTTTTCTTCTCCTCCTCCTTTTTAAGACCTTTGCCCCCACCAAACATGACAACCATGAGAACCTAAAGCCACTGAGTTTGTGTCTCTGGTGCATAACCTTTCTGCTCAGTGTTAAACAGATATTTTTCTTTCTCAGTTTAAAAAGATAAACGAGTCCAAAGTCAGCGATTTCTGTGGTTGTTGGAGGAAGGTGGGGCCATTCTTATCAAAGGTCTTCCAACTTACCGGCCTAAACACAAAAGTCTAAAATGAGGACCCGGATTCCAGGGAACAGCACTGGCATTGGAGCAGCTGAAGGTCCTTGTTCTTGCACGCCGAGCAGCTTGGTAGTGTAATTCCAATGCCCAGTTAATTGGTAACTTAGGTAACAGTTGGAGAGGACAGTGCTATTTCCCGCAGTCTCCCATCTGTGGGAGAGGCCTCTATCACAACCATAGAATAACACTGATGATGTGTTTATGAACAACTATTTCATAAACATGTCATATCTGATGGTTCTGTAAATGTTCACTCTCACTCATTCCTGGGATTAGCTTTCAATTTATCTGCAAATGCCTCAAACTCACCTCCTCCTCTCCTGAAATCGAACCAGAAAATTCCTTATAGAAAGAGATGATGGTATTGACCTCCACTGACAGAATGAAGATACTTGAGGACCTAGCCTGAAAAGGTAAGGTAGACAGTGACATAAAATAGGCCTCAGTTAACCTAGCTGGTGTGGCTCAGTGAATAGAGCGTTGGCCTGCAGACTGAAGGGTCCTGGGTTCGATTTTGATCAAGGGCATATGCCAGGGTTGTGGGCTCCATCCCCAGTTGGGATTCCCTCTCATCATTGATGTTTCTCTCCCTCCCTCTCCCTTCCTCTCTGAAATCAATACAACTATATATTTTAAAAAATATATGACTCAGTTGGCACAAACCCTTGATTTAAAATAGTTAAAAATAAGAAAAGCCCAAGCTTGACATTTCTTAGGTTTACCAAAAAAGACTACATGCTACATGCATGCCTGAGGTGAGGACCAGATAGCCCTAAAGATGTGAAAGAGGATGCACAATAATAATCATGCCAGAGGATGTCCTTTGAAACATCTGTGGACTGCAACAAAGCAGTTCTTCCTATATGTGGGGTTGTTTTGCACCATTATGCATTTTGGAGATTCTGGTAATTACAAATTTAAGGCTTAAATCCTCATTCCTTCTTTATATTTCTGAACTGCCCCCATAGGTATATTTACTCCGTTCTTTTGTCAAGCTTAAACATTTCCAATTACCTCCGACTCTAAAGGGAAATGTGATGGTTAAATTCCCACACTTGTAATGACATTTATTAACCTGGCTCTGCTGAGAAATGTTGAATCTCTTGCCTTCCCAAATCATACATTTTAATTCTGAACACACCTCCAAAGAACACTGACATTGTTTAATTAAAATGAGGGTGCACATTAATAAGAAAGGATATCATTTTGTTATTTGTACATAATTTTATTTTGTTAAAAAAAATGAACAGAGACTGGTAAGTTCCATAATTGCCCTCCATGGTGAAGGAATAAGTGTGGGAGAGAAGAAAAGCACAGTAAGACACATATGTTCGTAAAACACTCCTTAATACTACACACGCTGTAGAAAATGCTACTTTGCATTTGGTCCTCAACGCGGCTAACCGCAAGCCATTGAGTAAAAAGTACACCTTTTAAACTTAATTCCTTGGTCAGAAGATAGAGCCACGTTTAGAAGCCTCCTCATTAATATGCTGTAATGGTCAAGTAAGAGATTAATAGCAAAGTCACCTGCTAAAGCAACCAGGAACCTGTTGATTTACAATAAGCCTCCAAAAATAAGATACCAGATTGCAAAGCAAAATCAAATCCCAGGGCAACAAGTGCTTCTGTAATTTATTCCTTCTTTATATGAGGGCATAAAGCTCCCTTTATAAACGTGTTTTCCAGGCCCTGCTGTGAGCTGTAGGTGTGAGCTTTTCAGCTGATTTATTAATTTTAGTTTCAATCAACGTGTCACCTGCAGACACAAAAATGTAGGCCTCACCACAGAAAATACAATTTAAGAGGAAAAAAAAAAAAGGAAAGAAAGAAAGAAAGAAAAAGAAAAAAACAGGGCTTTAATTCAAAAAAATCTCTGCCAGCATTTTTTTTCTCTCTCTAGATGAACACTGGCACGCCTATTCTTTGAGATCTCAAATAATTCCCAGCAACATCATTTTATAAAAATTAAACATTTTTGTCAGACTTCAAAAGTCAGCCTTAGACCCGGGGAAGAGTAACACGAGGCTGCCAAAACAATCAGTTCCTCCTGTCAGTAGGGGTACATTCTCCCCAAAGAATCGAATGAACAACAAGTCCCCTGGGCAAAATGTGCAAAAAATTCTCAATTAGTTGTCTTTATTTAGTGAGCACTATGGGGTCCTCAACCACACTATAGAATTATGGCAAGAAAGCTGAGCTCTTCACTAGCTTATTAGCATTCTCAGAGGGTTGGAGTGCCGCTGATAGCAGACTGTTGCCTCCAAGAGCTGTTGGTGGGACCCCTACACTCCCGGGCTTTGTCCTTTTGTCCTTCCAAGCCAGCAGGAAGTACTGCCCCATGTCCAGGGCATTCTGGGATACCTTCATTCCATTCACAGTTTGTATAACCGAGGGGGCTGAAGTCTTTGTTATTGACTGTGACCATCACTGTTGCAGGTTGAAATGAAAAGCAAAAGCGATCTGTATCAGTCAATGCTAAATGCAGATTTAGGAAGTAGCTCCCTTCCAAATGAACATCCTTGTAGGGCTGCAGTGGCCAAAGCCCCATAGGAAATCCAGGTCCCAGGTTATAATCTGACTGCGTTCCTTTCATCCCAAAATTATAACACTAGGCTAGGGAACAGAAATGGGAGAGGATGAATGAAAATTCTAGACGGACACTTCAGCATACACATTTTTGTAGCACACCCTTACCTAGTGGGCCACCTTCCCCCCCACCAACCCACCTACCCCTAAACACCCCTTTTCCAGAAAAAGGAAACAAGAAAGATGAAAACAGTATTTTTACTAAAAGAACTGCAGCAAGTATGAGAAATGCCTTCTCTAAAAAAGAGGGTATTTGCTGCTTTAGGGAAAACACTATCATTGACTAAATTAACAAGTTGTCTTATCAACTGCCATAAGCCTTGGAGTCTAATTAATTTAGTACTGATCAATAGTCCTCAATGAGGCATTGATTTCTGCCTGCCTGACAGGGGTGCCGCTGAAATCACTTCCTCTGTATGCCACACACACACACACAGGCCCCCAAAGCTTATGCGTTATCACATTTAGACTTTATTTCACTTATCCTATATGGGCATGCATTTCATGAACCAAGTCAAAATGAGAAAATGGGATAAAAAGCAACTTTAGAAGTAAGAACAGGTTCACCAGCAAATGTGAACAGAGATCGAGCAATGCCTGCCAAAGTTCTGCTTTCTCAGAAAATGCCCTTTGAGTGAGAGGAAACATTAAAAGAAAGAAAGAAAGGAAGGAAGAAATAAAGAAAGAAAGAGTTTTGCTTAAAAGTTAGGAATTGCTTTCATAAGGCATGCAAAGAGGGCTTGGCTTACTTTTCACTCTTATTTTCAGAGTGCTGATGATACTTTTATGAAAAGTATTCTGATGCAAAATAATAATACCAGTACTGCTATCTGGCCAAGGGCAGAAGCAGATGGTGAGCCTCAGATAGGAATGAAAACATGTGGCAGGGCTGCCTGGGATTTGTCTTTTACAGCTGGGGTGGGGTAGGGAGGACTTCCTACTCACCCCTCCCCAAATCAATATATTGGGACAGTTATATATAATTATCTTCAACATTTGACTTTTCAACTTGTATCTGGGCTAACAAGATACTTATTCTCTTAAGACATCGAGACTAAGAAAGGGCTAGGTTTGAATGAGTGTTTTCAGATTCTCCTAGGACAATGGTAGGCAAACCGCGGCTGGTGAGCCACATGCGGATCTTTGGCCCCTTGAGTGTGGCTCTCCCACAAAATACCACGTGTGGGTGCGCACATACAGTGCAATTGAAACTTTGTGGCCCACGCACAGAAGTCAGTTTTCGGCTCTCAAAAGAAATTTCAATCGTCGTACGGTTGATATTTGGCTCTGTTGACTAATGAGTTGACACAGCCCTTGCATTTTCTTTGGGGCCCCTCCCTGTTTGGGTGCCTGTTCGCTCGCATTGTGCCAGCCAGCTGCCTGACACCCCTGAAAATCCCGAGGCTTGCCCCTCAGGCCTGGCCACTGGGCAGTGTTTCCTCACGTAGTCTAAACGCCCCTTGAAATAAGAAGTGAGTATGGAAAAACTTTTCAAACATTTTGCAGACGATGCTTGAATTTCAAACTCCAGGAAACAGGTAGCTAAGGAATTTATCTATCTCAAAACTGATTTTCCATTCAATTAAAAGAGAGGGAGGAGAGAAGCACTGAAAACACATGCAACTGCCTGTGTTAGAGAAACTTCCCAAAATGATCCAAACAAAAACAGTTCCTATTCTTTCCTGTGCTCTTATTTAATATAATTTGGCTTATTGAAACTTGCAATTACATATACACATATATTTTTTTAAAGTCCCCGAAAAGTCCTCCCCTTAATCTCCCTGGGGCCTCTGAGTTTCCATAGCACTTTACAAAAGATCTTTATTGAGGGAAGGATTGGACAAACTTTCCTTATATGTGTGGCCCACATCATTAATTGCCCCATCTCCTTTCGCGAGGCCTTATTCCTATGTAAATACCCTTGCATAATGTTACAGGCTATTGTTAGGCCAGCGCCAGTCAGTCGCCACTTATATGCATTTTTATTTCAATCCGCTGCTCAGAGAATGAAAAGATGTCTGGACTTAAGCTGTTTACCAACTGGGCCGAAGCTGCCGAGCAGCAAAACCGAAGAAAGCCCCGAGCCACTGGAGGAACAAGGTCTTACAATGCGAGCAGCCATTTTCAGTTGAGTTATTAACCCACCCCGAAACTCTCCTAAGCTATGGCCTTTTTACAAGAACAAATGTGCTGAATCAGACATGAATGAGCCAGAACTATTAAGAGAGAAATCCTCTAAAGAACTATTGAACACAACATAGGTTTGTAATCATTTTGTCTCAGTTGCCTGCTACCAACATTATCAAGGATGATAAGCTGGCTCGGTGGTGCACGGGCTCGTCGTGAGACAATAGTGCGGGGCAGTCAAACCGCACAGGCGAGCAACACGCACCCAGAGTCAGACAACAGTCTTCAAGAGACCAGAAGACTGAGTTAATAGCTCAACACCGGGCCCTTCTATTGATTTGGCACCAAAACACAGCAGTCGTCTTTGACGGGAACATGGGGGGGGAAATGCCTCCGAATCTAAGTCTACCTCTCAATCTTCCGCATGGCCTGTGCGCGCCGCAGTTGAAAAGCTAACATGATTTTTCCTTTCCAGTTGTGAAGATCTGCTGGGATGAGACAGCGTGGCTATAAAGCAGCAACACTCAGTACTTAAGGGAGCCAGCTTTTCACTCTGCAAAATGCCCTGCAGGCAAGGAACACCCTACTTACTTCACCGCACCGCCGTCTGAGTGGTGTGGCGTTCGCCTAAAGAAATGCTTGACTATTTGCATGCTTATTAGAATCCAATGAGTGCCTAATAAGTGCATATATGTGTCAGGAAACGTCTCACTGCGGAGTTAGTGCTACGGGAAAGACGCCACACACGCGGAGGAAAGCAGTCTTGAGTTAATTACCATCACAATGCAATCAAGTACAACAGTCATAGCTGAAAACCTTTCCTATTAAAGCTGCTAGGCTCAGCCTTGCCTCTGCAGGTCAGCCTCGGCGCTGATAACCTTTCCAGCAGACAAACACGTGTAACGTTGCCTCTTCTAATTAAAAGCTCGGGGGTGGTGTAGAAAAATACCGGCACACGGGCTCCAAGCAAATGAAGCGATGCCTTTGGCTGAGGACGCTACCATATGCTGCTGCTGTTTACTCTGGAAGGAAACTGAGTCACTTAACATTTCAATAGGTTAATCAATTGACAATTAAATGGAGAAATTGGTTAACTCTGAAAACAATTAACATGACACTCCATTAAGTACACTCTCTAATTGCCCCAGCTGTGAGTGGAAATGAACGTGCATGGTAAAGCCTCTAACTGGGGTGGCACTGTGTGTGTGTGTGTGTGTGTGTGTGTGTGTGTTTGAGAAACCGAATTAACTGGAAACTCGCGTTTTATTTTTATAGAATAGACAGTAGGAATTCTATCATTCACTGCAGTTTTAGCAGAGGGGAGCTAAATTTATATTTTTTACATTCTTTTATGGGCTCACTTCAAGTTGTTGAAATATTTAATTTGCAACAATTAATTAAAATTACCCTAACACCTCCTACTAAATTATCAGTTGGTGAACAAAATGGGAAATCTCTCCCTTTGCCTATTTTGGGAACCGAATTACTGTGCAGGATCAGGTATATTTCAATATTTCCTTTCTCACTAAACAACACAATGCACAAGTCTTAAAGTCAGAATTTTTGCTGCACATTTCCGGAAGTGGTTACTGACTGTTGGCTGTGTCCCTAACTTCACTGTTGGGTAGTAACAATCGTGTTCATTAATGACAATTTTAAATTGGAAACTCCGAGTTTGGGTGGTTACAGACTATTACAAATGCCGACTACAGGCAGTCATTAAGAGGAAAAATATTCATTTACAAAAGTGATGATTTAAGTAAATCATACATGTTTCTGAGATGTATTAAGCATTAAATATTATTTTAATGAGACTATCTTTAAAAGCTGATTATTAAAGTTATATCATCTTCCTCCTCCTCCAACCCTTTTGGGAACTCTACTATCCCTGGATACCCACAAATAAATACAGTAATCCATTTTGAGGGACTGCTGGTTTGGCAGCAGAGTGGGAGGATGGCATTGAAGAAGAGGGCACTGGAGACAGCTGGGTAACACATTCAGGGGTGTGTTGGTCCCATCAGGCCAGCTTCAACCCAAGAGAGGTGGAGAAGAGCAGGGAGTTCCTGCAGCCTGCCTACATGTCCTGCGTCGCTCAGCTGGGGGTGATGACGCTGTGGTCCATTCAGAGTGGACCATGTTTTATCTACTTTTCTTCTCTGCCTCACTTTTCCTTTTAACACCCTGGTATTACACCTCCCAATGAAGCCTCGGATCATAACTTTTATCTTAGGACTGTTCTCTAGGGAGATAGTGTACCTGAAATGTGATGGAGATGGTAATGGTTACTTCATCATTGAAATTTCAGCCCATCCTTTCAAAAGACACTAGGATAGCCTTTTCCTGGTGGCTCAGTTGCTGGGAGCTTTGTCCTGTGCACTAAATAAACTATTGCATGGAACCAAAAAAAAGTTGGCTCTTCTGGGTATGTATAGTTCATAGGCACTTTGTTTATTGCACAGCATTCAAGCTGGATTTCAGTCCCCATTTATCCACTTATATGGATGTTCTTGTGCAGCGAACAACCTATATAAATTCACCCATTTGAGTAGAGTAGAAGTAATATCCTATATAATAAAAGCCTAATATGCTAAATGCCTGCCTGTTTGTTCAACTGTTCAACCAGTTGCTATGACAGCACTGACCACCAGGGGGCAGATGCTCCAACAGCTAGGTTAGCTGGGTCCTGCAGATTGGGACAGGCCCTGGAGCCCTCATGCAGTCCCTCCCTGGCCCCGATTATGCACCAGTGGGGACCCTCCATTTCGCCTGTGCCCTGCTGGTTTTGGCCTAATCCCTACAGGCCAGGCTGAGGGACCCCACCAGTGCATGAATCCATGCAATGGGCCTCTATTACAACTTATAAAGGAGTAGATTCAGAATTTTTCAAAGCACTTCTAATAGTGCTTTGTTGATGTGGTTATATTTACAGTAGTTCTAAACAAAAATTAAATTTTACACATATTGTTTACAGTACCTGATTTTATGATAGCTTGTCTTCCTTGTGAAAGAGCTTAAACAGGTCTTTTCCTTAGTAGTGGGTAGAGGGAGATGAGTTGGTGTTTAAAATGTGCTGGGCATCATCTTACATGTGGAGCTACAATGAGGAGTCAGGTTGAAGAACAGTGAAAATGGATGATTGCATTTATCCTGGACCAGGACTGCCTTTTCTTTAGCTTCTTAAATTTCACTTGTCATTCAAACAGTACATCACTCAGGGCTTCAGTAAGCTCCTACCCCTCAACTCTCCACCACACCACAGGAGCACTTAGATTTCCTGCTCCTTCATTTTGATACATCAAAATCCCAAAGACATAGCAGAAGACCATTTGAAGAAAATAGCTATTCCCTTTACTTTACCTGCTGTGAATAAGATTCTCTATCAAAATCTTGGGGGTGCTCAGAGCCTTCAAGATGGAAAGTAAGATCCTGGATACATGATGGAATGATGGAAAGAAGAAAAGAGGGAGGGGAAGAAAAAAAAGTGCAGCACCCGTTCTTAGGTAAGGCTGAACAGGCCAGCTGGAGACCCCTCATTGCGCAGCCAGTCATAGAAAGACCTTCCTCTTTCTCCTTTCAGCAAACATTTATTTATTGTTTACCTTACATCAGACTAAGTGCCACTGCAAAAGGTAATATGAGTTTCTGCCTCTGATGAGCTTATGATCTAATAGGAAAGTTGAAAACATGAGCAGATAATTTCAATCTAATGAAGTAATGACTATGCTAAAAGTACGTAGAGCATGCTATGGGAGCCTGGGGCAGGGCTGCTCACCCCACCCTGGGTTACAGAAAGCTTCCTGGAGAAGACCTATGAGGTGGCTCTTTCCAGTCTGTCATTCAGGGACTGTGTACAACCTGGCTCTCTATACAATCTACCTCTCTAGCTTTATCCCTGGTCAGTCCCTAGCTTGGCCCTCCTTGATAGGGTCTATGCAATCATATACTCAACTATCACTAATTTCCAAATATGACTTGTTTATACAAACAAGACCTTCAGTCTGGAGGCTCTTCTCCCATTTACACACCAGGAAAACCTCTGTTCATTCTTTAATACCCTTCTCAGAAGTCACTTGTGAAGCTTTTCATGAAACTCTGAGGCAGAGTGGCCTCTTTTCTTCTTCCTGCTTCTAGTCTAGCCATTCAAGGTCTCTGTTCGCTACGTTGTATGTTTAAGATAATATTGACCATAGTTTTTCTGTGTATGTGTCTGTTTTCTCTTTAGACTGTGAGCTCAAAGGGCAGGAGTCATTCATCTTTGTTTCCCCAGGGACGAGTGCTCTGAATGGCTCTTAGCTCTGTAACTTAGTATTTGATGGCTGGATGAGTACATATACTATACTATGGAAACACTAACGATGGAATCATTCACTATGCTGTTCACACTGAGTAAAACATTTGGACCATCATATCAACATAGCAAACGGGCCTCTGCGATACGTGAGATTTGTAAATGGCCCAGGACAGGACCCTGACTTAGAAGAGACCTGTCAGACCTCAGATCTGTTGTACTGGTTTGGCCACTGCCTCCTTGTGGGTCATGGATTGTTGAGTACCTTTTAGATGATTAAATGGAGTCAGGGAGGATTTGCTTTAAAGTTTCATTTAGGTCAATTGTTTATTTCTTATTCAGGGCCTGTTATGTTACTAAGCACTGTTCTAGATGCCAGCAGATATAGTCATCAAATAAATCATAAGGCTTAGGACAGAGGGTCCATGGAGCATTCTACACAGTGGTTCTCAAAGTATGATCCTTAGATCAACAGCATCAACATAACCTTGGAAACTCTAACTGGTTAGGAATGCCAATTCTTGGACCCCAACTGACACCCACCAATTCAGAAACTCTGGGGGCTCCGCCCAGCAATCTAATTTAACAAGCTGTCAGGTGATTCTGATGCTGAGATCCACTGCTGAGTCTAGTCCAAGTCCATGCTAGTCATATAGTGAGAGAAATTAAAGTTTTGCCCTCCCAAAACTGTGCCTTTCAGGATACTGATTTTAAGCTGGTTATTAAGAAACAAAAAATTCTGAAAGAATCTTTGACTTTCCCTTTTCCTGTCTAAGAGATTCAGATGGAAAGGCCTTTGCCAGGAATGGAATCTTAACATTTTCAATTTAGCACTAGATAGGGAAGCTCAGGCAGGGGCCTGATGGGTAGGTCACCCCTCACTTTGTGTCCTAATGTTTCTGGGTTACCTAGCAAGAGTTTGCCTGCCACTGCAGGTCTGCTCTTCCTCAACTTCCTGTATGTTGCCTCTTTGCTTTGACATCTTAGATCCCTTCCCTCTTTCTCTTTTGTCCATAATGGCACAGCTGCCCCATGTGTTTGGAGTCTTATATCTCCTAACACCCCATCATGTACAATGGTAATAAACTTTGTTCATTTTCTTCTATTAGTCTGTTTTTGTTAACCTAATTATTACCCACATGTATAGACTCACACAAATATATTTGCCCCTCTGTATTCATATTCCACTTTTTCTCTTTTCCTTCTTCCCATGCTTTGGGGCAAATATACAAATCACCCAGGATGATTTGTGGGGTTTATGCACAAAAGGGCTCTTTGTAATCTGAGGGTGGGGTGGGAGTGAGATAGGGAATCACTAGTCCTGTGCAGGCCTGTCGGTGGGGGGCCACTACCAGAGGCTGAAAAGGTGTTGTGAGGAGGCTTTTCTTTAAGGACTGTCAATAGGGGGTGTCGGCAGACCAAAGGTTCAGAGGAAGAAGTCAGGGTGCTGGCACCCTCCCTGCTGCCCATTGGTAAGGCTGCAGCTTCTGCTTACTGAACTCCCCTGCCCCCCACCCCCTCCCTGCTCTTTCCAGGTTCCTGTAACCACTCCCTCCCTGCCCTTTTGGGTCTAGGGAAGTTTTGGCTCTTCACTAGCCCCTGTGCCTCACCATTTCTTCCTGGATTCCTTAACCCTTTGTTAAAAGCCTTTGTAAATAGCTTCTTCATTAACATGCATACAGACCTATTTTTAATCAGTAGTACAGAACCTTAGCTGTTTTTGATTTGTACATTTAATCCACTGCAAACATTTCCCAAGGTTTCCACAAAGTCTGCATAATGACCATATGTCAATACAGTGTTCTACCTCGCGATGTACATTAATTTCCTAATTTTTCTCTTTTTTGCCCTTCCTCTTGACTTGCTTATCCTTAACACTGCCTTTTTTCATTCTCATTATACTAGTAGCCAGAAAAAACAAAGTCTCAAGGTGTAGAATTTTATTGCATACACGCATATATATTTTCACTGCATTTACGTTCTTTTTTTTTTAAGATTCTGATGCCATCTGTCTTATAATCATATGCCTACCCCTCCTGCAGAATTCTACAAACAGTTTTGCTCACTGTATGTAGAGTAAAAACACAACTGTTGGCAGACATTTGTTTAAACTATTCTCTCCATTTGAAATATTCTCTTCTTCCCAGTTATTTAAATGTCAACTTTCCTGCCTATTCAAGTTAAATATGTTATTCTCTCTTTTGAACTAACATATTCAAATATGTATTTGGTAATTAATAATTTTTATATTTTGAAAAGTCATTTAAACATTTTAGATTATTTAACTGTACACATATTACTATCTTTTCTCCTCCAGCTTGATTATTCATTTTTTTACACCAAGAATTATTTTCTTATATAATTTTTCTCTAAAGGGACATTCACATATTAGTAATTGCTTAATAATATGTGTTGATCTAAAAAATGTTGGGGGCCAATATATGAAAGATGGACTATCAAAATCCTAGGTAGGTTTAAGTGTGATTAAAGTTATCTCTATGTCACAAGCTGTGACTTCATCACATGACACTTGGATTTATAATATATTTTAGAAATAATATTGTTCTTAAGTATTACTAGGAGGGGAAATGCTTTAAAAAGTATTTGTATCTAAGCCAAAGATGAGCACATACACAAGAAAGAAGCACTTTAACAGTATAGATTTATTTTATTTACTTATTTATTAAATTTTTTTTTGTTAATCCTCACCCAAGGATATTTTTTCCATCGAGTTTTAGAAAGAGTGGAAAGGAGGAAGGAAGTGGAGGGTAGAGAGAGAGATACATCAATGTGAGAGAGACACATCCATTGGTTGCCTCCCATATGAGCCCCAAAGGGACCCAGGGGTGGAAACTGCAACCCTTGACCAGGAATAGAACCCACAACCTTTTGGTGTGCAGACTGATGCTCTAACCATTGAGCAACACAGGCCAGGGTACAGCAGTATAGATTTAGAAGGAGGAGTCAAGACAGTAATAATAATGGTAGTGGTAACTCAGTTTCTAATTACTAACACAGATCCTGAGTCATTCTGTAACACATTGCCCTGTTTAATTTTCATCATATTACCTCCAAATATATTTCTCATTTACTTTATTACTACTACTAATAAAACCTGGCTTACTCCAACTAAGATATATGTGATACAAGAGGAAGGATGTTTTGTTCTTGTTTTCCTCAGTACTGTATATTCCCAGTCTTAGAATAAGTTTAGCACAGAATATGCATTCAATGAACATTTATTGAATAAATGAATGAATGGACACTTAATAGTATTTCATAATTTCCCAGATGATACTCTAAGTCAATGGTTCTCAACCTTCCTAAGGCCGCGACCTTTGCATACAGTTCCTCATCTGGTGGTGACCCCCAACCATGAAATTTTGCTACTGTTATGCATTGTGATGTAAATATCTGCATTTTCCGATGGTCTTAGGCGACCTCTGTGAAAGGGTCGGTCGACCCCCAAAGGGGTCGCGACCCACAAGTTGAGAACCTCTGCTCTAAGTGCTTCACACAACCCCATGTTAGGTACTTACTATGCCTTTTATAGAGGAGGAAACTGAAGCTCAGAGAAGTTAAGGGACTTTCACATCTAGTGAGAATGATGGGACTTAAACCCAGGTAGTCTGATTCTGGAGACTGCAATTTTAGCCAATATGTTACGTTTTAATCAAGAAAATATTGTAAAATAACAATAACTACCATTTGCACATGTACTTCTAAAACATGAATTATTTTCACATGTATTTCCATGTTGATAACATTCAATGATCCTGAGCAAATATTATCATTATCCCTACTTTACAGATGGGAAAACTGAGAAATGACTTGTCTGAGGTCACAGTGCCATTAAGTGGCAGTCCTGGGAAGTAAACTCAGATCTCCTGAGTCCAATTTCCATCTCTCTCCCACTCCCTGCTCCCGCCATGCACCATGCTGCCGCTTAAATGTGGTCAAAGACCACAATTCATGGCTTTAGACTCACATGAGAAGAAATTCTGTTTTAGAATAGTAGTGACTAATAAAATCATTGTTAGTAATCACCAATAAAACGGTCTATTTTTATATTCACTGGTTTTATTTTAGTAGTTACTAACTTGTTACTAATAAAATATTCCACATAGGTTATAAATGGTGTGAGTGTGTGTGTGTGTGTGTGTGTGTGTGTGTGTGTGTTGAGTGGTGGGAGGGAGTTCCCAAGCATTTTTCTTTTCTTTTTTTTAAATTAAATATACTTTATTGATTTTTTACAGAGAGGAAGGGAGAGGGAGAGAGAGTTAGAAACATTGATGAGAAACACTGATCAGCTGCCTCCTGCACACTTCCTACTGGGTATGTGCCCGCAACCAAGGTACATGCCCTTGACTGGAATCAAACCTGGGACCCTTCAGTCTGCAGGCTGATGCTCTATCCACTGAGCCAAACTGGTTAGGGCCCCAAGCATTTTCTTAGAAGAATAAATATGACAATAACAACATTTTCATGAGTAACTTTCACAAAGACTGTACAATCAATTGGCCAGGGATTGCTCTGGGCTATCTATCTCCAATATATCAAAAAAGAGGTATTATCTCCCCTTCTTCCCTTAGATCAGTGTAAATAATGTAAATATCTGTGTTTTCTGATGGTCTTAGGCTCTACAGCAGTGGTCACCCACAGGTTGAGAACTACTAGGTTCTTAGGGTTGCCTAAGACCATTGGAAAACACGGTTATTTACATTATGATTCCTTAATGGTAGCAAAATTACAGTTATGAAGTAGCAACAAAAATAATTTTATGGTTGGGGGTCACCACAATTTGAAGAACTGTATTAAGGGGTTGCGGCATTAGAAAGGTTGAGAACCACTGCCTTAGATCTGTATTCCTATAATGGGTGTTGGCAAATAACTCCAAGTTGTATTTTCTTGACAAGATAATACACATTATAAGCATAATTTTGACAGTTAGAATGAGACCCTGAGGACGGGGGGAGGGGGACAGCGCAGAGGTGGGGTGATGATGAGACCCTTGGAACAAAGTGCTGGAGAGTGGTCAATGGCGATGACCACAGGGTAAAATAAAGCAGCCAGCCATCTGACTCCGGCTCAAACTTCACAAGTTGAACATGCAGGGAGAATGATGGAATCGAATTAGAAGTAAATTAAGACACATATCAACCTTCTCTTCAGGGAGATGGATGCATGCAGAGGCATTCTGTGCACATGGAAGAACAGGGAAGGAACGCGTCACTCTATGTCAAGGTAACATGGTGGAATAGGAACAACCGTTCATGATCAGAGTGGAAAATGCAGATACATTGATTCTATAAGAAGGGATCTGAAGAATGGCCGAAAATGACTTGGAAATTGTAGGGGACCAGGAACTGAATATGATTTAACATAGAAGTATTACCAGTAAGAAGCAAGATAATTGTACTTTAGCATAATAACGAGGTATTGCTGCTGTCCACTCAAAAGTTTTACTTCCCATAAAGCTTCATATTTACTTTTCATACAGTGCGCTGGCAATTTAATGTTCAGATTAATCCAAGACTCATTTTAGTGCATGTGGACCTGCTCACCTGCTACTGCCGTCCACAGAGGGTTCTGTCTTTATGAACATGTCTAGCTCTGATGTCCATACCACTCACTTGGAATTTAGACTTTTAATGAGTTTCATTCTATAAGCATACATGCCTGTAATCTCACCAGCTCAGTGCATATGTTTATTTGCAGGAATACAGCTTCATGAGTATCTACCGTGTGGTGTTTGTTAGAACCACAGTGCTTAGTTTGGGGTCCAACATAGCTATTACTCAGTTACTAATTGCTGTATGATTATTTTACTTTTGGTTTAGGCTATTGTTTACAGCAAAAGTTGCAGTAAAAACCGTGTAGTGCAATTTATGAAAATTTGTGGGATGCAATGTATTTACTTTTTTACTTCTCGATGGAATGCAGTGGTGTCCCTTTGAGTGAGGAATTTGAAAATATGTGGGTTTTGAGGAAGTATCTCCTGCCCCCACTGGTGGGCTTCCTTCCACAGGAGATGTCGGGTAGAGTACTGCCAAGGTTGCTAGGGCAAGCCTTTGCATATACAAATGTGGGTCACCTGGGCTTTCTTCCACAGGAGATCCCTGTAGGTAGCTGCCAAGTTTGCTATGGCAGATCTTTGCAAATACAAATTTGGGTCAATGTGTTGACAGGATGTCAGATTTGTGTAGCTAATGGAGCTTCAGCATGAATATTGAGCCTTATGCCATTCCATTGTTGCCCAAATGAACCTGTGGGTGCCTATTCCTGCCTGCCTCTATTGGAATAGAAAATAGAAGCCTTTCTGGTGAAAACCTGAACAAGGTCTACAACCTACCCTTGACCCATAGTAACTGGTTTTTGGCAACAACTGAAAAGTAAATTCAAAGAGATCCAAATGGCAGAGCACTGATATTTTTCCATCAAAATAGTCTGTAATTTCATGTTCAGGAATCTTTGCCGGGGCATGGATCAACAAAGAGTAACAAAGAACAAGCCTGATCAGCTGATTTAGGGGGATCGAGTCTTTTGTATCACCAAAGGCCTCAAATATTATTGAGTTCTTTGAAACATATAAATCTCAATGGAGATGGTGAGTATCTGACTACTCTTGTTTTTTCTCTTCATAAAAATACTTTGAAATTATATTTCAGGATCATGGAAATTTCATTTGAATTGAACATAGTAAATTACAGACAACTTTTATATTCTTTGAGAGATGGGAATGTGAATTAAATAGAATTTACCATAAGACCTCATTTTAACTTCTTAATGTCCTGTTACCTATAACTGCATTATCTGATGCTTCTATGAATGAGCATTTCTGTATATGTATACAACAATGATTTACATTAACTAGATAATTTATTTAAGCCAAAGATCTTTTCCTCCAGTTATTCAGATAACATATTTTCTTTGCTTCAGTTGAGCACCTAGTGTATTTGTATTGTGTTTTTTTTTTTAAATAAGTTTTTATTTATTTTAAGGAGAAGGATAGAGAGATAGAAACATCACTGATCGGCTGCCTCTTGCATGACTCCTACTGGAGATTGAGCCTGCAACCCAGGCATGTGCCCTGACTGGGAATCAAACCAGTGACCTCTTGGTTCATAGGTCGATGCTCAACCCCTGAGCCACATGAATGCATTTTTGACAAAAGGGGAAATATTATACCTACATATTTGTCTGTTACAGTAACAAATGTACTTAGTTGAGTCCATTGAGTCCAGGACAGTACTCTGGGCAATTTTCCTAATGGATTTCAATGTAGAATGCAATGTCTGTAAAATCTAAGGGCTAAAAGTGTGCTAACTTGAAGTGCACACTTACATTGTCAAAATTTAATAGTAACTACAGAAATTATTTAGAACCTACACACAGTATTTTTGCAGAGAGGAGTCTTTTATTTCTGACATTGTTTAGAATGTCAGTGCATGATGATACTTACAGGCAGATTGGATTTTAGTTGATTTTAATATTGGGTTTCCACTCTCTGTTGACCATGCCATATACTTGTTCCAGGGCTCACTGTTTCCACTTGGGTCCACCATTGTTGTGTTTTATACATTTGCTTTTTTTTTTTTTATTTTCTGCTCATATACTTTGGAGTGCAGCTTTCAAAGATAATTTTTTCCAGCGCACTTCTTTTCTTTTTTTAAAAACCATGCCTCCTCTCAGTATATCAGAAATCTTATTTTTATTTATGACATTATTGTCATTCAGAAAGCTGTATACTGTTTGATGAGAACTAAACCTATAGATAAATGCCGGTTTGTATTTAGTATGTTTTGTACATTTGTTTAAAAGGAATAATGCCTTAAAAAAATAAGAATGGAAGAGATTAAATAGAAGACTGTGGCAACATTCTGACAATTGTTTTTGTATGTGTTTGTATTTGCCATCTATAGAAACCAACTTTTCATATCTTATCTCTTTGGTGGTGATACAAAATAAGAATCCCTCAAAAGAGAGCTCTCTTCCTCTCATCTCCTCATCCTGTATATAAGTGTGCATGGATATTTTCTCCTACATTTATCAGGTTGCTTTTTGTTTGTTTGTTTTTTCCTTGCCGGCACCCAAAATAGTAGCCAGGCAGCATCATACTATGGGTGAGGCTGTTTTGGTTTTTTGACACTATTGTGTTTTTCCCTTCTCTAAAATCAGTTCCTCTATACTGGGAACTAAATGTTTTTTTTTTTTTTATCAATTAGCTTTTGCTGGGAAAATCATTTTCTGTCTAATATAGAATAATGGTTTTTTTCATCTGCCAAGGGGGCTATTAATAAATGCCACCAGTGAGGTTAGAATATTCTCTGGTGTTTGCTTTAGGGGAACAAGGGGATTGTCGGAAATCCTAGCCAAACTGAACCATAATTAGAGAGAAAATGTTAGCAATTAGAACTATACATTAGGCTTTAATTTACTACCATGGAAAAGTCGAGGGTGGCATTTTTATTCCATTTTTAGGTACAGCCAGATGGATTGCTTATTACAGGATAATTTCTGCCGACCCTCTGCATTTTTCAGGGTAACGAAGTGGCTGAGAGCACTGTGTAGTCCGTGGCTCAGATCGTATTTTATTTTTTGCGGGGGTGGTAAGTGCAGTGGAGGTTGAGCCGTTATCAGTTTCCTGCATAGTCATTGACGTTATTGGGAATCTTTCTATGTGTTGAATAATGCCAGGCCAAGAAAACAGTTTGGGAACACAGGTATATTAATATAATTTACTTTTATATCCTCACTTCAATGTATGGTACTGATGTGGTTTAACAACCTTCAAGTTAAAAAATACCCCTTTTCAGGGTTTCCACTCTTGATTTTTCTTAATGACCAAAATGAACATTTTAAGTTATGGCTTCTCAACCCAAAGATACTAGAGCTTCAGTCAATACCAGTCTAATTCCCGAAAGCACCTGAAGCCACGCATGAAACTTTGTTGAAGATGTGGGGTCTACATGATCACTTTTCTTTTTATCTCACATGTGACATTTTCACAAAATGAATTTTGGGCCAAGATGTTAATGACTATTTAAAACAAATGTATTTATATATTTATATATGCATGCATTTATTTATCTTTACAAATGTATTTATTCTGATGTAACATTTGTCATGAAGAAAGAAATCTTCTATCTCCTTTATATTACAATGAACCAAAATAAGCCACAGATGACTGGCTGCTATGACTCAGTAGTTCAGAGTCAATCTATGAACCAGAAGGTCACAGTTCAATTCTTGGTCAGAGCACATGTCCCATTGCAGGCTGGATCTCCAGTGTGGGGTGTGCAGGAGGCAGCCAATTGGTGATTCTTTCTCATGATTGATATTTATATATATCTCTCTTTCTCCCTCTTCCTTCCTCTCTGAAATCAATAAAAATATTAAAAGATAAAACAAATACATTTAAAAAAAAACAGCCACAGTTTCCTTTGCTTTTGAAAATGTAGTTGAAAATACTTTATTGTGATAAAACATCCTATCTAATAAAATATTAATATGCAAATTGACCATACCTCCACCACACCCCAAGCCACGCCCATCAACCATGCCCTACAGCTAATCAGAGCAAGTATGCAAATTAACCCAACCAAGATGACTAAGGCCACAGAGAGAGCAGGAGGGAGGCTTGGGTTGCTCCCGGCGATGGAGGAAGGCAAGCTTTCAGCACATCCTGGCAGGCCCAGGCCTCTGCTCCAGGCTACAAAGTTTCAATTATAGAAGATAGATAAATCCCAGATACCAGGGTCTCCACTTGGGTCTCTGGGGGGCGTGGCTGGCCTGCAAACCACCATAGACCTCTCGCCCAGGCCACCCCATGCCACAAGGGAACACCCACCCTGATCCAGGACAACCTTTAGGATAAACCAGCTGGCCCCCACCCATGCACCAGGCCTCTATTCTATCTAATAAAAGAGTAATATGGAGATTGACCATCATTCCAACACACAAGATGACTGCCCCCATATAGTCAAAAGATCCTGCCCCCATATGAACATAAGATGGCCACCACAAGATGGCCAGCAGGGGAGGGCAGTTGGCAGGGACCAGGCCTGCAAAGAAGGGCAGTTGGGGGTGATCAAGCCTGCAGGGGAAGGCAGTTAGGGGTGACCAGGCCTGCAGAGTAAGGCAATTAGGGGTGACAAGGCCCATGGGAGAGGGCAGTTAGTGGCAAACAGGCTGGTAGGGGAGCAGTTAGGCATCAATCAGACTGGCAGGGGAGTGGTTAGGGAGTGATCAGGCAGGCAGGCAGAAGCAGTTAGGGGCAATCAGAAAGGCAGACAGGTGAGCAGGTGGGAGCCAGCAGTACTGGATTGTGAGAAGGATGTCTGACTGCCCATTTAGGCCTGATCCTATGGGCAGTCGGACATCCCTCAAGGTGTCCCAGATTGGACAGGGAGCAGGCTGGGCTGAAGGAGATCCCCCTCCCATGCACAAATTTTGTGCACTGGGCCTCTAGTATATAACATAAGACATATTATTTGAACCATTTTTAGATGTACAGTTCAGTGGCATTAATACATTTACATTGATGTGAATCACCACTATCCCTCTTCAAAACATTTTCATCTTCCCAAACTGAAATTGCCTTTATTAAACAACAAATCTCCATTTCCCTCCCTCAATTTTACTTTCTGTCTCTATAAATGGACTCCTCTAGGCATCCTATATAATAAAAGAGTAATATGCAAATTGACTGAATGGTGGAATGACTGGAATGTCTGCGGCCCCTCAACCCAGCCAGCCCATCCCTGATTTCCCCCATTGGGTGGGCCGGCTAGATTCCACCAGTGCACAAATTCATGCACTGGGCCTCTAGTCTCATATAAGTGGAATCACACAGTATGTGGCCTTTACTGTCTGGTTTATTTCACTTAGCATGTCTATAAAGTTCATCCATGTTGTTGCAGAATTTCTCATTTTTTAAGGCTGAATAATATTCTATTATTTGTACACTAGAGGCCAGGTGCATGAAAATTGTGCATAGCTGGTATCGCTAGGCTTGGCTGGTGATCAGGGCCAATCAGGTTCCCCACCTTTCCTCGCTGACTGCGTGCTGCCACAGCACAATTCCCACCTCTTCCCCACTTCTCTCACTGTCTATGTCCACCACCATCCACCTCCCCAGTTCCCTATCTCAGCCTGGGGCCTGGCCGTGATTGGGCGATTGGGAACTGCTGGCCTGGGGGAGAGACCAGGAGGTTGCCCAGCAGACCCTGATCAAGTGATCAAGGCCTGCCGGCCGGAGGGAGGAGCCAACTGCCACTATGGTGGGCAGGCAGTGGGCTGCCAATCAGGGCCTCCCAGCCAGGGAGAAGAACCAAGAGGTTGGCCAGCAGGCCTCATCGGCAATCAGGGCCCTTGGGCTGGGGACAGCTTCTGCATTGAGTATCTGCTCCCTGGTGGTCAGTGTGTATCATAGTGACCAATCATTCCAGTTGTTCCATTGTAACAGTTGTTTAGGCATACACACACACACACACACACACACACACACACACACCAGAGACCCAGTGCATGAAATTCATGCACGGGGGTGTGTGTCCTTCAGCTTAGCCTGCAGTCTCTCCAGCCTGGGACCCTTTGAGGGATGTCGAACTGCCCGTTTAGGCCCGATCCTACTAGGGCGCTATCAAGCCTACTGGGATCGGGCCTAAACGGGCTGTTAGACATCTTTCTCACAATCCAGGACTGCTGGCTCCCAACCACTTACCTGCCTGCTTTCCTGATTGCCCCTAACCATTCTGCCTGCCAGCCTGATCACCCCTAACCACTCCCCTGCCAGTCTGATTGATGTCTAACTGCTCCCCTGCCAGCCTGTTTGCCCCTAACTCCTTCCCCTGCAGGCCTGGTCACCCCTAACTGCCCTTCCTTGAAGGCCTGGTCGTTCCCAACTTTCCTCCTCTGCCAGCCTGGTCACCCCTAAGTGCCCTCCCCTGCAGGCTTGATCACCCTCAATTGCCCTCCCTTGTAGGTCTGGTCCTTCCCAATTGCCTTCCCCTGCTGGCCTGATCACCCACAACTGCCCCTCCCCCCTTGCAGACCTAGTCCCTTCCAACTGCCCTCCCCTGCTGGCCATCTTGTGGTGGCCTTCTTGTGTCCACATGGGGGCGGTCATCTTTTATCACCTGGGAACAACCATCTTGTGTATTGGAGTGATGGCCAATTATTTTATTAGATAGAATAGAGACCTGGTGAATGGGTGGGGGCTGGCTAGTCTGCCCTGAAGGGTGTCCCCTGGGGTATGGGGTGGCCTGGGTGAGGGACCTGTGTTGGTTTGCAGGCTGGCCACACACCCCTGGCAACCCAAGTTGAGGCCCTGGTATCTGAGATATATTTATCTTCTATAATTAAAACTTTGTAGCCTTGAGCAGAGCCAAGCCTCCTGCTCGCTTCATAGCTACAGCCATTTTTGTTGGGATTTATTTATCTTCTATAATTGTAACTTTGTAGCCTTAAGCAGACTCCAAGGCAGAACAGGGCAGGTGAAAAGCTTGGCCTTCTCCATTGCTGGGGAAACCCAAGCCTCCTGCTTACTCCGTGGCCACAGCCATCTTGGTTGGGTTAATTTAGATACTCCTCCTAAGTGTGGCTTATAGATGTAGCAGAGGTCCAGTCAATTTGCATATTATTCCTTTATTAGATAGGATTAGTGGCCCGGTGAACAAAATTTGTGCATGGGGGTGGTGTCCCTCAGCCCAGCCTGCACCCTCTCTAATCTGGGACCCCTCAAAGGATATCCTACTGCCAGTTTATAGGGATCAAGCCTAAACCAGCAATTGGACATCCCTCTCACAATCTAGGACTGCTGGCTCCTAACCACTCACCTGCCTCCCTGCCTATTTGATTGCCACTAACCACTTGGTCTGCCAGCCTGCTTGCCCCAAACTGCTCTTCCTATTGCCAGCCTGCTCACCCCCAAATGCTGGCCCCCACCAGCCTGATCACCCCCAACTGTCCCCCATGCCTGTGTGCTTGTCCCCAACTGCTCTCCCTGCTGGCCTGCTCACCCACAACTGCCCCCTGCTGGCCTGTTCACTCTAAACTGCCCCCCTGCTGTCCTGATCACCTCCAACTGACCCCCACTGATGACCTGCTCACCACCAACTGGCCCCCCTGCTGGTCTGCTTACCCCCAAAGGCCCCGCCCCCCATCAGCCTGATCACCCACAACTGCTATCCCATCCTGGCCACTCACCCACAACTGCCCTCCCCTCTTGGCCTTTAACCACCTCTACCTCAACCCTGCCACCGTGGCTTTGTCCAGAAGAACGTCTGGAAGGTCTCATGGAAGGTCTCCCAGTCTAATTAGCATATTACCCTTTTATTAGTATAGATAGAGGCCTGGTGCATGGGTGGGGGATGGCTGGTTTGTCCTGAGGAGTGTCCCAGATCAAGGTGGGGATTCTGCTGGGGTGCCTGGCCAGCCTGGGTGAGGGGTGTTTTTAGACTGGCCACACCTCCTTCAGGGTGGAGGTTACCACTGGGGTGCTTGGCCAGCCAGGGTGAGGGGCTGATGGCTGTTTGCAGGCTGGTTAAGGCCCCCAGTGGGAATTCTCTCCCCATGGGGTTGTGGCCAGCCTGGGTGAAGGACTGAGGGCTGTTTTTAGGCTGGCCACAGCCCCTTCAGGGCTGGGGATTCCCGCTGGGGTGCCTGGCCAGCCGAGGTGAGGGGTTGATGGCCGTTTTCAGGCTGGCCATGCCCCCGGTGACCCAAGCTCCCAGTCCCTCCTTTTTTTATTTTTTTTCAGCACCTCCTTGAGTGAAGGCCAGGGACGGTTGGAAGCAGGTATCTGGGATTTATTTATCTTATATAATTAAAACTTGGTAGCCTTGAGTGGAGGCCAGGGCTGGCCAAGAGGCAACTGTCACCATCTTTGTTGGGTTAATTTGCATACTTCTCCTAATTGGCTGGGGATGTAGCCGAGTGATGGTAATTTGCATGTTTCTCTTTTATGAATGTATTTTGAATTTTTTACACAGATTTCCCAAAGATTTATCTCTACTCTTAAATGTTGATGAGTTGACATCTATAAACAAGCAATGTTTGTCATCAGTGAGGTGGCTGATAGAAAGGTTGTTGAGTTTTGCCCCAGGGCAATTCACTGTAGGCAATTTAGACAATAAACAAAGGAAACCATGCAATCTATACACTAGGATATAAAAGCCAAACAACCAGAATGACCAGAATGACCAGTAGCTATGATGTGCACTATGGTGGCCAATCGGCCCGATTGGGGCTCCAATCGACCTCCCCAAACCTCCTAAGGCCCCTCCCCTTGGCCAGCCAAACCCCAATTGCTCCCCCCCACACACACATTGGGGGTGTACCAGGCCTTTAGTCTTTCCATAAAAGTCCAGTTGAGAACAGCCATATTAGGTTAATCCAAGTCATGACATGGAGAGTAAAGCAGTGAATTAATTTTATTTTTAGGTAAATGTTAAGAAGGCATTATTAAAAACATTTACAGAGTAATTCATTACAAAATTTTCAATGTTTGATAAAGTCAGGTACCTAGGTATCCTCAATTTTCTCTTTAATCGAAGGATCAGAAGAATGAGAACTATTTTTCCTGTATTCCACATTGTACCAGAATTTAGCTAAAGTTTCCCACACCTCTTATGAAAAACATTAGCACAGCCCTAGCTGGTTTGGCTCAGTAGATAAGCATTGGCCTGAGGACTGGAGGGTCCCAGGTCGAATTTCAATCAAGGGCATGTACCTTGGTTGCAGGCATATCCCCAGTAAGAGGTGTGCAGAAGGCAGCTGATCAATGTTCCCCTCTCATCAATGTTTCCAACTCTCTATCCATCTCCCTTCCTGCCTCTGTAAAAAAAAAAAATCAATAAAATGTATTTTTTTTTAAATGAAAACATTAGCACAAAAATGCCATACTTTTGTCAATTAATAATTCTATAGTTCTATAGTGGTGTGACAGAAAACAGTTTTTCCTCATAAAAATTCATATTCCATAAACAAAACATTACTGAACTTTTGAATTTTAAATGTTTAGATGGTAAAAGTTTAAGACCACTCTGCCTGAAGGTAAAGTTCAGCTATAACACATCACCTTTCATAAGCCCCCTTAGAAGGAAAACTGTAGAAAAGGGATGACAAGACTTCTGTGAGGCTAAAAAAAAAAAAAAAAATTCCCCTCTTAACTTCTAAGTTCTTTTAGCCAGGTTAATAATCAAATTATTATGACTATATTCAAGATTTTATTAGGAGTGCTAGAATTAATAAAATTAGAATTGAAATTTTTTAAAATTTAATAAATCTTTTTTTAAAATTAAATCTTTATAGTTCAGATTATTACATTTGTCTCACTTTTTTTCCCCTCCATAGCTCCCCTCCACCTGGTTCCCACCGCACCCTCTGCCCTTACCTCCCCCAGCATTGTCCTCATCCATAGGTGTATGATTTTTGTCCAGTCTCTCCCTGTACAACCCTCCCTCCTTTCCCCCTGAGAATTATCAGTCCACTCCCTTTCTGTGCTCCCGCTTCTATTATATTCACTAGTTTATTCTGTTCATCAAATTTTTAATTCATTTAATTCTTAGATTCACTTGTTGATAGATATGTATTCGTTGTTCATAATTTTTTACCTTTACCTTTTTCTTCTTCCTCCTCTAATTAAAGAGTACCTTTCAGCATTTCATATAAAACTGGTTTGGTGTTGATGAACTCCTTTAGCTTTTTCTTATCTGTGAAGCTCTTTATCTGCCCTTCAATTCTGAATGATAGTTTTGCTGGGTAGAGTAATCTTGGTTGTAGGTTCTTGTTATTCATCACTTTGAATATTTCTTGCCACTCCCATGTGGCCTGCATAGTTTCTGTTGAGAAATCAGCTGACAGTCGTATGGGTGCTCCCTTGTAGGTAATGAACTGTTTTTCTCTTGCTGCTTTCAATATTCTCTCTTTGTCTTTTGCTCTTGGCATTTTAATTATGATGTGTCTTGGTGTGGTCCTCTTTGGATTCCTTTTATTTGGGGTTTTGTGTGCTTCCTGGACTTGTAAGTCTGTTTTTTTTCACCAGGTCATTATTTCTTCAAAGAGTTTTTAGTATCTTGCTGTCTCTCTTCTTCTGGCACCCCCACAGTTCTGATGTTGGTACACTTGAAGTTGTCCTAGAGGCTCCTTACATTATCTTCACATTTTTGGCTTCTTTTTTCTTCTTGCTTTTCCAGTTGAGTGTTTTCTGATTCTTTATATTTCAACTTTTTTACTTGATTCTTGCCTTCCTTTAGTCCAGTGGTTCTCAACCTGTGGGTCGCGACACCTTAGGGGGTTGAATGACCCTTTCACAGGGGTTCGCCTAAGACCATTGGAAAATGCAGATATTTACATCACGATACATAATAGTAGCAAAATTTCATGGTTGGGGGTCACCACCACATAAGGAACTGTATGCAAGGGTCATGGCCTTAGGAAGGTTGAGAACCACTGCTCTAGTCTGCTGTTAGGTCTCTGTATAATATTTTTTTATTTTAGTCAGTGTACGTTTAATTTCTAGTTGGTCCTTTTTCATCTTCTCTTGGGTCTCCCTAAATTTATCCATCTTTCTAGGAAATTCTTGAAAAAACCTTATAACTGTGGTTTTGAACTCTATATCCAGTCATTTGTTTTCCTCCATTTCTTTCCTTTGTCTTTGCATTTTCATTATGCTGGGAGAACTTCTGTGTTAGATTCAGCCTATGATACAAGACTTGCAAAACTGTAAAAGCCTTTCTGTTGAGCTTGGGAGGGGTGGAGACTCAGGGCTTAAGGATCGCCTTGCCTTCCAGTCGGCCCCACCCTATGTGGCCCCTGGGTCTCATGAGTCTCTGGGTAATCACTGGAGTAGTCCCTGTGCGCAAGCGCAGTGCCTCTATACTGCTGTCTTTCTGGCTCCCCTGCGCTCCAGGACCGTATGAGTCTGGGTTTCTAGGGTCTTGCCTGAAACGGGTTTAGTGGTGTTAGAAGTGGCACAGTCTGTAGGTCTGTCTCCTGCCCACAAGCCAGTGGCACAATCAGCAGTCCATCCTCTGTGCACAGCGGAGTGCACGCCCGCAGACTTCTGCCCTTTCATGGCTCCCCTAAATTTCCGTGCACTTCTCCCTTTTCACAGTCCAAACTCCCCCTGTATGAGTTTCAGCCCGACCTGGGGTTCAGTGCCATAGGATAAGGGGTTCAGTGCAGTTGGGAGTCTTCATCTTCCTCCTGCCAGAGAAAGCCAGACACACAATCTGTCACCTGCTCTCTCCACACGCGCATCTCTGTACCTCAGCTTTTTGCAGCTCCTCTGGGTCTCCGTGAGCTCCTCTTTTTCCTTCTAGTTGTAGAATTTCCACTCAGCCAGCTTTCCTGTGGTTCTGAATGATGTCTGTTCTGTCTTTTAGTTGTAGTTTTGAAATTGTTGTGCAAGGCAGCAATTTAGATGCTCACCTATGCCGCCATCTTGGATTCTCCAATAAATCTTTATTGTTCAGATTATTACAATTTTTCCTCTTCCCCCCCCCTATAATTCCCCTCCTCCAGGTTTCCACCCCACCCTCTGCCCTTACCCCTACCCCTACTGTCCTAATCCATAGATGTACAATTTTTGTCCAGTCTCTTCCTGCACCCTCCACACCCCTTTCCACCTGAGAATTATCAGTCCACTTTCTTTCTATGCCTCTGATTCTATTATATTCACCAGTTTATTCCGTTCATCAGATTTTTTTATTCACTTGATTTTTTAGATTCACTTGTTGATAGATATGTATTTGTTGTTCATAATTTTTACCTTTACCTTTTTCTTCTTCTTCCTCTAATTAAAGAGTACTTTTTAGCATTTAATATAATACTGATTTGGTGTTGATGAACTCCTTTAGCTTTTTCTTATCTGTGAAGCTCTTTATCTGCCCTTCAATTCTGAATGATAGTTTTGCTGGGTAGAGTAATCTTGGTTGTAGGTTCTTGTTATTCATCACTTTGAATATTTCTTGCCACTCCCATCTAGCCTGCATAGTTTCTGTTGAGAAATCCATTGACAATTGTATGGGTGCTCCCTTGTAGGTAACTAACTGTTTTTCTCTTGCTGCTCTTAATATTCTCTCTTTGTCTTTTGCTCTTGGTATTTTAATTATGATGTGTCTTGGTGTGATCCTCTTTGGATTCCTTTTGTTTGGGGTTCTGTACATTTCCTGGACTTGTAAGTCTATTTCTTTCACCAGGTGGGGGAAGTTTTCAGTCATTATTTCTTCAAATAGGTTTTCAGTATCTTGCTCTCTCTCTTCTTCTGGCACCCCCACAATTCAGATGTTGATATGCTTGAGGTTGTCCCCTAGGCTCCTTACACTATCTTCAACTTTTTGGATTCTTTTTTCTTTTTGCTTTTCGGTTGAGTGTTTTTTGCTTCTTTGTATTTCAAATCTTTGACTTGATTCTTGCAATCTTCTAGTCTGCTGTTAGATCTCTGTATAATATTTTTTATTTCATTCAGTGTATGCTTAATTTATAGGTGGTCTTTTTTCATATCCTTGAGGGTCTCGCTAAATTTATTGGCCCTTTCTAGACAATTCTTGAGAAACCTTATATCTGTGGTTTTGAACTCTATATCCAATCATTTGCTTTCCTCTATTTCTTTCATTTGTGATCTATTTCTTTGTCTCCACATTTTGGCTGCTTCCCTGAGTTGATAGAGTGGCTTTGTGTTCTAGATGTCCTATAGGGCTCAGTGGCTCAACCTCCCCAGTTACCTGAGGTCAACACTCTTGGTGCACCCCTTTGTGGGTTGTGTGCACAGTCTTATTGTAGTTTAGCCTGGATTATTATTGGTATCATTGGGAGGAATTGAACTCTAGGCCAATTGGTTGTGAGGATCAGCTGTGTCTATGTTGGGTGAACTTTTGTGCTGGAGACACCTTTATAAAACAAGATTTGCAAAAGCCGCTGTCATCAGCTTGAATGGGGCAGAGTCTCAGGGTGAAGCTCATAGCATTGGTTTCCCGACAGCCCTGCCCTAATAGGCCCCTGTGTCTCAGTGTCCCGTGGTAATCACTGCAAGAACCTCTGAGAGAAAGCTGCCCTCAAGTTCTGCCCAAGGCCAGACAGTCCAGTTTCTCCCCGAATGAGTCTGGGTCCCCAGAGTCTCATCCGCAACTGGAGTTCAGTGCAGTCAGGAGCTTCTGTCTCCCTCCCACTTGAGAAAGTCAGCCGCACACTCAGCTGCCTATCCTCTCCACACACATATGTCTCAGTATCTCTGCCTCCTGCAGCTCCTCTGAGTCTCTTTCCTTCTAGTTGTAGAATTTCCACTCAGCCAGCCTTCCTGTGGTTCTGGATGATGTCTGTTTTGTCTTTTAGTTGTAGTTATGAAATTGTTGTGCGAGGCAGCAGTTTAGGTGTTTACCTATGCCGATATCTTGGTTTTAATCCTACCCAATATTTTGTAGAACTGAAATTTTTAGGTTAGAGAAGATAACTTTAAACTTCATCTATTTAGATATAGTCAAATTGCTCTGCAAATTTTCCTGGATTTAAAATATTAAAAATGTTCTCTCTACTTATTTTTTTTTTCTGAGTGCTCTAGACCTTGATATCTTATTCTTTATTTTAGCACTACAAATTTTCAAAATGATAATGTATGGCCATAAGAACCATTCATAACTGATGCTTAAAAGCGCTCACCTTTGATTTTTAAGTTATATTAGTCATTAATCCTCCATTTTAAAAATAATTATGATACATACGAGAAAACTATCACTTTGATATAAAATTGTGAAAATCTAAAATCTGACTTTTAAAATATTGTTTTTAAGGAACTTATTGCAAACCATCTTATTCTATAATTATTTGAATATATAGCTTTACAAATAAACTTGAGGGTTTTCAAGGGTATAGGTTATGTCCTACTCAACTTCACATGCCCTTAGCACTTAGAACTTGATGTGGCTTGTTTATATAGAAAAATTGTAAATATTAATATTTATAATTTCTTCTCAACTTACTCTATAACCCAAATGAATATGTAATTTCTTCACAGCTGTCTCTGAGAAAACATTGTAAAATGCTTTTTTAAACTATGATAATTATGCTGATATAATCCTAAGGGGTACTCTGGACCTTGAACCAGGGATCTTCAAGATGCTGCACACGTGAATCTGGGTACCCAGGCATGGGAAGTGTTCAGAAAACCAATTTCTAGATCCTCAACTTTCACCTGTACTTGTTCATATATTTCTGAGTTTTCTTTTTTCAATTGTATGAATCCATTCATATAAAGCACAAATATATACAGAACTAATCTATGCTGTTACAAAATCAGAATGTTGACTATCCTTGTGGGAGTGATAGCGATGGGAAGGTTCTGGTAATATCCTATTGCCTAACCTAGGTGTGCTCGGTTGTGCAAAATTTATCAAGCCAAGTAGTTACTTTGTAGAGATGCATATTAAAGGTCAAAAAAAAAGGTTCAAATAAAATAAAAAAAAAACACCTAAAATAGGTTCTAGAATATTGGAAATAACTCACATATTCATTAACAACTACGTAAGCAGTTATTTAATCTAAAGATATGCATGCATATCTCTCTGTCTCTATTATAAGAGAGGTGTGTGTGTGTGTGTGGGGGGGGTAGAGTAAGAGAGGGAAAGGGAAAGAGATTCATGCATATCTTTAAGCCTAAACTGAGATCACATTTCCAAATTGAAATCATTGGGTCAAGGGTAAATGGATTTATAATTTTGATAAATTTGCAAAATTCCTTTTCTAAAGGTTATACCAGTTTGAATTTCCTACCAGCTATGTATGTGAGTACCTGTTTCCTTGTGTTCTATGAAAGAAAGATATCTAATACTTCTTGTATTATATAGTACATATTATTATATAACATATTATTATTATATATCTTATAATATTATATCTCTCTATAAATGTCATGGAATGAGAGAATATTGAGAGAGAGAGAGAGAGAGAGAGAGAGAGAGAGAGAGAGAGAGAGTAATTGTGGAGGGTAGTTCAAACTCTGCAGGGTTGGCCAGCAGTATGGAGACACAAGATGAGTTGAGGTTGAAGTTCAAGTTCAAAGGCAGTCTGGAAGAAGAATTTGCTCTTTTTTTTTTGGTCTTTTTTCTTAGGCCTTCAACTGACTAGATGAAGCCCACCCACATTTTGGAGGATGACCTGCTTTATTCAAAGTTACTTATTTATATGTTCTAAAAAATATCTTCATATCAACATCTAGATTGGTGTTTAATCAAATATCTGGACTAGCCAAGTGTACACATAAATTTAACCACCACACTAGATGTGGTGTGCTTAATAATCAGAAGTCTTTAGGAGAGAAAAAGGAGATATAGATGCAAAGGAGATACTCTTTGAACCTTCTTTTAATCTATAGATTTCTCCCACCATATCCCCTTCTCTCTTTTCCGTTTATAACTTATTTGTTGAAGAAACTGGGTTCCTTTGCACTGTTTATTTCTGATTGCATCCTCATGGTATAGTTTAATGTGTTCTGTCTTCTATTTTTTCCTATAAATTAATAGTTGAATGTAAAAGCTTGATCAAATCAGGTTTGAAATTTTAAGCCAGGCTACTTTATAAGTAGAGGTTTATTATTTTATCGGGGGCACATAATATCTGATTATTTCTCTTTGTGATGTTATCAATCATTGATTTCCAAGTCTTCTTTGTTTATTAGCTGGAATACTTCCAAAAAATGAATTATCTGGTAGCCCTAGCTGGTTTGGCTCAGTGGATAGAGCATCAGCTTATGGACTGAAGAGTCCGGTTTCGATTCTGGTCAAGGGCATATGCCCGGTTTGCGGGCTCAATCCCCAGTTTAAGGTGTGCAAGAGGCAGCCGATCAATGATTCTCTCATCATTGATGTGTTTATCTTTCCCCCTCTCCCTTTCTCTCTGAAATAAATGAAAATATATTTAAAAAAAAAAGAATTCTCCTCATTCTTTTAACCAGTGGTATAGAATATATAGGAAAGGTTAGATAAATACTTGTTTCTTTCTCTTTATTTACTTTTTTATATAATAACTTTGGTTGACCAACATCCTCTAATGGTGACTAATTTGTTTGTTTCAGGACCATTGTGAATTCATTAGTTTAAGCACAGTTGATGGGCTTCAAACCACATCCTTACCAATGCTCAAATTGTTCCATCCTTGGCAAGAGGGAGTGTCTTTGAGTTGGCTCCAGTATCTTTCTGACATGCCTTTGATAATCTTTGATGTTTTCCTTACTCTCTAGTAGGTTGACAAGGTATTCCTGTCTATTCTTGTACATATTCTGCCTCATACTTGAAACTAGCTATTATGATGTTCTTATTTCCCTTAAAGGGAATAGGCTTTTAAGTCCACTATCTAAATGCTAAGAACACTTACATACTTATTATTATCTTAAAGCTATTCTAATCCTTTCCAGTAGATAAAGTCAAGGATTTTTTAAAAAGATAAAATATAGTTCATACTGATACTTCTAATTCAAATTTAGGACCATAACTTTTGTTATTCAAACTCTTCTGTCTTGCGTTTATATCTCCTTTTTCTCTCCTGAAGAATTCTGATTATTAAGGACACCACAGAGAATAGAATTAGATCATCAAAAATTTTCTCATTTTCTTTTTCCATAGTACACAGGATACTAGTACTAATGCTAACACTCATAACATGATTATTGTAAAGAGTTTAAAATTCTTTCTGCTGTTCTTATTATCTATCCTCCTAAAGACTGGATATTTTTAAGAATTGCTTTTAAAATTTAATTTTGTATGTTTCCCAAGCCATATCATAAAACATATCTATTCAAGGAAGACTAGCTTTTATTTCTTTTACTGCTCTCCTATTTCTTCTTTCCTCTAAAATATAACCATTTAAAGATTGTTTTTTGTTTTTCCTTCCATTGTTTGCTTTGTTATTATTAGCAAATTATAAACACCCTCCCCACACACACACACTTTCTTTGACAAATATAAACATAACTATAAATTCTTCATTTGGAGAATGTATATATTTATATTTAGTCATATATTTATATATAAATTTTCTCTACTTGCCTTAAAACAATTTAACACTATATGACATCAATCCCTGGGAGTGGAACTGTATAAGGAAATTCCTAATTTCTTTCCAGAGGAATTTCATTAGATGGATATACTAAAGTTTAGATGGAGAATAATGCTTTATATGTTTTTATTTATGAATCATATGATTGACACCTTTTGAAAGATTTTCTAATTAAACATTTTATTTGTCATCCATAACTCTCTTTAACTTTCTCTCTTAGGGCTATAGATTTACTTTGTAGTCATTAGATTGAAACTTTTTTCCTTTTATTGTTTATATCTCTTTCATAGTTTTATTTTGTCTCTTCCTACTGCTGTACTCTGACCACACTTCCACCTTCAGGTTTTCCATTTATGTCCATAAGGCAGTGAGTGGTCTTGACCTCTTCCCTTCTTGTTAAGCTTCTTCACTGTTTATGCCTTAGTCCACAAAATCATGGAACTAATGGAGTATCCTGTCCATTGTCTTTCTTTTAGCCTTTTCCCTTATCACTTCCCTATATATGGAAAGCTTTTTTTAAAAAAAATATTTTTAAATTCTTTATCATAAAAATAAGTATTCAAAATATTACCACAAGGTGTCTTATTTTTTAAATTAGGCTTTTGGCAATTTCTTCTCCAGTAGGTCGAACCTGATTTAAAAAAAAAAAAGCCTAAGTTGACTTATCTGTGTTGTCACTAGATATTTGTCCTTGACATTCCAAAAATGTATCTGGTCATAAAAGCCAAGATTCTTATAAAGCAATGCATCCATGAGTACTTAGATGAACTCCAGTATCCTGGTTACCAGGAAAAATGTATGCTAGTCATTAACTATGTATAATATTGATAATCTCTGTGAAATTAAGATCTTGCTAATATTTTTAAAAAATATTTTTTATTGATTTCAGAGAGGAAGGAAGGAGGAGAAAGAGATAAAAACATCAATGATGGGAGAGAATCATTGATTGGCTGCCTCCTGCACACCTACTACTGAGGATTGAGCTTGCAATCTGGGCATGTGCCCTAACTGGTTCATAGGTTGACTCTCAATCACCGAGCCACATCGGCCAGGTCCTTGCTAAGATTTTTTAACCCCAGTAGGATATTAGTGACATCTCTTAATAAGTGATAAACAAACAAACAAAACTCTTGTGAATTCATTCCTTTGAACTTTAACATAGCAACTTTAATTTAGGTGTAGTCCAAGGGCTTTAGTCTAGAATAGCACTGTCCAGGAAGGTTGCTGTTAGCTACATGTGGCTATTTAAGTTTAACTTTTAATGAAATGAAATAAAATATTTAGTTCCTCAGTCACTCTCACCAAATTTCAAGTACCCAATAGTCACATTTGATTAGTGACTACAGTATTGGGAAGTGCATATTATAGCCCATTTCCATCACTGTGAGAAGCTCTAATGGACAACACTGATCTAGGAAGCCATAAATCTGTCAAAGAGGCAACACACCTCATCAGTTTCATGATGTTCTATGGTGTATGGAATAGCAACCACATTCTTTAGCATGGTATAAAATGAATTTTGTGATTTGTCTGCAGATTCTTGATCACACCTCATTTTCTATGGTAGGCACATGCTTATATGCCCTAGCAATAGTGAACTAGAGGTTTCTTAAGCAGGCCAAGTTGGATCCTGCCTCCATGTCTTGGAACAGCAACCCTCTTCACTTCTCTTTGTTCTTACTCTGTTCAAGGCCATCTCCAAAGCTACCTCCTCTAGGAAATCTTTTTTTTAATTTTTTTATTGTGTTACATGTATACATATCTTCCCATTGCCCCCCCCCACCTCCCAGGCATACCCCAACCCCCCAGTGTCTTGTGTTTATTGGTTATGCTTATATGCATACATACAAGTCCTTTGGTTGATCTCTTATCTATCCCACCTCTCCTTAATCTTCCTGCTGTAATTTGACAGTTTGTTTGATGCTTTACTGCTTCTGTATCTATCCTTTTGATCATCAGTTTATAATGTTCTTTATTATCCACAAATAAGTGATATCATGTGGTGTTTCTCCTTCATTGACTGGCTTATTTCACTTAGCATAAGGCTCTCCAGTTCCATCCAGGTTGCTGCAAATGGTAAGAATTCCTTCTTTTTAATGGCAGCATAGAATTCTATTGTGTAGATGTACCATAGTTTTCTGATCCACTCATCTGCTGACAGGCACCTAGGCGGTTTCCAAATTGTAGCTATTGTAAACTGTGCTGCTATGAACATAGGGGTGCATAAGTCCTTCCTGATTGGTGTTTCTACTTTCTTAGGATATATTCCTTAGTGTTTCTATTTTCTTAGGATATATTCCTAAGAGTGGGATTGCTGGGTCAAATGGAGATCCATTTTTAGTTTTTTGAGGAAACTCCATACTGTTCTCCACCAGTCTGCATTCCCACCAACAGTGCACAAGGGTTCCTTTATCTCCGCATCCTTGCCAGCACTTGTCGTTTGTTGATTTGTTGATGATTGCCATTCTGACAGGTGTGAGATGGTATCGCATTGTTGCTTTGATTTGCATCTCTCAGATAACTAGTGACTTTGAGCATGTTTTCATGTGTTTCTTGGCCTTCCTTCTGTTGTCTTTAGAAAAGGTTCTATTTAGGTCCATTGCCCATTTTTTATTGGATCATTTATCTTCCTTTTATTAAGTTATATAAGTTGGTTGTAGATGTTGGAGATTAAACCTTTATCAGTGATAACATTTGCAAATATGTTCTCCCATACAGTGGTCTTTCTTGTTGTTTTGTTGATGGTTTCTTTTGCTGTGCAAAAGCTTTTTATTTTGATGTAGTCCCATTTGTTCATTTTTTCTTTAGCTTCCATTGCCCTTGGAGCAGTATCAGTGAAGAAGTTCTTTGGGCATATGTCTGAGATTTTGCTGCCTGTGGATTCCTCTAGTATTTTTATGGTTTCCCATCTAATGTTTAAGTCCTTTATCCATTTTGAGTTTATTTTTGTATTTGGTGTAAGCTGGTGGTCCAGTTTCATTTTTTTTGCATGTATCTGTTCAATTTTCCCAACACCATTTCTTGAAGAGGCTGTCTCTTGGCTCCATTGTATGTTCATGCCTCCTTTGTCAAAAATTAATTGAGCATAGTGGTTTGGGTGGATATCTGGATTCTCTATTCTATTCCATTGGTCTATATGTTTGTTCTTGTGCCAGTACCAGGCTGTTTTGAGAACAGTTGCTTTGTAATATACCTTGAAATATGGTATTGAGATTCCACCTACTTTATTCTGCTTTCTCAGGATTGCTGTGGCTATTCGCGGTCTTTTTTGGTTCCAAATGAATCTTTGAAGAGTTCTTTCTAGGTCTGTGAAATATGTCTTCGGTATTTTAATGGGTAGTGCATTGAATCTATAGATTGCTTTGGGTAGTATGGACATTTTAATGATGTTGATTCTCCCAATCCATGAGCATGGTATGCTCTTCCATCTGTTTACGTCTTCCTCTATCTCTTTTTTCAGTGTCCTGTAGTTTTCTACATATAGGTCTTTTACCTCCTTAGTTAGGTTTATTCCTAGGTATCTTAATTTTTTTGATGCGATGATGAATGGGATTGCTTTTTTAGTCTCTCTTTCTGTAATTTAACTATTAGTGTATAGAAATGCCACAGATTTCTTGGCATTAATTTTGTAATCTGCTACATTGCCGAATTCATTTATTAAGTCAATTAGTTTTGGGATGGAGTCCTTCGGGTTTTTTATGTATAGTATAATGTCATCTGCAAATAAGGACAGCTTTACTTCTTCTTTTCCAATTTGGATGCCTTTTATTTCTTCTTCTTGTCTAATTGCAATAGCTAATACTTGAGAGTGGGCATCCCTGTCTTATTCCTGTTCTTAGGAGAAATGGTTTTAGTTTTTGCCCATTGAGTATGATGTTAGCTGTGGGTTTATCATATATGGCTTTTATGATGTTGAGGTATGATTCTTCTATTCCCACCTTGCTGAGAGTTGTTATCAAGAAAGGGTGTTGGATTTTGTCAAATGCTTTTTCTACATCAATTGATATGACTATGTGATTTTTATCTCTCAATTTGTTTATGTGATGTATCACATTTATTTATTTGCAGATATTGTACCATCCTTGCATTCCTGGGATCAATCCTACTTGGTCATGGTATATGATCTTTCTGATGTACTTCTGGATCCGATTTGCTAGAATTTTGTTGAGGATTTTGGCATCTATGTCCATGAGAGATATTGGCCTATAATTCTCTTTCTTGTGTTGTCTTTATCTGGTTTTGGTATTAGGGTGATGCTGGCTTCATAGAAGGTGTTTGGAAGTGTTCCTTCTTCTTGAATATTGTGAGTAGTCTGAGGAGGATAGGTTTTAATTCTTCCTTGAATGTTTGGCAAAACTCTCCGGTGTAGCCATCTAGTCCCGGGCTTTTGTTTACTGGAAGCTTTTTGATGACTGCTCCCATTTCTTCCATAGTTATTGGACTATTGAGATGTTTAGATTCTTCCTGATTGAGTTTTGGAAGGTTATATTTTTCTAGGAATATGTCCATTTCTTGCAGGTTGTCCAATTTGTTGGGATAGAGTTGTTCATAGTATTTTTTAACAATCCTTTGTATTTCCACAGGATCTGTTGTTATTTCTCCTCTTTCATTTCTGATTTAGTTTATTTGGGTCTTCTCTCTTTGCTTCTTGGTGAGCCTGGATAGAGGTCCATCAATCTTGTTTATCTTTTCAAAGAACCAGCTCTTGGTTTTGTTGATCTTTTGAATTGTTTCTTTGGTCTCCATGTTGTTTATTTCCACTCTGATCTTTACTATTTCCTTCCTTCTGCATATATCGGGCTTTTCTTGTTGCTCTCTTTCTAGCTCTTTGAGTTGTAGGGTTAGGAAATTTCTTACCATTGTTTCTTGTTTTTTGCAGTAGGCTTGTAGAGCTATGAACTTCCCTCTCAAGACTGCATTCACTGTGTCCCATAAATTTTGCATTGTTGTGTTGTCATTGTCATTTGTTGCCATGATGTTTTTTATTTCTTCCTTGATCTCTCTGGTTATTGTCTCCATGTGTTTGATTTCTTTGTATTGTTTTTATTGTAGTTGATTTCCAGTTTTATGCCACTGTGATCTGAGAAAATGCTTGATATGATTTCTATCTTCTTGAATTTAAAGAGACTTTGCCTATGACCCAACATAGGGTCTATATTTGAAAATGACCCATGTGCACTGGAGAAGAATGTATATTCTGTGGCTTTGGGGTGAAATGTTTTGAAGATGTCAATTAATTCCATCTGGTCTAGTGAGTCATTTAGGATTGATGTTTCTTTGCTGATTTTTTGTTTAGAGGATTTGTCCGGTGGTGACAGTGGGGTATTAAAGTCTCCTATTATGATTGTATTGCTGTCAATCTCTCCCTTAATATCTTCCAGGAGTTTTTTTTATGTATTTATATGCTCCTATATTGGGTACGTATATGTTTACCAGAGTTATTTCTTCTTGTTGGATTGTTCCCTTTAGTATTATGAAGTGGCCTTCTTTATCTATTATTATGTCCTTCACTTTGAGATCTAATTTGTCAGATATAAGTATTGCAACCCCAGCTTTTTTTTCATTTCTACTTGCCTGAAATACCATCTTCCATCCCTTCACCCTCAATCTGTGTGCATCTCTTTTCCTAAGGTGGGTTTCTTATAGACAGCAGATATATAGATCATGTTTTCTTATCCAATCGGTTACCCTATGTCTTTTGTTTGGAGCATTTAATCTGTTTACATTTAAAGTTATTCTTAATAGGTACCTATCTATTGCCATTTTTAGTCTTTACTCCTGAGTTCCTTCTTTGCTTCCTATTTCTTTTTTTTACAGCAGACCCTTTAACATTTCTTGCATTGCTGGTTTGGTGGTAATATATTCCCTTAGTCCTTTTTTGTCTGTGAACCTCCTGATTTCACTTTCAATTTTGATTGAAAGCCTTGTTGGGTACAGTATTCTTGGATTCAGACCCTTCCTTTGCATGACTTTGTATATTTCATTCCATTCCCTTCTGGCCTGATGAGTTTCTGTTGAGAAATCAGTAGCTAGTCTTATGGGTTTCCTTTGTAAGTAACTTTCTGTTTCTCTCTGGCTGCTTTTAAGATTCTTACTTTGTCGTTGATGTTTGCCAATTTAATTATAATGTGCCTTGGTGTTGGTTTTTTGGGGTTCATTTTGCTTGGGACTCTGTGAGCTTTGTGGATTTGTGTGGGTTTTTTCTTTCCTATATTGGGGAAGTTTTCTGTCATTATTTCTTCAAACAGGTTTTCTATTCCTTGCTCAGTTTCCACTCTTTCTGGAACCCCAGTTATGCGGATGTTGTTGTTTTTTCGTGTTATCCCAAAGTTCCCTTAGGCTTTCCTCTTGCTTTTTAATATTTTTATTTTCTAGAAGCTGCTGTACTTGGGTATTTTTTCCTACTTTGTCTTCTATCTCACTGATGCGGTCCTCTGCTTCTTCTATCCTACTTTTGATGCTTTCTATTGAGTTCTTTATAACAGTGATGTCATTTTTCATTTCTTGATTATTCTGCATTTCTTCTTGTTTCTTCTTCATTTCCTCTTGGCTCTTACTCACATTGTCAATTTTGTTTTCCATTCTTTTCAGCCACTTTATGACCATTTTTCTGAACTCTTTCTCTGGTAGGTCTATTTCTTCTTCTATTTTGTTTACTTTCTTTTCTGGTGATACCTGCTTTTCTGTCATATGCAGGCTGTTTTTTCGTCTGCCCATGGTCTTTCTTCTCTGGGTGTCTGGTTATGTAGTTCTCTCTTCTATGTTGATTTAAAGGCACAAACTACAACACAACCAGGTACAACACACAAGGGTCTTTCCATGTGGCGTGTGGAGCTCCTCTGAGTCCGAGTGTCTGCGCCGATTGGAGAGCGATGTTCTGGGTCCCCCGGCTGTTCGGTGGGTGCTGCAGCTGTCTCTAGGAAATCTTTCCAGAGTCCATCACAGAGACTTAATTCCCTTCTTATATTCCCAATGCATACACCTAAAATATAGAGATTACCTTATTGTAATTTACTTATTTAAATAAATGTCAGTTTCCTCATGAGAATGTGTGATCCTTAAGGACAGGAATTAGGTGGGCCCAATGCCAGATGTACAGCATGTTGTCAAGTGAGCAGGCACTCAGTACAAGTTTGTTGAATATTGACTGAACTCCAATAGTGATTCTTCCATTAGCACAAATGGCCATAAACCACAATGGCTGTGCAGAATCATTTTGCAGAATCAAAAAACTTGAAGGGAATTAAATTATAATTTAATTTAATTTAATTAAAAGGTGTAAATTCCTCACCTTCAGAAAATAATATATGTTCTTTATCATGGGAATAGCCTTTAAAACTAGATATAAATGCAACATAAAGTATCATTAGTTTTCTGTCTTTTGTAAGCAAACTCTGAGAATTTAAATTACAACTCAAAGAACAGATTTTTTTTTCCTTTACTATTAGCAATTGCCTCTATTTAGAAAATGTTGGTCAAAACTTTCATGTTATATATCTTACAAGAGATTTTGTATTACTTTCTTCAGTTATCCCCTAACAGATAGAGACAACTACAAATAGCTATTTTAAAAACTGTAAGTCAAAACATTTTTATTATATCTGGTTTCCTAAAAAAATATGCAGTAGCTTGGTTGGCGTGGCTCAGAGCATTGACCTATGAACCAGGAGGTCACAGTTCGATTCCTGGTCAGGGAATATGTCTAGGTTGAGGGCTCGATCCCCAGTAGGGGGTGTGCAGAAGGCAGCCCATCAATGATCCTCTCTTATCATTGATGTTTCTATCTCTCTCTCCCTCTCCCTTCCTCTCTGAAATCAATAAAAATATATTTTAAAAATATTTATTTGCTCCCTTCTCCCCAGCATGCAATGGGTCCCTGACATTCCTGTGGCAGGGGAGCACATCCTTGGTGCCCACGTGGCTTATGGCCATGTGGGACTCTAATAAACCTTACACTCAGCTGTAACATGGAAAGAAAGCTCTGTACACTGGCCTTCTCCTGGAACCCCAGCTACACCTTTTCCAGGACTTGCTTCTCTCAATAAACTTGGACCCCACTAAAAATTACTACTACTGATAAAAATACAAAATAATAACAATAAATGAAAAATATATGCAGAATTTGTTTCATGTAGCTGAGGACTATATTAGGTTGATCCCAAAGCACAATGCTTTTCTTTTATAAGCAAGAGTTACTACATTTTACTTGACTTGAGTGTCATTGTCTCTTATTTGTGAGTCATTTTCTTCAATAATGGTAATGATGAATGGATAACGTATTTGGAAAAAAAATTTCTGAGGAAGGTCAAAGTTGAAAAATTGGTCAGAAGTGAAGACAATAATACCCTAAGCCTAAAAATCTGGTCATTCTATCACATTATTAGGACCTGTGCTTACTGTTCCTTCCAGGCTCTAACACAGGAGTGAGAAAACTAAGCTGCCTTCTTAGCTCTGGAGTGGTGTGAGAATTAGTTAGATAAGAGTTAGACTGCACAGCTCACCATTAAAGAGATTGGCATTTCTCTCCTTTAATGGCTAATGCAGAACATTTTGGCGAAACCAGCGTATTTCTTACCAGACTGCCAATACTTTGTCCTCTGGTGCAGTTTGGAGGCCACAGGGAACTGGGAGAAGCTTTCCTCAAGATGGACCTGTTGCTGCTACCAGTTTCACATTTGTTCCATGACATTGTAAAGAGAAAACAACCATTTTCTCCTACTAAATCAATCCCTCTGTCGGGTCCCATTTGGACATAAAGAGTGAAAAGCATGAGAGAAAAGAAAGAGAAGAACGAGAAGGCAAGAGTAAAGAGAATTCCAGAGAGGGAAGAAAGAATGAAACGGGGTAAAGGAAGAGGAAATTGAGAGACAGAGCAGAAAAAGAAAGAAAAAAAGTGGGGTGTGGGGAGAGGGAAAGAATGAGAGAGAGAATGAGAGACAGAGAGTGGCAGAGAGAGAGAGACAAGATGGATGGCGGTTAAGGAGAGACAGAGGAAGAGGAAAACAAGAAAGATAATAGGAGATATTCATTGGATTCTCTAACAGTTTTTGCTTAATCAAAATAAGTGGAAACAAATTAAAGCCTTCCCTCTAAAGTTCTCTCAATTTATTTTTCCTTGAAATGAGGTAAAATGTCAACATTTCTCCTTAAGAAATTTAATACTTAGGACAGAGTATATATTGTTACTTGTCTTTCACTTATTCATAATGACTTCAAAAATTGAGACTAAGACTAATTTTATTTGAAAGTGACTAGAATATAACACTTTCCCTTGAGCAGAACAAATTCAAAAGCAAAGTTCATTGCCTACAGCAGTCTAGCTATCATGAAAAGAGTACCTGCTGGGGCATAGTTTGCTATAAAGTCAGTAGGCATGTCGCAGTCATCAGCGATGTTACATGCATTTCTTAAAGATCCATAGGATGAATCAACTGGCACAGTCAGATCATATTTGCTTACTAAGATAAACATAAATCTAAGACAATTCAATTTAAAGGAAAATTTTAAGGGAGCAGTTGATCATTGTCACCCAAGGATAGTAAAAACACGAAGAGATAAACCTAGGAACAGGTGACTCATCTAAAGTGTCACAGAATGTGAGATGCCTGCAAAGACCATTGAACAGATTTGACAACTATCTGATTTGCTCTCTGTAGAACCCATTCCAATTTTCAGAATGTTCCATGCAGCACTTAACCCTAACTTAAAGCAGACACTTTGTGCGTTTCTTTGTACAAAGGACAGGTTTCATAGAGCTGTTGTCATTTGAGTTGGGGTATGAAGCATAGCTATTACTGCAAATACCTGCATTTTTTTGCACCTTCTCAGAGCATCCTGTCTTTCCTTTCTTAGCAGTTATCCACACTCAATACTTATATTTTTATTGACATATTTATTTAATAGTCTAAAACACTAGGAAGTGGATTTCATGATGTGCACCCCATGGTCCACTCTGATTTGTTTCCCATTGTATTTTCAGCACATAGCCTGGCACATAGTATGCAGTCAATAAAAACCTGTTGAACAACCCGGCCGGCGTGGCTCAGTGGTTGAACGTTGATTTATGAACCAGGAGGTCACAGTTTGATTCTCAGTCAAGGTTACATGCCCTGCTTTTGGGTTTGATCCCCAGTAGGGGTCATGCAGAAGGCAGCCTATTAATGATTCTCATCATTGATATTTCTCTCTCTCTCGCTCCCTCTCCCTTCCTTCCTGAAAAAAACAACAAAAACATCCTGTAGAACAAGTAAATGGACAATTAGGTGACTGGTATGTAGCAATAGTTATCATTACTGAGTGCCTGATAGGTAACCCACTCTGGTAGCCACATAAATGATCAAAATTAATACATTAAATAATAATTCCAGGTACATTTTATTAAATCAACTTTACAGAGGAAGAAACAGAGAACTAGAAAAGGTAAATAACTTGTCCAATGTCATACAAGTCCCTGGCTAAAGATATATCCAAATGGATATAACTCTATAGTTCATACTGTGAATCACTAGACAATATCACCTCCCATCTGCTTAGTATGTACCCTGTGCTAGTCATTTGTAGATGACTTTATATCATTTTATTTTTCTCATTTCTAGCAACAACCCTGTGAGTTAGATATTAGTCTCATTTACTAGATGAGAAAATAGATCCAGAGACCTTTATTTATTCACTCAACAAATATTTATTACCTGCCTACCAATTACCAGGCACTGTGTTACACCTAGAGATAACACGGTGAGAGAAATAGCTTACAGTCTAGCCCATTTGACTCCAAAACCCTCAATGTCTTATCTAATTCTTTTTAAAATAATACTAGAGGCCCAGTGCATGAAATTCATGCATGGGGTGTGTGTATCCCTCAGCCCAGCCTGCACCGTCTCCAATCTGGGACCTCTCCAGGGATGTCTGACTGTCCTTTTAGGCCTGATCCCAGTGGGCCTAAAAGGGCAGTCGGACATCCCACTGGGATCGGGCCTAAACTGGCAGTCGGACATCCCTGTCACAATCCAGGACTGCTGGCTCTCAACTGCTCACCTGCCTGCCTTCCTGATTGCCCCTAACCGCTTCTGCTCGCCAGCCTAATCATCCCCTAACCACTTCTCTGTCAGTCTGATTGATGCCTAACTGCTTTCCTGCCAGCCTGTTTGTTCCTAACTTCCCTCCCTTGCAGGCCTGGTCCCTCCCAACTGAACCTCCTCTGCTGGCCTGATCACCCACAACTGCCCTCCCTTGCAGACCTGGTCCCTCCCAACTGCCCTTGCCTGCTGGCCATCTTGTGGCAGCCATCTTGTGTCCACATGGAGGCACCCATCTTTGACCACATGGGGCAGCTATCTTGTATGTTGGAGTGATGCTCAGTTTGCATATTACTCTTTTAGTAGATAGAATAGAGACCTGGTGCATGGGTGGGGGCCAGCTGGTTTGCCCTGAAGGGTGTCCAGGATCAGGGTGGGAGTTCCCTGGGGGCATGGGGCAGCCTAGGAGAGGGGCCTGTGGTGGTTTACAGGCTGGCCAGGCCTCCCATCAACTCAAACAGAGGCCCTGGGATCTGGTACTTATCTTCCATAATTGAAACTTTGTATTCTTGAGTGGAGACCAAGGCAGGCTAGGGCTGCAGGAGCTTGGCTTCCTCCATCACCAGGGGCAACTCAAGCCTCCTGCTCTCTCCAGCTCCATGGCTGCTGCCATTTTTGTTGCGATTTATTTATCTTTTATAATTGAAAATTTGTAGCCTTAAGTGGAGGCCTATGCCAGCCAGAGTGTGCGGAAAGCTTGGCTTCCGCCATTGCCGGGGAAACCCAAGCCTCCTCCTTCCTCTGTGGCTGCAGCCATCTTGGTTGGATTAATTTGCATACTCACTTCTGATTGGCTGGTGGGCATAGCTTGTGGGTATAGCGAAGTGATGTTTAATTTGCATATTATTCTTTTATTAGATAGGATGGTGAGTAAGACTTGTACAGGCAGAGAGGAAGGACAAGCAAGTCCCCAGAATGCACTTCTACCATGACTAGAGAAGGCAGGGAGGTGTGTGTAGAGAATAGTGTGAGTAGCTAAAGCTGGAAAAATTATGGAGTGTTGAATGTCTAGCAAGGACTGTCCTTAATTCAGAAGGCAGTGGGAAGGTGTCCAAAAGGTTTCAGTGATTCTCAACCAAAAACTCATTTTGTGAAGAGTGATTTGAAAAGGAGAAACTGCTATTATTGATAGCTGATAGACAGGTAGACAAAGCAACAGATGAAGAAAGAGACAGATTAATTAATTTAATGTGGCACATGGAGTAGATAGAGTTGAATTTATTTTGTGTCTATTTTTGGTCAATATATTAGGATATAGGTTTAGCTGAAAACACAGGGACTTAAGGTAGCTTATTCCTCTCTCGCTTGGACATTGAACTGAGATGGCACCTTTGTTCCAGGAAGCCAGTAAGGGGTTCTTTTTATTTTGATCTGAAGAAGGAAAAGTGGAAAAGGAAGACTGCCCTTTAAGGGCTCCCCTGGAGGCTGCATGCACCACTTCTGCTCACTCACCTGAGCCAGAGCCCAGTCTTAATGGCTGCAGTCAGCAGTTACAAGGAGACTGTAACATCTTCGGTATTTTTGCTGGCTGTGTGCCCTAGGGCAAAGGTCTAACTGTGGACAAAGGGGTGTCATTATTAGGGGGTGGCCAGCAGTCACTGCCACACTCAGTGTGCTTCTTTTCTGAGAATGAGCAAATTTTGGTGACTCATTTACTCCTGTTAGAAAAACGTCCTGAATTTTAAAATAATGTTGAAATATTGTTACTACTGGTCAAGTTTTTTTAAAAAAATATTTCATGTACTACAGAAAGCTTAACAAAATTTGACAGCTTTTAACAGTTAATAAGCAAAAAGCAGAATACATTCCAATCCCTTCCACAACTATCTAGAAAAAGTATTTTTAAAATAAATTACATGAAAAATGATAGTTATCCTTAATACACTTTTATGCTCTTAAATCTATGAAAGATACAATTTGACACTCTGATATTAATATTTATATTAGTATTTCATATTAATATTGAATATACCTTTATTTTCCCCTAATTTCCCTTTAAGAGTGATAATCTATTTCCAAGTTGAAGATTTATAATTATTCTTATCAAATTTAAAGAACCAGCCATCCAAAAAAAATGCCTCACCCTCACAGGTTTGGTTCAGTGGATAGAACGTCAACTTGCAGACTGAAGAGTCCCAGGTTTAATTCTGGTCAAGGGCACATGCCTGGGGTTGTGGGCTTCATCCCCAGTAGAGGGTTTGCAGGAGGCAGCCAATCAATGATCCCCTCTCATCACTGATGTTTCTCTCTCTCTCTCTCCCTCTCCCTTCCTCTCTGAAATCAACAAAGATATGTTAAAAACAACAACAAAGAAAATGCCTCTAACTGTGTATGGGGTGTTGCCATGTTGGCAGGTTCTACAGCGTGCACTGTTTCTGCCAAGAACTGTGACAGAAAGGAGAGGGATGGGATGAGGACTGACCTGAGACAGTGTGTGTCACAGTTGACAGTAACCTACAGTACCCACTCCATAGATTCAAGCCCAGGTGCTGTCCTGGGCAGCTCTTAATTTTAGTTCATTTTCCTGGACTATTTGTTTGCTAGCTCATTAATTGCCTCGGAGCAGAGAAAACGTTTCCTTTAAGAAGGTTAAACAAAGAGTTTATTGACAGAGTGAAATGGTTGAAGAAAACATTATCAAATAAAAGACACTTTATTTAAACACCAAATTAATAATTTAAAAGCAAATTAGAGGTCATATCTTCTCCTAACTAAATAATGTTAACCAGTAATGAGATACCCATTTTAGATATAAGCAGCAAGCTCTCTCAACCTCGGGCAGCTGATGAAACTGTGCCTTAGCTTTTCAAGTTTATTGAATCCATAATTACATCAGCACTTTACATATCAATGCTTTAAAGGATATTTCAGCCACAGTGTGATAACTTTCATTATAGTTTTAAAATAAAATTAAAGTTTCTCTTTCATCCCAGAAGAGGATATGTGCTCTGAGAGAAGGACCCCACCGTGGACATGAATGCACCTCGGCTCTGACTCCAGTAATGGGACTTCACACAGCGGCCCGTGCATGAGTGCCCTTGGAGTTTCCCTGGTTGACCTGGCTGGGCCACAGGTAACTTCTGACTGTTTTAGTGGGTCATGTGCATGCTCACTCCTGCACCTCTTTCAGAACCCTCTGCAAGCTTCAGAGACTGAAGAGAACGGCACAGCGCCTTTTGTTGTGGAAGAGGTAGTGCTGTCCCCCAGGTTGTCTGGTATGTGTTCCCTTCTGGTTGGAGGGTGTTATAACTGCCCACCACATCCAGACACCCAGCCCTTTTTCAGGCAGCCATGAGGGAACGTCCCATGCACTGCTCCACTCCTGGGCTCTTGGTAACCGGCCTCCCAACCACAGTGACTGTGGAGTGTTGACAGGTGCCATAGATTCACACTGCAGGCTCTTCCATGGTGAAACCTACGCTGATGCCGGTGGCTTTGTTCCACTTAGCGCTGATGTTTCATTTGTAGCCAGACAGGAGTTTGGAAATGTAAGGTTCATCAAATCCAGTGTTAGTCCACCCCTGCTGGATAGGACCACCAGATATTCCAGCCAATTCTGCTTTTTATCAACACACTTTATTACACATATATGGAGGGGATGGAGAAAACTCCCCATGGACCATAATTTGATGTGGTGCATATTTTTGCATGCCAGTTTCTGTCTGATTTTTAACCCTGTTTCAGTAGATATTCTGCAGTAATCTTCCTTTTATAGTAACTGTCTCGATTCTTCATGTTTCAATCAATGAGTACTGCTTATCTAAACTCATCACTGCTCCTTGTTTGGGTAACCGAAGATTTTTGAAGACAAGGGACTAAATTTGGGCTTTAAAACCTTGAGATGACTCTTGGAAATATCATCCAACCATCTAAGCCTCAAAGCTTCCAACATTTACTGTCTCTCCCAAACCCCATGCCCCCAACCACATTACTTCTTTTTCCAACAGAGATGAGAGAATCTGCTCATCACAAATTTACACATTAGAAAAGGTGTCTCTATGACATGGGTGGGCAACATAATTTAAGATTCCCAATCCATCATTTGAAGAAACAGAGAAAGGAAAAGTTAATTCAAACAATGCTGATACCACTGATTGAGAGACAGAAAGGAATAAACCAAGACTTTTCTGATTATTTCAAGTTCTATCTTCCCCCTTTTCACTCTCCCCCCGCCTCCCCCCACCCCGGCCATTAGACATTTATATTGAGGAAGAAAGGCACTTTGTGTTTAAGGTTAATCAAGTCTCAGTACAATTTTTTTGCAAACTAGAATCACACTAATCTTTTTTTCTTGCTCTAATGTGTGGCTGTTGAAATCCTCAGCTGTGATAAATTAAGCTACTTATTAATCTAATTATCGTACATTCATCCTCGAAACTTTCATGTGACTTGAAAAGGCTATTCAACCTTTTCCTTCCCCTCCTAGAAAGGGCTCAACCTTGCACCAATTAAGATCATTCTGAAGTAAGGCTTTTAAAAAAGCTTTCTCTAATCACCCAATGAAACGTGGACCAGCGGAAACCAAACTCAGAGCTCTGGGAAAAAGTTTAGCATTCCTTTCTGTCTGCCAACTTTTATGGTTTCATTGCACAAGGGAGGAAGACTTCATTTTCCTATTCAGTTGTTCTTTCACTGACCTCCAAATAAAGTCCATGTAATGACTGAGCAAATAAAGTTGCAGCATGTGTTTTAAAAATCAATTGCCATTCTCCGACTATAGAAACGTAACAATACACAGATTTGCTGGAAAATACCCAGCACTAACCATATGAACTAAACCCTGTACTGTATCTGTACAATGGAGGAGCTTTGACCCCTAAAGCACATACTTACCATGCAGATTTTTAAAAGGGCTTCTTTTATGACTTATCTATTGAGATTAAAATGTCCCCATCCTAATATAGGTTCAATTTAGAATTAAAAATAGGTTGCAAATGTGTCATATCTTAAACATCCATTCATTGCCAAATGCCTTCGTTATTAAAAAAACACACCAATGATGGCATAAATGAAGCTATTTTACATTCAAATTAAACTAGCTATTAATTTGAATGCAAAGCAGCTCAACATACAGGATGCAATGTCAATGACAGGTTTACCCCAAGACAGAATTCAGAGGCGAGTGAGTCAATGTGGGTGAGTCCAGGCAGGTTGGCCCCGACTCTTCGTGCTTGGCAAACTTGCTCACTGTGAATAGTTTTTGAAGTGAATGTTAAAAAGAGTGGAATTATAAAGTATAATTACATTTTAGTGAAACTCTAGAAATCAGAAAAAAAAATCAGCGGGACATTTTTAGTGAAACATGATGTGCTGTCATTATCATTAAAAGATAAAAGTTTCATACTGTTTTTATCTGTTTGTTTGGAAGACATCCAGCCTTTATAGTTATGCAGGAAACAAAAAGCGGGAATGCAGGAGTAATTATTAAAACCGTGTGATTTGTTATCTCAGCTACTGTCTTTCCAAATGGTAATGCGATATCAGCAGCTGCAGACGGTCGCTGATTTCGTCTATTAGTAAACAAGTGCTTTGGAGACCTGTGTGAGGCACTTTAAGCTCGCTACTCCCCGAAGTGCTGTCAGGCTTAACGACTAATCCATGGTATTTCAGAGCACTGGAAATTCATCTTTATAAAACCTGAACAAAAAAGGGAAAAAAGCCTGGAGGGCATGAGCTCCCTCTGGTGAGACAAATGACATGTTCATTTATTAATGAAACAATAACCCTGGAAAGAGGATCAAAGCACATTCCATCCTCACTTTACAATCCCCAATTTTCTCAGGCCAAACCATTTAATTGAGCCATGACAATGGAATACTTAATTGTTGCCTTAAAGTTTTGAAGAAGCGACTTCTTCAGCATCAATGTGCATTTCGGGATTATTATCCAACTATAATGTAGCCGGATTGAAGCTGGAGGAATCTGATTCATTCCACATTGGGGGGCCTTGAGCCAGCAGTAAAGGGGATTTCTTGAACCTGCAGCACTCACCACAATGCTTCTTGGTCATCCCTGCCCTCTCCCTGGCCTGAAACAGTCTTGGTAGGTGGCTTCATCAGGATGAATGATCTGGTCTCATTTATGGGTGACCAGGTAAGACACAGGTTCTTTCGGCATGTCCCCTGTTTCTGGGACATATGAGGAACAGGAGTTCCTACTTCCAGGACCCAGAAATTGAAGGGAGCACCCAGCATGGAGCCTAGGGTGAAGTCCTGACAGGCCTGGGGTATGTGCAATACACAGGGCAGACTTACCTACTCCCGCTGTGGTTTCTACATCAGCTGTGTCTGAGGATGGTCATGTTTCCGTCCTCCCAAAACTAACAAACATGTAAAATTTTACAAAATGACAAAGTCTGTTCTATTTTACCTTATTGTTTTTTTAATCTTCATCCAAGGATATGTTTTTATTGATGTTAGAGACAAGGGAAAGAGGAAGAGAGAGGGGGGGGTGCGGGGGAGATGACACTATAATTGACTGAACCACTCGGCCAGGCCAAAAAGTCTGTGTTTAAATTCTATAAATTAACCCTGAATTTCAGCACAGCATTCTAGCTTGATATTGTTTTTATTTATACTTATACAAGAATTTTTCTAGGGTTTTCTTGACTATGCTGTTTTTCAAATTAAACCAAACTTTCAGGAGTGTCTTAAGCTCAGAAGGGCAGAGTTCAGAAAATGCTTGCTGGTTTATTGGAAAGGGGGACCCTGAAGATTTTATATGTAATCTCTAGGACTCACCTGACTTGGACTTAAAACATTCTAGGCCAGTGTGACTTTGAGCCCGGTTTTCTATCACAGGGCATCATTTGGAGCTTATAAGTAGACTTTCTTTTGCTTTGTACCCACTCATATTAATTCATTGGGAGGTCCAGGAAGCCAATGAAAGCCTGTAGTCAGAACTGAAGGTTGGATCCTATCTTTTCTCTCTGATCTGCTTTTGAATATGAGCTTTATAAAAGCCTTTTTTCCCCCCTCTAGCTTGTTAGACCAAGAATAAACATTAAACTTAGGGTACTTTTTATATTAAAATACAGTAAAGTACCTTTTGGAAATTTCTTATAAAGAAAATCTTAATATGAGGCCATCAATTCAAAAATGTTCCTTTTAGTTTGTGCTCTTCTTCATAATCTGCAGGATAATTATTCTAGCTATACACAGGGGAGTGATAGGATTCAGAGCATGCAGTGCAGTTCCCTCTGAAAGACCATGGAATGCTGGAAGTCAACAATCATAGTAGGGGCTGGCCAGAGGGAGTGTCTCTCTGCAGAAAACAATGACTTTTCCAGCCTCCCCTGTTGGTTATCTTTTATGCCTAAATGTAAAACATTTTTTTTTAATGCACCTAGAAAGACTTCATGAGCGTGGCATATGAATGTTCAAACTACCATGGCTTTGATGGCCACACTACAAAGTTCACCTGAACCAAGGCTGAGACAGAGTAAAGAGATTTACTTTTGCTGAAAAGGAGTACTTCTACAGCTCTATGAGCACATTCAACTACTATGTATATCATTCATTCATTTCTTCCTTTCATTTATTTAGCTTGTCATTTAGTAATTCAGTAAGTATTGATTAAAGGTCTACTGTATGTAGATCATAAACATGACTACAGATAGATCTTGGCTGTGTTTGTAAGATACATGGGAACTGAGAATAGGCATAGAAAGTAAAGCAAGGAGCAAGTTGGAAATAACAATATGGAGACAGAAATTTAGTTCTCCCTCAACACTATTTTAAAAAGGTTCACACACCCTTTGGTGTGTGCCTATTGAATGTGTAATGGGAGTATTCATCCAACAGTATCTATTAAGCAGCTGTCACATTCTGTGCACCACGTAGAACACGTACACAGAAAAAGGCACTGTCCCTGCATCTCGAGACCTCCTATTCTGCAGTCTGGGCATGGTCCCATGGTATCCGATATAATAAAAGTCCAATATGCAAATTGTCCCCTTGGGCCATCATTCAACTGGGAATTTGACTGCTTACTATGACATGTGTTGACCACCAGGGGGTGGCTCAGAACATGGCAGGCATCGGCAATGCGGCACTACAGCGGGCAGCAATGGAGGTGCTGCTGGCCCAGATGGACCCCAGTGAGAGTGGCAGAATGGTGGAGCAGATGAGGGGGCGGTGCCCAGCCAAGGCGGGTGTTAGCGGGGGAAGAGGGAGCGAGGGGAGGGGTCCCCTTGTCCCACCAATCACCCCACAGATGGTGATCAGCCGCAGCAGCAGAGGGGCAGGGCCAGCGGCGGAGGGGCAGGCCACTTTCCAGCTCCCAGGCACTGAGGGGGCTGGCAGGGGGCCTGACCCCGACTAGACTAATCGTCCTGCAGGCGGGATGATGGAGCAAGTGAGGGGGCGGTGGCAGGCCAAGGTGGGGTGCCAGGTGGTCTGTGAGGCTGCAAGACTTGGGGCATGAGCTGGGGCCTGATCTCCATAGGCCCCACCCGTGCATGAATTTGTGTACCGGACTCCTAGTATACCTATAAGACAATGAACTTGAGGTGGATGATGAGGCTCCACATTGAAAGGTACCAATGGCAACGTCAAGGTGAATTGTAAGTTTTGAATAATTACAACTTTCATAACACGGTCTAAAAGTTGGGGCTTGGTCTTCCTATTTCCCATTTTGCTGAGAAATGGGTACTCTGGGAAGGAAGGATAACAAAAGGCTTACAAACAGGTGCGTGCATTCATCTTTTGGCCCTTCTCACCTTCTACCCTTATGAACTTCGTTTCTTGAAGAGAGAAACAAGCTCATTACTAAGAGTTAGTGTAATATTTGATCACATTTACTCTGTCATAACAGATACATAAACTGATACTTCTACTATAACAAAGAATAACTACATATGTACATATGGTTACATGAACAAGTTTAATAAGCACTAAGAATTAAAAAAAGCTGTGGTTGCTGGATGAGTTCTTAAAACAGAACAAAAGTACATTAGGTAAAAACTAAGGAATTCTTCATAAAGTCTACATTTTAGTTAAAAACAAACAAAAAACAAAACAAAACACTATGGTCTGTTGCCTCTCCAACAGCTCAAATAACTAAAATTTAAAACAATACTAAACCATAAACATATATAAGGATAAATGAGGTGATTATTTTCCCATGATGACAACCTATAATTATTTTGGGATTGCTGAGATTCCCTAAAATATCAATTATAAAATCTGAAATATTTTTCTAGCTTTTCTTTTCCTGGTGATTCTTATAATCCTGCACCATTTTTGCATTAGAGTGTAAGATATGACTACATTGATTTTCTCTTCTACTAACAAATTAATTATCAGAATTCCTTGCTATCAATTTAAATTTTATTTTCTTGTATTCCAAAATTCTGTTGGTAGCATTCAGGAGCCCCACTAATATACTTGGCCAGTTATGCTTCTGGGCAGTTATTTCTTTTTAGCATTCTAAGCTACAGTTAAATCATCCCAAATGTAACACGGAGAAAGGGACATATTTCATCTCCCTAGGTTCTCTGTGGTCCATCTCCATTTCATCAGAAGCCTAAAGGAGCTTATGTGCAGAATATTGAGAAAATATCAAAATAGTTCAGAATAAACCGTTCAAAATAACGTCATGGCTCTTCATTCACATGAAACACAAGATGTTATGCTTACTGTTTGATATTTGTTTCTTGAATTCAATAAAGAAATGAATGGCAGTTTAGTAACTGCCAAAATAATTAGTTGCAAATATTTAATGAAATATTTAATCATAAAACCTAACCCAAAACATTTATTTTCTTACTCGCTGAGGCTGTTTATATTTGATATTGTTACATATTATGTAATAAGTATAATAAAAAGAACATTTTAAGTATAATACATTTTCCTACCTAAGATTTATCTTTCTCTAATATATGTGTTAGAAATAATAATTTTTAAAGTTGCTATTATAGTTTTTAAAAAATTGGTAACTGATAGTCAACAAATACTGCTCTTCCCATTACCCCCGCACTCTCTGCTCCCAAAGCACACACAATTTTATTATATGAAATAATTTTGTTGACCATATATACATGACAACATAATAGTATCAATATGTGAAAACAACACACCAAGTAGACACAAAGTAATTGCTATATCCTGCTTAAATAATTCCTGATTGCATTGGAAGGTACTGAGTTTATATCAGGGTGAACAATAGATAGTAACATAACTGGGGCCCACAGTAGAGAGATCTTCTCAGCTTTGGGGAAACAAAATGGCCCTCTAATCCACCAGAGGGGAATACAGAGGATAGGCTACATCACTTTGATTAGACTCCATACCAAAAACACTAACCCTTTTGAACTTTGCTGCTGTATGTCTAAAGTTCTGGTAGTTTAGCTAACATGATAAACATGATGTTATGTATTTAACTAATTAATCTATACATTGCCTGAAGGCTCATGTTAATTTCTAGGTCTATCTGAGTGATTACAAAGTAGAAGTCCTAGCATAGCTTCAAACACAGACTACATTCTTGCAAAACAGACATTTGTATGGCCCAGTGCAGACCTAGCTCCAGAGACAGGCCTTGATGTTGTTTGGGATCTCGGGATGGCCTCTGGGGGACCAACCTTACATAGGTGAAAAGGAGCATTCCTGCTCCATTTAACAGCGAGGGAGGAAAACGAGGTCTTGCAACCAAAATGGAAAATAACTTTCCCAGACGGGAAAGAGAACACTTGGCATTCCTGAGGAACAGCTGCTTGCTGGTGGAAGTTATGATAATAAACTAAACTGGGTGAGCATTTCCTAAGAAGAAATATTTAATTATCCTGCTCACCATTATGAGGAACTTCTGCCACTCTTCAGGTTATTATACAGTAAATAACCATTTTTCTAAAGGCCAGAGCTGTTTTAATTATATGACAATGAATGCATAATTATTGTTTGTTAGGAATGAATCACAAGACAACAGACTTGATATTGCTGCTCTGGTTAGTGCATCTTAATTACTTTTTCATTTATTTTGCATATAAAAGCTATTTGCTAATTGTCTTTGCTGTAAATATGCAAAATATAATTAGTCATTCATAATTCTTTATGTTATCTGACTGTACATTTGTTTCTGAGGAACATATATTAAAGTGTGAATATTTAATGGGCTTCTTTGTGTGTATGAATTTTTTTTTACAAAGTTTTAAGTAAATATTAGGCACATAACAGTTTTAACCCTACTCTTAGGGAAACTTGCAGTGAATAACACAAAGACTGAAAACTATGGAGTTAAGTAATAAATGCAAACTATGTGGAATTTTAAAAAATCTTCCATGTGAAGACACTAATGATGACATGAGTCTCCCAAGTTACTCAGATAAATCTTTAAGCATCACCCAATTCAGCTCAAGTTTTTACATATTTGTGTGGATACCTACCAGAATGAGAAAAGAAACCTAAGGGTATGCTTAAGCATTCATTTCTACATGCTCCAAATTGATTGCTTATATCTGTTTACAACATTGGGTCAACACTCTCAAAAATTTAAAATCTTAACTCTAAGTAGTTTGTAAAATCTATGTAAATGACAATATAAAGGAGTTTATATACACATATGTGTGTGTATGTAGATATATGTTAATTCTTTTAGAAATATTTTTATTCATTTCAGAGAGGAAGGGAAAGAGATAGAGAGACAGAAACATCACTGATGAAAGAGAAACATGGATTGGCTGCCTCCTGCACGCCCCATACTGGAGATCCAGCCTGAAACCCAGGCATGCACTCCTGACCGGGAATTGAACCATGAATTCCTGGTTAATAGGTTGACACTCAACCGCTGAACCACACTGGCTGAGACATATGTAAATTCTTTAGCGAATCATGTGGATGTTATGATATGAACCCACAATGAGATTTTGGGCAGATACATAAGCATCTCAAAAGTGAACCATACTGGCCAGTTTTTCCGTCTCAAGCACAATTTTTTTTTTATTAGTTGGAAATAGAACTTGGGCTAGTTTCTCCTATGGGTATCACTTCAACATGAACTCACATTGCTGAGAACATCTTAATGCCCTCAGAGTCATTACAGTAAATAACTGGTTAAACAGATCATGTGCTTTCCAAACAGTATCAATATCAGGAGCATCGACCACTGATTAAACTTTTTTTTTTTCCATTCGTCTTCATGAAATCCTGCCAGTCCATCCTGCTGATGCATGTCACATTCCACTTTCTTCACCTCAAACATTTGATTTACTAACCAGTTGTACTGTTAATCCCATGTCATGACACTTCTATTCACTTCTGCTTTTCAACAGAAAGTGGCTTCTTCTGAAGATAAAGCTAGGTAAAGTCTATTGTGAAGAGGAGAATAACTTGAATGCAGCTATCATATCAAAATGAAAACACACTTCTGCTCTCTTCACCCACTAGACATCCTGAATCCTTTTCTTAATGATGAAGTCAAATAGGATAGCTGATGAGAATACAACCGATGATCATTTTTTTCTTCACAAGTAATCCCACTCTGTAATTCTGTAATTATTCTTATTTATGTTTGATAAATCTTTTTAAATGAACTTATGGAAAAATAGAATGATGGCAGGGTGTGAATTAGACGAGAACTAGTAAACATGCTTTAAAAAATTGTGATGTGAATAAATTATATTGATTTCTATTTATCACAAAAATATTCCAAAGCTGTTTTAAATAAAGCCTTTTAAGCCCACACTTGCAAGAACCACAGTTATTATGTAGGTGTTTTTTTTTTTTAATTGTGGGATTGTCTTTTTGCTTCCTTGAATATTTCTTCTTTTGCTTTTAAAATAACCAGAAGGAATGAAATATATATTTCAAATAGCATTTCACTTATTTAGAAAAGTTGTAGGAGGGACCAAGACAGCAGGGGAGGGCAGTTGGGGGGACCAGGCCTAAGGGGGACAATTGGAGGGGACCAGGCCTGCAGGGGAGGACAGTTGGGGGGGACCAGGCCAGCAGGAGAGGGCAGTTGAGGTGGGGCGGGGACCAGAATCACAATCTTCGAAACCTAGTACAGTGGTACCTCGAGATACGAGTTGAATTCGTTCCGTAACCTTGAGGCGTAGGAAACTATGAGACACTGGAGTAGCGGTAAACTGGTGGGTCGTGTGCAGCCGGCTAATCTGCGCGACACTCCTATTTCAAATGTAGCTCATATTTCAAAGCAAAAATCGCTCACTCGACGGCTGGTATCTCGTATGTTAGGGCACTCGTATCTCGAGGTACCACTGTATTCTGTAGTGAAATGGTTTAGTTGGATGAGGTTGTGAAATGGAGAATATTATATAAAAAGATAATTTCACTTTATAATATGAAACAGTGAAATTCACACCAATGAATCCTGTAAAGAGAGTATTTCATAGCTTTTATGCATGTGTTGATAGCTTGAAGTAGGTTTGAAGATTACATTTTCATTCATATTTACAAATATTTTCATTATTACAAGAAGAAACATAAGAACGATTTTTAAAAATATTTTGTAAACTATAGCATTCTCCCATGACTCTACTATATAAGAACTAGAGGCCCAGTGCATGAAATTCATTCACGAGGTTGGCGGTGTTCCCCAGCCCAGCCTGTACCCTCTCCAATCTGGGACATCCCTCTCACAATCCAGGACTACTGGCTCCCAACTGCTCGCCTGCCTCTGCCTGATTGCTCTTAACTGCTTCTGCCTGCCATCCTGATCACACTCTAGCCAGTCCCTTGCCAGCCTGATTGATGCCTAACTGCTTCTCGGCCATCCCAATTGCCCCCAATTGCTCTGCCCTGCAGACCTGGTCCCCTCCAACTGCCCTTCCTACAAGCCTGGATCCCTCCCCCCAACTGCCCTTCCCTGCAGGCCTGGATCCTACCCCTAACTGTTCTCCCCTGCAGGCCTGGTCCTCCCTAATTGCCCCTCTCATAGGCCTGGTCTCCCCAACTGCCCTCTTCTGCTGTCCTGGTCCCCCAACTTTCCTCCCCTGCTGGCCTGGTCCTCCCCCAACTGCCCTCCCATGCAGGCTGGGTCCCTGCAACTATCCTCCCATGCAGGCCTGGTTCTCCCCAACTGCCTTCTCTGCTTGCCTAATCGTGAATAACTGCCCTCCCCTGCAGGCGTGGTTCCTCCCAACTGCTCTCCTCTGCTGGCCTTGTCACCTCTAACTGCCCACAACTGCCCTCCCCTGTAGGCCATCTTGTGGTGGCCATCTTGCGTCTTGGAATCAATTTGCATATTACTCATTTATTAGATAGGATGACCAGGAAATTCAATATGGCTAAATGTTTAAAAAAGGCAACAGGCCTCAGGAAAAAATACATATATATAATTTTTTACCTTAGCAAAAAATAACTTTGATTATATTTTGTGGCATGCAAGTATATAAAACATTGAAAACATCTAGTTTTGCCTTCAGAGATGACAAGGATCACTATCTGGCCTTGTTTACAAGAAGTTTGAGAGGATAATTACTTGAGCAGCTCTTGGTCTTTTAAAAATAATCCTTATCAAGCATCTAGATCACAAAGAACTATGTCAGAATAATAAACATGATCTTTCCAGTAGCATTTTACAAGGATAAATTTCAGAAGAATGAAATATAAAGAATGACTGATGCTGAATAGATGATAAGAAAAAGAGCCATAAAAGCTTCCTATCAGTGTCTTGACTGAAAAATCCAGTCTTTAGTATTTTTCAAGATCCTGGATATTTTGACATAGAATTTTCCAAAATGTATTTTTAATTAAAAGCCTTCTTTACAAGAAAGAGACTACTCAATGTTGTGGGTTCTGAAATGCATGTTGTAGAAAGGAATCATCCCATTGGCCTTAGTCAATTAACTATAGTATCTCAATGCTAATTTTTAATGTTAAAGCACTCAGGGGAGGGATAACAAATGGCCCATGGAGATGTTTTAATTATGTTTATACAGTTGTAGAGATTATAGCAAATAAAAATTATTGCAATGAAAACCCCTAAGACATTGCTGGAAGAAACATTGTTTATCTAATGCTATCAAGAAGTTATGTATGTTTATATAATATAACATATACAGGGTGCGGCAAAAGTAGGTTTACAGTTGTTTGTATGGAAAATAATACAATAATCTATCTATACTAATAAAAGGGTAATATGCTAATTAGACCGAGACTTTCTGGACATCCTTCCAAACAAAGCCATAGTGGCTAGGTTGAGGCAGAGGCGGTTAGGGGCAACCAGGCTAGGAGGGGAGAGCAGCTGGGGACAAGAAGGCCAGCAGGGAGGGCAGTTGAGATTCAGTAGGCCAGCAGGGCAGGGCAAATAGGCTGGCATGGGGGGCAGTTGGGGCAAGCAGGCCAATAAGGAGGGGCAGTTGGGGGTGATTGGGCAGGCAGGCAGGTGAGCAGTTAATAGCCAGTGATCCCAGATTGTGAGAAGAATGTCTGACTGCCGGATTAGGCTTGATCCCACAAAAGGCCTAAACTGGCAGTCAGACATCCCTTGAGGGGTACCAGATTGAAGAGGGTGCAGGCCGGGCTGAGAGACAGCCCCCCTACCCATGCATGAATTTTGTGCACCAGGCTACTATTTTATATATAAAATGCCAGCAACTAGAATACCATAACAACCAAAACAACTGGTCACTATGACGCCCACTGCAGTCAGCGAACAGGTCCGATCAGGGAATGGAGCCTGTTGGCTAATCTCCCGTGGCCCGTCCCTGTGGCTGCCCCTGCCCCTGATCACTCCCCGACCTCAATGGGGGTGGGCCCAGCCAGCCAACTGATGCAGCCACTGCCTGTGGTCCTTTCCCCCAGTCAACTCTGCCCCCAATTGCCCCCCCCCCCCCTGATCAGGGGCAGGGTTGACTGTCCAACTACCCATGGCCCCTCACCCAGGCTGCTGGCCCTCGATCGACCCCTCCTTCCCATTTGGAGGTGAGGCCAGCTAGCCCACCACCCACAGCCCCTCCTCACAGCAAGCCTCACCCCCTATCAGTCCCTTCCATCCTTATCAGCCTATGGCTCCTTCCCCCAGATGGCCCAGGCCCTGGTCAGGTCCCAATTGGGAAGAGCCAGCTGACTAACCTCCTGCCATCTCCTCCTCCCAACAGGCCCAGCCCTGATCCACTCTGATTGGGGCCAGGCCAGCCTGACCCCACCTGTGTACGAATTTGTGCACTGGGCATCTAGTTAATAAATAATAATACAATAATAAATTCTGTTTTGCACACTCACAACTATAAACCTACTTTTGCCCCACCCTGGGTATAGATACATATTTGCGTCCTATACAATAAAAACCTAATATGCAAATTGTCTCCTCAACTGGGAGTTTGGCTGGGAGTTTGACCAGGGGGCAGAACTGGTAGCAGTGATGGCAGGTGGCCAGGGGAAGGGAGGTACCCTGGCTGGCAGCCAGGAGCCTCTAGAGACTCTATTTGTGGATGAATTTCATGCACTGGGCTGAGAGAGAGAGAGAGAGAGAGAGAGAGAGAGAGAGAGAGAGAGTTTGTGTGTATCTCACATTATATACATACACATCTGTTTATTCTAACCTTCCTTATAGACCAACCTCCTGCAACCCTTTCCCCAGCTGGCCCTGCCCCTGATCACCCCTCTCCCTACCCCTTATAGGCAACAGGGTTTGATCTAAATTCACCAAATAATGAAATATCTCAATGGGAATTAGCATGACCTCTTCAAATTCCTGTGTCTTCATTTTCACATAGTTAAATAGAAATTGAAGTCAAGAGATAAGAGATGAGTTCATTTATCTTTTTTTTAAATGTCCAAGCTCTACTTTCTCTTGTTCCTCAAAAAATTTATAACCTTTTTACAGTTTAATCAATTTTTGTCACATAGTGCTATTATTCATCCCCTGAAAAATGGTCTCAGATGCTCATCTCAAGAGCCAAACCTAAAATACCCTACCTTCTATAAATAAAAACAGCATCTTCTTCTTTAGCTTTAGACAAAGTCTTGGGCTGGGGGAAAATTATCCTCCTAAGGAAAAACAAACACTCCTTCCACTCTGTGTTTGTGTTTGCATGGATCAATTGTGAGACAAACAACATTCATTGACAGTTGCTGGCCATGAGTCTGCGTGTTTGAAATACCTTAGTCAGGAGAAGTACCACAAACTGAACTGAACAATCTCTCACAAAACATCTGCAACCATCTGACCCTGGCCTTAACCTTTAAATCTATCTTTTCATATTCATCTCAAAAGACCTTGTCAATGGCCAAGGAGACTCAAGAAAAGGATTCTTCAACAAACAAAAAAGATACAGAGGAAATTCAACCCAGATTAGGTGGCAGAAGATAATACAGTTTGCTCATTTTTATTCTGCTGCTCAAACTAGAGTTGAATTCATTTTCACTTTATCTTTATTCATGTTATTTAAACATAACATTCATTAGGATTGTGAACTGCAACAGATAGAAGAGAACAAAACTACTCGCCAAATTTGTTGGGCATCTGTTCCCACTAGAGGCAGCCCTTTGCCAGCTCCACATCATGTCATTTTTTTCTCCTGAATTCATTTCAAAGTCAATCCAACAGTTTATGAACTGTTTGATCAAACTTGTCATTAACCAAGTGAAACATTTAATTTGTATTAACAAAAATGCGACAAATAATTAGTAGAGGGATTAATCATTTCGTTTTTTTTGCATTCTTATTTATCAAGCATGTGCATTGTTGATATAATTTTTTTCATGTTGTGACACTATCTGGTTTCACCATAAATAATGAAAAACATTTTAAAATGTTTTTATTGATTTAGAGAGAAAGGAGAAAGAGAGAGAGAAACTCAATATGAAAGAAAAACATTGAGGGCTGCCTCCTGTAAGCAAATGGGGACTGAACCCACAGCCTGAGCATGTGCCCTGACCAGGAATTGAACTGGTGACCTTTCAGTACGTAGGATGATGCTCAACAGCTGAGCCACACCAGCCAGGGTTATGGGAAACAATTTTAAAAGTGAAAATACTTATGAGCTGACCATTAAAAAAAAATCTATACCAATACCTGGATCTTACGGCTACCACCAGTAACTGCTAATCTCTAGTCACCATCTTCATTAAGATAGAAGCATTGGTTTCTCAAAGGCAAAGAGACTGAATGAGCCAAATGGCCAAAGACTTGGGAGAAGATAACCACAGTTATATCAAGTATCAAAGGAGATTTAATTTTCATTTTTGAATTAACATTCCATTTTAGCATGGAACCGTAACAAATAGCATAGGTAATTTACCAAAAGGGCTCTCCTTCTCTTGCCTACCGTACAAATAAATACTTGCCTACAATGTTGATTTCAGTTTTTCCATTCTAAGTTGCAATTTATAGAACACAAGGGTTAAAAATAGAACCATTGCTGCTGGTTGGGATTTTTGCTCTTCAGAAGACTTAGTCACCATCTCGTGCAATTGCCATGACTGTGACCTCATTGGGCACTTGTCAGCCTCACTATGACAATTTGTTAATGAACTAGTTTTGTTTTTAATTGCTTACTTAATTATGAAGCACCAACATAATAGCATTTCTAATTTGTATCATAATTGGATGCAGAGATGAAATGTTGGTGTCTATCATACGCTTGGTTCTAATCATCTCTTATACATGGAAAATTTTCCAGAGAGATATCTCCTTTAAAATGATGATATGGTACCAGTTATTTGAAATTGCTCCTCTTAAATGCAATTGTGTCTGTCAACTAATTTCAATCTGTCTTTATGAGTGTACATAAAAACACATGCATATAAGTATATATATAGTCACTTAAATTTTTAAAATTTTCAATATGATAAAAGTACATAAACATGAAAAAATACATACCATTCCCTAAATAATAAATATTGGCATTTTGACAATGATATCTATGACCATAACAATTTTAAAGAATAGTTTATAAAAATAGCTAATTTAAACTGTAGAAAACTCTCCTCATTATTGCATCAGTGTTACTGCTGCTGTATGGAATGTTTAAAATTCACAACTAGTCTATGTTGTGTGGACCAGTTTTCAGCATGCTTCAAATCCACCGAGAGAAAATGAGGGCCCTTATTAAAATCAAATCACTAATATAATAACATGACTTTTGGGTCACGATTTAAATTTGAAAAAGTCAGAGAATTGATCCAAGTCTCTTATAAGATAGAGTGGAAACTAGGCTTCAGAGAGGAAGTCATGGCAGAGGCCACTGCAGTCACCACTGACCTGTGTCCATCGCAATGAATTTTGTTCTTTACAGTTAAAGAGCTTGGAATTCACAGAGCTTGGGAAACATGAATGATCACTCACACCCGTAGAAAAATATATTCAATGCAAAACATCAGTTATGGGCCCAACAGCACAGTTCAAAACATGTGTAGCTGATGTATGTTTCCCCCAAAAAATACAAGTATTGGCCTGTTCATTGTCATCTACACAAAGAACTGAGTCCTAAAATCCTTTACTCAACTAAATTCTTAATAAGTAAACTGAGACTAACCCTCTAATACCAGATTTGTTAAACAACATGATTTAGGTCCTTGCTATTCATGCACCTTGTACAATTAAAATGACTGGTAAAGCTAGAATCATGAAAGAGTCATTTTATGTAGCTGCTAAATTCCTCTCAAATCTCCTTGCAACTTAACGAGTAAAGAAAGCTCAATGTGTAATGCCGGCTAATGTGGTTTATGGTAGAAAATAGTATCAACCTATCTTTGTAGCTTATCTAAGCCAGGATAATACTTTTAGCCTTTATAGTACATCCAACTCCATTTTTTCAACTCTTGACTATGTATTTCCTGAAATCCTTTTCCAAAGAGTTAAATTGGATGTGAAATCTGTACTAGGCTATGGAGCTGTCTTTGTTCTAAGTCTCGCCAGCAAAGCCTCGCCTCTGTATCACTTTCATTGCGTTCTGATTGAGCTTGACAGTGTGACAGGAGAGCAAAGGGAGGCAATTCCAAACTGAATGAGAGTCTTTTTCAGCCACACAGCGGCCTCCTCCTTAGCCCCTAAGAAAAAGAGGTAACAGATGCCGATAGCAAAGCATCCCTAACAAAGTCCTAACTTTGATGCAGGCAGAAGAAGAAAAATGTGTAAAAGATTGTCTCCATGCAGGAAAACCTTGAATGGAACACAAAGGAAGCCAAATGAGAAAAATTGTGGCGCAGAAAAATGGCTGGGAGAGTTATGTCGCTACAGTGCATTTAAGAAATGATTTTTCTCTGAAAAGGGGTTAGGATCTTCAAAATCTGCTCTGCCATGTATGGTGCAATTGGAACAGTTACATTCTATGGGCTCCGGGCACCCGAAGATTAGTAATGTTGGAGGAGGCTCACGGACACTAACAATGCTCTGTCCCTTGAGTGGAAAGTAAAACTAAAAAGTCAACTTTACAATGTAGCTATTATCTTCAGAGGAGTAGATTTCTTTTTCTGATTGAAAAAAAAAAGAAATTTGGGAGTTATTGTAAATTTTTACTTCAATATGTTCTATAATTAAATGGGTTGGAACATCACTTACTTTAGAATGCTTTATACGAGCTAAGGATCAGCAGCTGGTCTCTCCAAAGTGTGGCTTCCGAGGGCACATTGATCTCTGAAAGGGAACTATGGTTAGTGGCCTGAAAAAATTTTTAAGAAATACGCACTAAGAAAGCTTATACTTGTCTCTCTTACTTACTAAGGAACTGATTTAAAATATTAATATAAATGCAATCTGCCTTAATCCTTGTGGCGAGATCATAAATGGAAGTAGACAAGGTCTATGCAACAGGACCAGGGCATCAATGATGCCTATGTAATGCTGAGCCCATTGCTAAGATAAAGGCTGGGGAAACAGGAATGATCATTCACACCCACATACCTGCCTGGGGCTAGAACAGCAAGTCCTGAGAGTTTGTGGAAATAATTCGTTCATATGATGGGAGGAGTAGAAGACAAGACAGAGGGAAAACAGAGTCTCATGGTACTCCTGTCTGCATTTGTCTTCATTTGTTTTCAGAGACTAAAAGACATCAATATGATACAGAGATTTCTATACTCTATCATGTAAAATAGTGGGGAGCATTGAAAAGAATAATTTCTTCCTTCATAATTCTCAGTGGCTGGTGTGCTTGGTAAAGCTCTGTAAATTCCAAGCTCAGTGACATGATAAACATCCCATAAGGAGTCGATATTACCTATCGTGGTATCTATATGCTGGTGTGTGGCAGGATGAATAATACAAGCATTAATCTTTATTATAGCCTAACCTAGGTACAAGCCTGGTTTGCTACAGTGAACACATTATTATTATTATTATTATTATTATTATTATTATTATTAATAATACAAATATCATAGAGAATTTCTCTTTTAAATAGACTTTATTATTTTAGAACAGTTTTGGGTTCACTGTAAAATTGAGCAGAAAGTACAGAGAGTTCCCATATACCCACTGTCCCCACACATGGGTAATCTCTCCACTATCAGAAGAATTTCTAAAGTACAGATTTTGTAGCTTTTCTTTTTCCTTTGGAAATGATATGATTACTTTTTTTCTTTCAAGTATGATAATACTGCTCTGTCTCAAGTCGACCAACATGTTTCAGTTGCATACTCACCCTAAATTAAAGGTTAATTAGAGTCTATGAAAGGAACGCTTGGACCAGGGATATAGTTGAAGCATGATAGGTGCAACAGCAGTAATGTTATCTGTACATTTGGCTAGAATTATGATTGAAAATGTGCTAAAAAGCCTTAGCTGGTTTGGCTCAGTGGACAGAGCATCAGCCTGTGGACTGAAGGGTCCCAGGTTCAATTCTGGTCAAGGGCACATACTTGGGTTGCAGGCTTGATCCCCAGTAGGGGTGTGCAGGAGGCAGCCAATCAATAATTTTCTCTCATCATTGATGTTTTTTATCTCTCCCTCTCCCTTCCTCTATGAAGTCAATAAAAATAATAAATAAATAAATAAATAAATAAATATTTTTTTTAAAGTGCTAAAGATAAAAGAAAATGAGAAAAACATGAGAATAAGCAGAAGCTCTAGAATTCCTAGCTTAACTTATAAATGATTATCTATGCTAAAATAAAACATGTATATTTCATTGATAAGTGTATGTTGAGTACATGTATTATAATTGACATGCATAGATACATAATTCATATGTGGTTCAATCAGGGAGGTTAACATGTTTGTAAAAATGAGTTCTCATATGCACAAAATGTTAGGAAATTAGCAGTGACTTAAATCATCTCTCTCATACTCACACTCATAAACAGGTTATACTGTTAAGTTTTCCAAATAATTAATGTTCTCTGTCTACATTGAACATGATTTGATTTCCTTTAAAGATAGCTAATGAGATAAAACAGGCACTATGAACAAGTTAAATCAACCACCTAATCTTGCACATGAAACATTAAACAGAAAGGAAGCATCTGCAATTAGCAAATTGCTTTGAAGTGACTAAATATCTGGCTCTCTGCACTACCGCCATTGTGGGTCTGAGTCCCAGATGAAGCTGCTGATCTAGACGTGCTGAACATCAATATAACAAACACACATTTTCTCATGCAACTTACTTCTTGAGGATGGCAGCTCCATTCAAGTCAGGAGAGCTCAGGGGCCAGGGACAAGGTATAAAGATGGAAGGGGACAGGGAGACACAATCCCACTGTCCATCTGGAAGATCTTTATTTCCTTCCTGAAAAAAAAATAAAATAAAACAGCCGTGGCTGGTGTTGCTCTGTGGTTAGAGTGTTGGTCCATGTACTTAAAGGTCAGGGGGGTTGATTTCTGGTCAAGGGCATTATGTCTGGGTTGCAGGTTGGATCCTCGGGCGTTTTTAGAACAGTTTTTGGTTCACAGGAGTCGTTATTGCCTACCATAGTATCTATATGCTGGTGTGTGGCAGGATGAATAATACAAGCATTAGTCCTTATTATAACCTAACCTAGGTACAAGCCTGGTTTACTGCAGTGAAATCAATTAATGTTTCTCTCTCACATAGATATTTCTCTCTCTCTCTCTCTCACTTCCACTGTCTCTAAAAAATTAATAGAAATATCCTTGGTAAGGATTAATGCACACACAAAAGTAAAACAAAGCACATTTCCTAACTGCATTAGGGTGTTGAATTATCTAAAAAGACATTGGGAATGCAGAACTGGTTAGTAAATGGTGAGGATTCAGATCGTGTCCTAAAAGTGTACCTGGTCACTGGGATAATCTAACATGAATATGATGGGCTCAGGCAGAAAAACTCACATCGGGGCTTCTTCACTGTCTGCTTGACAAAATCCCAGGATTTATCCAGGATATGGGTGGAAGAACATACCTCTTTCCCAGGGTCACAGATGTAACTGTGGGCAAAGCCATATGGAGAGAAACAATGGGCATAAAGAAAAGTCTTCAACATGCAAATGCTCACTTAGATAACGTTGATATTTTACTATATGCTATTCACTATTTTAAGTGCTTTGCATGAGTCATCTCATTTAATCATCTCAAAAGAGAAAAACATGTGAAGGAGTTATTATTTTTATCAATCTCAATGCAGTGATGAGGACCAGAGGCAGAGGAAGTTCTGACAACTTGCCCAAGGTCACTCAGTTGCTTCGTAGAGGATGGAGCTGGGATAGTCACGTAGGGGGTCTGGCTCCTGCACTCACGCTCTTCTCTACTACATCACAGCTGCCATGAGGTTTCCTAATGTGAGACCTGCTGCTTAGAAAAAGATAAGAAAAAGGTGGCAAAATAGAGAAAAACAACTAGGACATTTTGAAAACCAGCTAGATTTATGGGGGGAACCGACCATGATATCCAGATGTTAAAAATGAAGAGTTCTAGGTCTGATCACTACCAGGAAAGTAAACTTCCTTAAGATATTAGGAAGGAGAAGGGTGTCACAGCTGGAGCCATGGGCCTTTTACAGAGGAGTTGCTGGGAGCCAGGGATGCACATGAGCATCATCTTCTTTAGTGCCTTGACAACACTGGTAGATGTTAAAGCCCCATTTGAAAAAGTTAATAGACGTTGTTTATAGAAAACGTGTGAGGACAGTACTGAGACCCCCACAGATTCTGCATAAACCCCCACCCACTGTTTCCCTTATTGTTGACATCTTGCATTAGCATGGTACATTTGTTACAATTGGTGAACCAGTATTGATGCCTTATCATTAATTATATAACACAAAGACTGAATCCTAATGTAAACTTGGGCATTATTAGTTTACATCAAGGTTTAGTCTTTGTGTAGTACAGTTCTGCAAGTCTTTAACAAATGCATAATGTCATGTATCTACCATTGCAGTATTATACTGCCAGAGTAGTCTACTGCCCTAAAAATCCCATGTACTTCATTTCTTTCCTCCCTACCTCTGTCAAATGATTTTTTTCCCCTTTTACAAAATGTTTTTATTTTATTAATTTTAGAGGAAAGGACATGGAGAGAAACATCAGTGAGAAAAATAGAGCAGCTGCCTCTTGCCTGCCCCCTTACTGGAGATTGAGCCCACAACCCGGGCATGTGCCCTGACTGGGAATTGAACCAGCAACCTCTCATTGAATGGCAGGATGCTCAAGTAACTGAGCCATGCCAATCAGGCCCAGCGTGCCTGATTTTCTCAGCGAACCTGTTTCAAGCAAGGGCACTGAGGGCCAAGGAAGAGAAGCCCTGAGGCTGCTCTCCTGTGCCCAGAAGTCTCGCAGGAACTAGTGCTAGAAGCTCACTCAGGTGGTGAACAAAAGGAACAATAAGAATCCAAACAAAAGTCTAAACCCAAAGGCCTTTTTTCTGAGAAAAGTTCCTTTGCCATCAACAGGGAGACACCCTATAGACAGTTTTATTCTTTGTAGGGAAACTGTCTGTCCCTATCGCCCTCTTGTCTTCATCACAGCAAAAGAAACAGCTGCTCCAGTCCAGTGTGGTCAAGATGACACCTGGCACAGCTGGGAGTCCCTCAGTCCATGTGCCCATCAGCAGTCATCATCTTCCTCTGACTCTTGTGCCACTCGGATGCGCTCTCTGGCAAGTCATCTCTCATTTGTTGGAACCTTCTGGGCTGTGCATCCCACATGTATTTCACGGTCACCTTGAATTCAGCCATCTCATATCCAAAAAGCTTCAGGATGCGGGCCTCCTCTGGGGTCAGCATGTCACCCTCCTTGCACACCTCATAGTCAGACAGCAGGGTCACCCCACCCTTCTTGAGGGCAGTGGGCAGGCCCAGCTGCCTCAGCTGTGGCTCCATGGAGTGGGGGAACTGCTCCAGGGGCCCCAGTCCAGGTTTATGGTGGACGTTGCTTTGTTTCCAGCTCGGGCATAGTCCATTTCTGCATATTTCGTGAACTACTCGTTCACTTCCTCCTTAGTGTGATTGGCGAAAAGAAGACTAACGTCACACCTCAACTTCTTGCTGACCCGATGTAGGTTGTCTTTGTACTCATCAGCTGGGCTTTGACCTAAGGTCACCATCATCACTTTGTTTTTGCCAAAGAACATCCGGCTGTGCTTCCAGGTGTTCCGGATGTCCTTCAGCTTGCCGTTCCTCATGTTGGCCATGGAGAAGATGAAAAGGTACTTGTGCGTGTCCACATTTCTTGTCGTGCTTGGATTTGGGCATCTCTCCGCAGACTGATTATTTATTTATTTATTTATTTTTTTACTGTCTCTATAGTTTTGCCTTTTTAGGATATCAATTAGTTGGAATCATATGTTATGTAGCCTTTTCAGACTGGTTTCTTTCACTTAGCTGTATGCAACTCAGGTTCCTCCATGTTTTTGCCAAATTTAATAGCTCATTTATTTTTATCATGGATTAACATTCCATTGTATGGGTATATGATACTTTGTTTATCCATTCACCTATTGAAGGGCATCTTGAATGTAAAGCCTCATTTTTAAATGTGTAAATGGAGACTCAGAGAGGTTATCATGTGTCTGCGTTCCTGTGGCTAGAAAGTGGTAGAGCCAGATCTTCTGGTCCAAGGTGAGGTCTTTCTCCAACATGATGGCTGCTTGAGGAGGAATAGGAAAAAATCAGGGTGGGAGTCAGGTAATAGCATAAATTGAGGCACTTGATTAGTCAAATCTCATGTCTCATTTTTCTTTTAAGATTGTCCAACTGTATTTTCATTGCACAAAATTTATGCTCTAGAAGAGTGAGCAGCAGCAAAGTTGTCTCCCTAAAAGTGAGAGCTCTGTGTACACCAGAAAAGTTGTTTTAAGGAAGATAAATACTCTATACCAGGCCCTGGGCTGACAAAGTGAAATATCTTGGTAGCATTGGCCAATCGATTATCACCCAAGACAGCATTATTTTCAGGAGCCCTAAAAAGATTAAAAAAATATATATTTCTTTATTGATTTTAGAGGGGAAGGAAGAGGTAGAGAAAGAGAAAAACATCAATGATGAGAAAGAATCATTGATTGGCTGCCTCCTGCACACACCCCCCTCCCCCCGCACTGGGGATCGAGCCCAAAATCCAGGCATGATGTGCTCTTGGCCAGAATTGAACCTGGGACCTTTAGTCTGCAGACCAAGGCTCTATCCACTGAGCAAAACTGGCTAGGGCTAAAAAGAATTTTTTGACAACACAAATTGCCACCCTTAATTCTTCTACAGGACCTTTTTTTTTGTCATTTAAAGGTTTTTTTAAAAATTATTTTATTTTTATTAATTTCAGAGAGGAAGGGAGAGGGAGAGAGAGATAAAAACATAAATGATGAGAGATAATCATTGATTGGCTGCCTCCTGCACACCCCCTAATGGGGATTGAGCCTGAAACTGGGGCATGTGCCCTTAACCAAAGTCGAACCTGGGACCTTTCAGTCTACAGGACAATGCTTTATCCACTAAACAAAATCAACCAGGGCCGCTTAAAGGTTTTGAATACCTGTTAAGGGTCCAACCACCTGGGGAAGGAAGCAATTATACCTCACTATGAATAAGGCACAGAGAGCAGAGTAAGAGATGAAAGAAGGAGTAAAAGATGACCCAGATAGCAGGTTGGGGCTGGATGCTAAGAAGGGCTCACTATTCCCTAAACTGAGCCACCTGTTTTCCTCTTTGTAGAGGGAACTGCACTAGTGTAACATTCTGGTCTCGCACTGTCACTTATGAATAGCAAGTGTTGGCTGATTGGGGAACCTGTGAAATCCAGCCCCTTTCTCTCTTTTTCTCCTAGGAGTGAGTGCCTAGCACAGAACTCTTCTATCCCTTGTTATGGACTATGCATGATAGGAGGCCTGTCTCTTGGGGAAGGCCTTGGCCATCCAGCATGGCCTCTGAGTGTGGGTGGGTGTAGGGAAGAGATTTGTTTGTCTCTGTGCTCTGTATTTGGATGTATGGTCTTTGGAAAAAGCCATATTCTTCAAAAGGTGACATTTGGTCTTTATTTGCTTTACTATTTTATTTCCTTTTAGTTGGCTCAGAATTAGTGAGAAGAAAAGTGATATTTTTGGGTGCTCATCAAACCCAACTCAAAGTTTCTTATTTATGGCCCATTCCCCTTCCCCCCAACCCCCACCCCCAGGGATGCCTTGAACTTTAACAACAAATGATGGAGCAAATTTCACAGATTTAAAACAAATATACCAAAAATTTATATGGAAACATAAAAGACCCAGAATAGCTGCAGCAATCTTGAGACAGAAGAACAAAGTTAGAGGAATCACAACACCATATATCAAGTTATACTACAAAGCCACCATAATCAAAACAGCCTGGTACTGGCATAAGAACAGGCATATAGACCAATGGAACAGAACAGAGACCCCAAAAATTGACCCAAGCCATTATGCTAAATTAATATTTGACAAAGGCGCCAAGAACATACAATGGAGTCTAGAAAGTCTCTTCAATAAATGGTGTTGGGAAAATTGGACAGATACATGCAAAAAGATTGAAAACAGACCACCAATTTACACCATACTCAAGAATAAACTCAAAATGGATAAAAGATTTAAATATAAGTTGGGAAACCATAAAAATCCTAGAAGAAACCATAGGCAGCAAAATCTCAGACATCTTGTGTAGCTATATGTTTATGGCTAAATCTTCTACAGCAAAGAAAATTAAGAAGCAAATAAACAAATGGGACTACATAAAAATAAATAGCTTCTGCACAGCCAAAGAAACCATCAACAAAACAAAAAGGGAGCCTACAGTATGGAAGAACATATTTGGCAATAATACATCTGATAAAGGGTTAATATCAAAAAAATATAAAAGAAAGACAAAAATTCAATTTAAAAATGGGCAAAGGACCTAAATAGACACTCCTCCAAAGTGGACACACAGATGGCCAAGAGACATGAAAAAATGCTCAAAGTCATTCATCATCAGAGAAATACAAATTAAAATAGCAATGAGGTATCACCTCACACCTGACAGAATGGCTACCATCAACAAATGACAAGTGCTGGGAAGGATATGGTGAAGAGGGAACCCTAGTACACTGCTGGTGGGAATGCAGACTAGTGTAGCCATTATGAAAAACAGTATGGAATTTCCTAAAAAAAAATTAAAGATGGAACTTCCATTTGATCCAGTGATCCCATTTCTAGGAATATATTCTAATAAACCCGAAGCACCCATCAGAAAGAATGTATGCCCAACCCCCCCTCCCCCCCCTCCATGTTCATAGCGGCACAATTTACAATAGCAAAGATCTGGAAATAGCCTAAGTGCCCATAAGTAGACAAGTGGATAAAAAAGCTGTGGTACATTTATACCATAATACTATGCAGCAGTATAAAATAAGAGTCTCTTACCCTTGGGACTATGGAGGGACCTGGAGAATATCATTCTAAATGAAATAAGTCAGCCAGAGAAAGACAAGATCACATGATCTCACTCATATGTGGAATCTAATTAACAAAATAAACTGATGAATGGAGTGGATCCAGAGACAGGAAGTATAGAATAGGTGTGGAATCTCAAAGGATAGGTAGGGGAGGTTGGGAGGGTGGGGTAATCAACCAAAGACTTTGTATGCATATATGCATAACCCATGGACACAGACAATAGGGTGGTCAAGGCCTGGGGAAGGGGGTGGAGGCTGGCTGGAGGGGTTCAGTGGGAGAAAAGGGGGATGTATGTAATACTTTCAACAATAAAGATAAAAAAAAGAGAGAGATGGGACAAGGAAATACAGAGTAATGGACAAGTTTTGAAGGCTGCCTTCAATAATAATCAAAACTGCTATTGCCTCATTGACTCCTTACAAAAATCATACGTATGGTTATATTGTTATACCCATTGTATAGATGAAAAGCAGAGGGATTTGTCCAAGGTCACAGATCTAGTATCATATCTTAGGTTGATTCTGGTTTATTCCAATGTCTTTGCTCCTTCAGTGCATTTTTCTAAGAATTTCTATGTCTGTCTTCCCAATGTTCTTTTTATCTCCCCTTCCCTTCCATTCCTACTGTCATTTTTCCTGCCTCTGGCTCATGTTCAACCTATCATCATAGCCCCATCAATCTCTAGCCTTATACTGAATTCATTCTGCATAAGATTACAATGATAACCTTCCTAAGAGACATGTATTGATTTAATACATGCCTTTCCCAATCTAAGGTCATTCTTTTTTTTTTTATTGTTTAAAGTATTACAAATAGTAGTACATATGTCTCCTTTTTTTTGTTATTCCCCTATTGACCTTCCCTACCCCCCAGTACATGCCCTCACCTGCCTCCCCCCAGTGTCTTATATCCATTGGTTATGCTTATATACATGCATATAAGTCCTTTGGTTGATCTCTTACAGCCTCCCCCCTACCCCCAACCTCCTCTGCCTTCCCGCTGTAGTATGACAGTTTGTTCATTGCTTCTTTGCCTCTGTATCTGTTTTTTTTTGTTTTGTTTTGTTTTGGTTTTCCCTTGATTCTTTTCTTTAAAAACATCTTGCTTCTGCAAGCTAGAAATAAACCTATAAAAACAAAAAAATATTTGAGTCCCAATTTCAATGTCCAGTAGTTCTGAGTCCCAGTTTCAATGTCTAAGATCATTCTTATTTGTTCCATCACCTCCTAAAATAGGACTATCCCTTAAAGAAATAGAATATTCATCAATAGCTCTAACTTAGATCCCCAAATCTACTATTTACATTGAAGCCTATGTAAGTCATCTCGCTCTTCATTGAATAGCACTGTTCATCTTTTCCCCTTCTGATGATAGCTATTACAATTCATTCAGTAATCCCATTTCTTAATGTGGAATTATAAACCATCCCCTGTGGGAGCACTACACACCCTGCAGTATTTACTTGTCCTTGGACTTCTCTGTAAACTGTAGGGAGATCACAGTATATCCCATGACACCTGCAGAGTGCAGGAAAGATAGAAATTGCCTCATAGACATCTGTTAAATAAATTAAATGAGTTCTTTTGCATTTCTTACGTTTGGGGCATGATAGTTCCAACTTAATATGGGATCCTTAAATACTTTGGAATAAGTGAAAGTTTTTATTTAATTACTTCCAATAAATGAAATATTGATCTTGCCTCTTGCCTAAATAGTTCACTCAAGCCATTGCAATATGATTTAAAATTTTATAACTTTTTTGGGGGCAAGTGGCTGAAAGGATTGTGTTGGGACCTACATTTTCAGTCTGGCTCTGTTAATTACTTGCTGTGGATTCTAGGGCAAGTTACTTAAACTGTGTGTGGCTTGTTTCCTACCGGAAGACGGTAAGAATAGGAGTGTGTGTGTGTGTGTGTGTGTGTGTGTGTGTATGTGTGTGTGTGTGTTTGTGTGCGCATGTAAATAAAGATATATATTAAAACTAAAGGTCCGAAGGAAACCAAGATGGCGGCATAGGTGAATACCTAAACTGCTGCCTCGCACAACAATTTCAAAACTACAACTAAAAGACAGAACAGACACCATCCAGAACCACAGGAAAACTGGCTGAGTGAAAATTGTACAACTAGAAGTAAAGAGAGGACTCACGAAGACTTAGAGGAGCTGCAAAAAACTGAGGTATGGAGACATGCTCATAGTGAAGACGGTCAGAGGAGGGTCTGGCTGGCTTCCTCTAGCAGGAAGGAGACGGAAAATCCCAACTACACTGAACCTCAGCTCCAGGCGAGACTCATATGGGGAATCTGGATTGTTGTGAAAAGGAAGGAGTGCACGGAAATTTAGGGGAGCCATGAAAGACAGAAGTCTGGGGGCTTGTGAAAGTGCATGCAAAAGTGTGTGCGAACGTGCACACACAGAGCACCGACTGCTGATTGTGCCTGGCTTCCTCTAGCGGGAGGAAAACAGAACCTCACAACAGCACTGAAATCTAGGTCCAACTGCACTGAACCCCAGTTTCAGGCGAGACCCTGGGGACCCAGACTCATATTTCAGGAGCACATGGGAACTCAGGGGAACCAAAATGCAGAGTTCCAAAAGCTTACGCGCACATGCGCATGAAAGGCAGAGATCTGGAGGCAAGCCTGCATGCACAGACACAGCTGATCCTCACAACCAATTGGCTTGGAGGTCAATTTCCTCCAGTTATACCAACAACAATCAAGAATTAACTACAACAAGACTGTACACACAGTTCACAAAGGGGTGCACCAAGAGTGTCCACCTCAGGTAATTGGGGAGGCAGAGCTACTGGGCCACATAGGACAGCTAGCACACAAAACTACTCTACCAATTTAGGGAAGCGGCAAAAGGTGTGGAGACTAAAGAACAGATCACAAACAAAAGAAATGGAGGAAAACAAACAACTGACTATAGAGTTCAAAATCACGGTTATAAGGTTTTTCAAGAATTTCCTTGAAAAAATGGATAAATTTAGTGAGACTCAAGAGGAGATGAAAAAGGACCAACTAGAAATTAAACATACACTGACTGAAGTAAAAAATATTATACAGAGACCTAACAGCAGACTAGAGGAAGGCAAGAATCAAGTCAAAGATTTGAAATACAAAGAAGCAAAAAAACACTCAACCGGAAAAGCAAAAAGAAAAAAGAATAAAAAAATGTGAAGATAGTGTAAGGAGCCTCTGGGACAATTCAAGCATACCAATATCAGAATTATGGGGGTGGCAGAAGAAGAGAGAGAGCAAGATACTGAAAACCTATTTAAAGAAATAATGACTGAAAACTTTCCCCACCTGGTGAAAGAAATAGACTTACAAGTACAGGAAGTGCACAGAACTCCAAACAAAAGGAATCCAAAGAGGACCACACCAAGACACATCATAATTAAAATACCAAGAGCAAAAGACAAAGAGAGAATATTAAAAGCAGCAAGAGAAGAACAGTTATTACCTACAGGGGAGCACCCATTCAATTGTCAGCTGATTTCTCAACCGAAACTATGCAGGCCAGGCGGGTGTGGCAAGAAATATTCAAAGTGATGAATAGCAAGAATGTACAACCAAGATTACTCTACCCAGCAAAGTTATCATTCAGAATTGATGCAGATAAAGAGCTTCACAGATAAGAAAAAACTAAAGGAGTTCATCAACACCAAACCATTATTATATGAAATGCTGAAAGGTATTCTTTAAGACGAGGAAAAAGAAAATGGTAAAGGTAAAAATTATGAACAATAAATACATATCTATCAACAAGTGAATCTAAAAATCAAGGGAATTAAAAAGCTGATGAACAGAATAAACTGGTGAATATAATAGAATTAGGGGCATAGAAAGGGAGTGGACTGATAATTCTCAGGGGGAAAGAGGTGAGGGAGGGTGACAGGACAAAAATCATACACCTAATGGATGAGGACAATGGCGGGAGGTAAGGGCAGAGGGTGGGGTGGGAACTGGGTGGAGGGGAGCTAGGGGGGGAAAAAGGAACAATTCTAATAATCTGAACAATAGAGATTTATTAAAATTAAAAAAAAGAGGCATGGTGTACAAAATTGGTGCACAGGTGGGGTCCCTAGGTCTGGCCCATAATCAGGGCTAATGGGGGGCCTTCTGGCCACCAGCTGGGGCTTCCTTCATTCTGTGCTGCCCCCTGGTTGTCAGCACATCTCATAGCAGCAATCAGTTTCACAGTCGAACTGCTGTGGAGACATTTGCATATTAGGCTTTTATATAAATAGATGCTTAGAATAATGCCACGTTCAAAATAGGCACTCAATAAATATTATTGTCATCATCATCATTACAACAGCCATTGTGAATGATATGGACACTTAAACGTAGACTATTTTTAAAACTGTAAGGGATAGGAAAGAATTGTTCTTACACTCATGGCCTATAAGCTGTCACCCTTTGAGATCTATCTTCTTTTCTACCTTAGCCACTATCTTCAGTCTTCAGAGATTTCTGGAGACTTGCTGAAGTATTGCTCTTATGTGAATGTTTTGGGGACCAGTTTTCTTTAAGCAGGACCACTTGAAAATGATTTCTGATGCTATGCAGATAAGGGTTTACCAGGTTAGCACTGGGAGTAGCAATGATAGCATGAAATGAAAAATAGGAGAGCAGTCAGAGCCACTGGAATTCAGAATTGAATAAATACAAGATTGTGGTTACACAATATTTAGTTCTTCAAGGAGGAGATGGAACATTGGAGAAGTGGGAAGAACAATTTCCAGTTTTCAATTTTCATTGAGTCAGCAAATCAAGCAACTCTCATATTCCAGGCACTGTGCTCTGCACCGAAGTTATAGTGATGAACCTAGTGGGAGAGGCAGAGGATAAAGAAGGCTATCTTAAGTAACAATTTTAGGGACTGATAAGGCCAATGGAGATAAAGCAGACAGTTATGAAAAGGTAGTATGTTAGATAGGATGATAAAGTCTGGTCTCATGTTCATCAGCTTTTCAATTCCCTTGATTGTGCAGAAAACCTTATAGGATGTGAAGGGTGAGGCATCTAAAAAGATCTAGAGAAATACCCACTCTGGCAGAAGAAAAAGACAATGTGGGAATTTTAGATGGGAAAAAAGTTTAATGTGCTCTAGAAGGCTAGAGTGTCTGGAGAGCTAGGCACAGCAGACCAGGCATGCAGGAAGAGGTCTACCACTTACTTTCAAAAAGCTGGGATTTTTAAGTGTGATGGGAAATTATGAAGAGGTCATGAGGAAGGGAGTGAAATAATTTGATTATTTTTAAAGACTATACAACTACAATGTGAAGATTGTTGGAAGGCAAGAGAGAAACCAGAAGATCAGTTAGAAAGCTATAGAAATACAGATAAGAGATGAGGGTGCTGGTAGCTGTGGATATAATAAGTGACCAGATTCAGGTGCATTTTGAAGATAGAGCCAGAAGAACTCACAGAAGGATAAAGAGATGGTAGTGAGGCAGAGAGAGCACCTAGGGATTTGGCCTGAGACAGATGGCTCAATATAATTTATTAAATGATTTTATCTTTTGCCATTATCTTTCTCCTGTATTTTGTTTCCTTGTAAAGTTGGATCTACTGGGTTTTATGTCCTGTTTCTTGGACTTATCTATCATTGGACCAGTATCACAATCTTTTAATCCCTGATTAAAAATTAATTTAGCCCTGTCTGGGTGGCTCAGTTAGAGTGTCGTCCCGATATGGGTTTGATCCCCAGTTAGGGCACATACAAGAATGGAGCAATGAAGCATAAGTAAGTTGACAACAAATTGCTCTCTCTCTCAAATCAATCAATGAATGAAAATTATTTAAATTATTAATATATTATCAATTAATCATTATAAATAAATTATTAGTTTATAATAAAATTATTTTTAATCATTACTTTCAGCTCTGTTTTGGTTATTCTCACATGCTAATTCTATAAATAATTTTAGAATAATTTTTAACAACTTCCTAAAAAAATACCTGCAAGTAATTGGATTGTTTTTATATTGTATTTATAGCTTAGTTTATTCTGTAATAACACTTAATATAGTTTTTCTTTTCACATTTACAATGCCCTTCTGTAAAGTTTTATAATTTTATTACTATAGTAGTCATTTCTTGTTATTTTTTCTTTTGTGAATGGAAAATTAGTTTATCTGTCATACTTTCTAACAAGTAAGAAACATTATTTTTTGTATATTTGTATTTTAACCAGGTAATCTACTAAATTCCTTCATGTTTCTAATAGCTTTTCAGTTGATTCACTTGGGTTTTTCAAGACTATAATCTTTATAATCTGCAAATAATGATACTTCTGCCTCTTCCTACCCAATATTTATGCTTCTTATCTCATTCTCTCATCTAATTAAGTTGGTGAGTACTTCAAGAACAATCATTAAATAATTGTGCTGATAATAAGTACCCTTGTCTTGTTCCTGACTTTAATGAGACCACTTCTAGGTTTTCAACAGTAAGTGTTACACTGGCTGTTAGTTCGTGATGTACAAGATATGTGTATCTTTTAAAATACATGGCTTTAAATGTCATGTTCTATTACCACAATATTATAATCTCTTTAAAAGTCAAGTTGGTTTTCTTTTGTTGGGGTGGTGGTAAATGTTGAAATAATCATGTGGTTCTAATTGTCTGACCTATTTATAAGATAAGGTCTCTTCATAGATTTTTATTATTGAACTATCTTGAGAAATCTGGAATTAACCCCACTTGATTATGTTATGTACTTTCTTTACTTTACTATTCATATAGTACAATATGCTAACCCTTTACTTGGTATTTTGCATCTTATTCATAAATGAGATTAATTTGCAGCTTTTCTTTTCTATGCCATATTTTTGCAATTCTTTGGTCTCATTGTCATGCTGGCTTTGTAAGAATTCTTTCCTTAAACTAATACCAATAACAGTGACTGTTGTCCAGTTCAAACAACAGTGATTGGAAAGCCATCTGCTCTTTAACCACTTTGTTCAGCAATATATGTTTTCTTTTCTTTTTTAAAAAGATAATTATTTATTGTTGAAAGTATTACATATGTTCCCCTTTTCCCATTGAACTCCTGTCCAAGACCCTCATCACCCCATTGTCTGTATCCATGGGCCATGCATATATGCATACAAGGTCCTTGGCTGATTACCTCTCCCCCAAACTCATATCTCCCCCGACTCCTACCCGCCCTTCTCCCCCACCTTCCCTCTGGAGATTCCACACTCTGTTCCATGCTTCCATGTCTCTGGATTCACTCAGTTCCTCAGTTTATTTTGTTACTTAGATTCCACATATGAGTGAGATCATGTGATACTTGACTTTCTCTGACTTATTTCACTTAGCACGATACTCTCCCACTCCCTCCATTATAGTAGCAATATGTATATTCTATCACATTTTAACAAAACAAAATCTTAAATTTTGTAGATCTACATATTTTTAGGTTACTCAGGTTTTCAAATTCATTAGCCTAGGATTGTAAGTATTGTTTAATATTCTATATAAATTTGTTTTTTTATCTTTAGATTTTTTAGGTGTTCATACCACTTATATTTATTGCTATAGCACATGTGTTTGGCCTTATGTAAATCTTCAAATGATACATTTTATGACTTCAGTGCTTTCTTTCTGCCTTCTTTTGTCTCTGCCTTTTGCATCAGTAGAGATAGTTATCTAGAAGTCTAAACATTGGAAATATCTAAATATCAGAATTGTTCTATTAAGTCTGCACGTTTGTGGTAGTCGAACCCAAAGACTATGTGCAAGATAGAGATGTTATAACGGATAAAAAACAGTTTCTAGAAGTTTTCATGTTGTAAAGTATTTCATAAATTTCATTAAAACACAAAGTGATTTGCTACTAAGAAAGAACTGTTCTCCTTGTTACCCTTCATTACGGCTTTCAACAGCACCACTTTCTAGTTTCCAAGGCACTGCACATTCCAGCTCTTGGAATTCATAAGCATCCAGATTTCCCCCAAAGCTCCTGTACAGTGCTGCGTCGGGGTGTGTGCCTAGTGTCTGAGCCAGAAATCGGCACAACGCTGATGATCCAAGCCCTGGCATTGACTCTGGTCACCAGCCCACCCTGAATTCTCCCAGGTGCTGTGCTTCCTCTTAGGAGTTTCTCTGTTCTTGCAATATGGCCTCAGGCAGACACTATGGTTTATCAGATATATCATAATACCTTGAACTTCTAGTGGGGATGAAATGTTAGTAGGAATCTTACTCTTTTTCTCCTACGGGACTGCTCTGGCCTTTGGTAGCAAAGATGACCCAAATTTTTATAATGCTGAAAGATCAATAATACCTAACCCCACATATTAACGCTATGCTCAAGGTCTTTGTATGTTTCCTATTTATACCTGGCATGCTTAAAGTTGCATGTTCCAACAAAAGGAGGAATTAAAATGATCTTAGCTCCTGCTCCTACCCCTGTAGGTTTGAAATGCCCACATAATGTGGCTGTTTCCCAGCCAGCCTAGTGAGTGATATACATTCTCACAACTCCTTCAAATAAATTAGTGTTGGGCCTGCTGGTACCCAATTATCTTAGCTCCCTTTCTCCTTTCATGGGCTAGAAAGACAGACTCATTCATGCAATCAAGTGAACATACAACGTTATTTAACTTATCGTGTATTCAGACTAGAGGATGGACTTGCTCCCCATCCATGCAGAGATTGCATTCTTGCAGGCTGTATGTAATATCAAAAGGTGGTGCCTCCTCAAATGGAAGCAAATATCAGAGATCTGAATTCCGGCTGTCCAAGTTCATCTTTGTTCTGCGAGCATAAACACCCCTCTCCCTCTAAAAAAATGGATTCAAGCTCAGCCAGTGTGTCTCAGTGGTTGCGTGTTGATCCATGAACCAGGAGTTCAGGGTTTGATTCCCAGTCAAGGCACATGCCCCAGGTTGTAGTCTTAATTCCCAGGAGGGAGTATGCAAGAGGCAACTTATCAATGGTTCTCTCTTGTCATCAATGTTTCTATCTCTCTCCCTTTCCCTAAAATCAATAAAAACATTTAAAAAATAGATTCAAAATGTATTTTCTGAAGTTAATTCATATATGAGAAAGTTCTGGAAATGCTGCTTGGGCCTGCAAGGCAAGTTAAACATTAGCATCTCTTATTGAGGCTTCATTTCAACACTCCACAGGTCTATTTGCAACCTGTCGTTTGAATCTGATTAGTTGCATAATAACTCCTTGCATTTTTATACAGTGCGGCACCTTTCTTTGGATGAGCTTAAAGAATTTTACAGCTATTATCTTATTAACCCTCACCCTAGGAAGTGTTGGGGGGTGACATAGAATATGTTATTATCTTTCTTTTATAGAAGGGAAGTGATGGCACAAGGAAGTCAAGGAATTTGAGCAAGAGTGCACACGAAGTTGGGTGGAACTGGGGACAGAAACAGGTTTCACAAACAGGCTTTTGTTTTTCTGGCATAAACCTCTCTGCTTCCCTCTATCAAAAAGAACTAAGTGGGTTTAATGGCAATACTGAGGACCCAATCTTTTTTTGAGAAGAATAACTTAAATATATGCTGGGAGGAAGGAGCAGATGAGTTAAGTTGAATCATGTAGGGTGTTAGGAGCTGCTCAATAAACTCCTTCAAACCGTAGGTACTAGTACATGCGTTTCATGACTACTCACCCTCATGGTGCAACACTGCCAAATGCAATAGGAGAAACCCAGGAAGTTTGCCACAGAGTGGTACTAAATTCATATTTGTTGAAGGAAAGGAGGAAGGAAGGGGAGAAGAGAGAAGACAGATGTTGTTCCCATTTTCAAGGAGTTTACAACTGTGGCGGAGAAACACTACAGACTGACACTAAGAACAATTATGTGCCCAACTAGGGGTTATTATGCGCAGAACAGGAGCATGGGAAAGGGAGAAGCCACTGTGGCCTAAAGTCATACAGAACTTGAATTAGCCTTGGGGAAGGAAGCGATTCTGGGGACGCCAAGAGGAGGAGGGAAGGACAAGGGCCTGACCAGCTTGGGGGTGGGTGTGTATGATGGAGGACATGCATTCCTGAGTCATGGATTTTTTGTGTTTGTTTGTTTGTTTGTTTGTTTTTTAAAGAAAGAAGTGTTTCATGCTCTTGGAAAAAGGGCTTTCTTTTTTTTCAGTAGATATTGTGGAGTCCCCAAAATCTACTAGGAGATAAAGAGGAAAGAATCAAAGCAAACTCTTAGGTTCTGAGCTTGAAAGAGTGCCATCAATGAGAAGGAAAGCTTGTTAACTTTTGAATGTGTAGTAACTTCAGGGCATTAAGCACACTTGTTTTGAAACTTTACGGATGCCATCATTTGCTAGAAGTGTTTATTTCTCCCTCAAAGGTGAGATGGAGCTCATAATTGTTTTCTTTTAGTAGTATATTCTTAATTGTTTTCTGTGTTTTTTTATTTTATTTTTTTCTACTTAGGTTTAGTCAATAAAATAGATTTATCATTATTATTATAACTAGAGGCCTGGTGCACAAAATAGAGGTGTGGGGTGTCTTTCAGCCCAGCCTGCTCCCTCTCCAATAGGGGACCCCTTGAGGGATGTCCAACTGCCTGTTTAGGCCCAATAATGGGCAGTCGGACATCCCTCTCATAATCTAGGACTGCTGGCTCCCAACTGCTCACTTGCCTGCCTTCCTGATTGCCCCTAACTGCTTCTGCCTGCTAGTCTGATCACCTCCCAATCACTCCCCTGCCAGCCTGATTGATGCCTAACTGCTCCTCTGCCAGCCTGTTTGCCCCTAACTCCCTACTCTATAGGCCTGGTCACCCCCAACTGCCGTTCCCCGTAGGCTCTGTAACCCCCAACTTCCCTTCTCTGCCAGCCTGGTCACCCCTAACTGCCCTCCCCTGTAGACTTAATCGCCCCCAATCACCCTCTCTTGTAGGCTTGGTCCCTGCCAACTGCCCTCCCCTGCTGGCCATTTGGTGGTGGCCATCTTGTGTCCACATGGGGGCAGTCATCTTGTGTGTTGGAGTGATGGTCAATCTGCATATTACTCTTTTATTAGATAGGATAGAGGCCTTGTGCATGGATGGGGGCCAGCTAGTTTGACCTGAAGCGTGTCCTGGATCAGAGTGGGTGTTCCCTTGGGGTGTGGGGTGGCCTGGGCGAGGGGCGTGTGGTGGTTTGCAGGCCAGCCATGCCCCCCAGCAACCCAAGTGGAGGCCCTGGTATCTGGGATTGATTTATTTTCTATAATTGAAACTTTGTAGCCTGGAGCAGAGCCAAGCCTTCTCCTCCCATAGCCACTGAAACTTCATTACCTTAACCTCCCCCAGCCAGGCTTTTCAAAAAGCTTGGCTTCCTCCATTGCCAGTGGCAACCCAGGCCTCTCTCCTGAGCCCTCTGTGGATGTAGCCATCTTGATTGGATTAATTTGCATACTCGCTCTGATTGGCTGGTGGGTGTGGCTGGTGGGCATGGCTTGTGAGTGTAGCAGAGGTATGGTCAATTTGCATATTACTCTTTTATTATATAAGATTATAATTTTTACTATTATTTGGTTCTAATTAAACATATTACTGCATCCATCACCTCCTATCTCTCTGTTCCACATTTGCCCCTGACCCTGGACCATATCTGACAGAGATCTTCCTAGCAACTTTCTTCTCTGACTTGGATCAAAAAATAAGAATTATACATTTTGAAACTACTTGCTGTCATTTGGAGTTTTTACCATTTTTAGGAATCAAAACTCTTGTTTTATTTAGGATTCTGTCCTTCTGCTCCACAAAATTGGGAAGACAAAAAGCTTCAGAAATGGAAATCTCCTTTATTCCCAAATTACGGTGCCCTCAAACTAGTAGATAATCCAACTAAGATACAAATTTAACTCAACATTATAGGGAATGCACAGCAACTCAAGTAGGAGATTTCAGGTGATTAAAAGGTGGTTTTGATTACTCAGGGGTCTGAAGAAAGCAAGAGAGAGTTTGAAGATACTTGGTATTTCAAAGAGTTCTGACAAGGTGGTGAAGAAGTTGGAAGTATTATATGTGCCAGTGCAGAAAAATAGCATCTGTAGATTTGCAGACCAGTCCCAGATATGACTGGGGTAGGAGAAGCACAAGACCAAGCAGCTCAGTTTCCCACATTTCAAGCATCTCAAACATATAGCAGCAGTGGGGGTGGGGTGGTGGAATATTTAGAAGAGAGACAAGAATTTTCTGAAGTTTATTTCCCATTTATTACCTTTCTATCTATTAGAGAGCCTGACTGAGAATGAGGTTCATATCAAATTCCTATTTCTCTTTTTTTTCTTTGAATGTTCCCAGTTTAATTTGGACTTGTGCATTATCAAACATCTGTTTTAATTACAGCCATTGTTAAGGTAGTTAATCAGTTTTCGTCTCTTACCTGCCAAAATCCTATATTGCTAAATTTTCATACAATCAAAGATACAATAAATATAAAAGGAATTCTTGTATATCAGCATGAAAAAAATGCATACAACTTCTTTGCTCACTGATGCAACCAAAACACCCAAGAGTTATTATAATGTGCATTCCCCTGACACAGACTTTTATTTCATGCAAATGACTGTGATTAAGATTCAAATACTTTTTTTTCCATTTTCACAATTACTTAATCAATGTGAAGTACTGTGTAAAAATTGCATCTCTTCATAACAGTGATTTTGACCAAGTCAAGTGTTGCTCCTAGAATTATAATCCAGACTTGTGATTCAATTATCATTTAGAGACTTTCTAAATTCAAATTAACTTCACTCTTTTCTCCTCCTCCCAACACTGTAAACTTAATATCAGTATGGATCATTTGTAAGGTGTGATCAAAATAACTTCCCACTGCAAGGAAACATACAATGTGATGTGTGAATTTTCCCTTACTTGCAAAAAAGCATAGCAATCAATAGTAACTTGCTATTAAAATGTATGAAATGCACAAAGTACAGTCTTTTTCTATTTCTGTTACACTTAGCTTTGAGCTTGAAGAATACTGACACTTTCCAGAATACTTTTCTATTTAAACTTACTTGGAGCAGTTGTACAAACTGCCATTTGAAAAGTTAAAAAAGAACCCATGGAATACTTAAAGTTTGGCATCTCGGTTTGATGATTTAACCATTGGCCATTCAAAAGCACATTCTTATAGGAATCAACAAGGAATGCATAAAATAAAGTAGGATTCCAGAGGCCAACGAGGCAACTCTCATACAACTATAAAACATTGGTCTATTTACACTTTACTGCACTCATGCCAGAGGCTGCATCTTGTTTTGTTATTATTTGTGACTTCCTCTTTTTTGCTCATCTTGCTTTTCATTTATACTAGATTTTGCCTATGACTAGGTTTGGGTTATTATCAAATACCATCCACATCCACTTTCTTTAAATATGTTCTTTAGTATCTGAGTTGTAAATAAAATATAATTTAAAATTGTCTTCCTTCTGTCAACACTCACCCAAAATTTCTTCTTTTGTGTCCAATAACAATGAGCAGAGAAAAACACTCATCTTTTATTCTTCATGGTTCCTGGAACACAATGCTATCTCTATGCTAGAGTTGAGTTCACTGAATTTGAATATATTTTTTTTGAGAGTAGAATTTGCATTTGATGGAGCTTGATGAATTCAAATGGAAAATGTTTGCATCTGGAAATTTCTTTGGAAGTTGTTTCTTGACCATTTTTATGGAGATGTCCCTCTCTCCTGCCAGGAAAGGTTAGGGAGACATTGGAAGTAGAACATAATGAGGGTCCCAGCTCATAGAAACGCTGGCCAGGGGGAACCAAACATCTAGTCCTGAATTTGCTAAAAGACTAGGAAACATCTGTGAGGGTGAGATGGTTCCATAGGAGGAAGAATGATGAACTGTAGATTTGTTTGAGCAGCCAAGGTAGCATGCTGTAAGAATAAGAATAGTCAGCCATGTCTGGGTCTTTAAAGCCAGAACTAAGTCATTTGAAGTCAGTCCAAGCTACTTACAGAGGACCAAAGGGACAGTTCCTATTTATTCTGGTCCTATCAAGGGAGTTCTGTGGGGAATTAGGAGAAAGCTTATGGGGTGGGGTATAGGGGATGAGGTTGTGTCAGAGACTATTGGCTGGATCCTGATGTCTAATCTTCCCTATTCCATAGTCATGGAATTTTTGCTGAGCACATGGCTGCCCAGATAAAGCTTGTCTTTCCCGGGTGCCCCTGTAGCTAGCAGTAAACCCACGACTAAATGTGGTCAATGGAATGTGAGCGAAGTAGAGGTCTAAAATTCCATCCCAAATCCTTGGGTAGAGGATTGGAATTCATATTTTTTAAAAAGATTTTTGAAGTTATATGCATATGCTACTTATTTTGGAATATCTCCATTGAAGCTGGGGACAGCAACTCACCATTACCTGCAGCAAGTCGTAATAACATTTACTCTAATGGGAAAAAATAAAGACCGTGGGCTTATGTCAATTCAGGTCAGACTTTACCTTCAAATTAGTTTTTTTTTTTATTGAGAACTTATTTACAAATTTGTTTTTTCAGATCCTTTTAGGTTTTAGAATTATATATCACATAGCAGCTTGTAGAGAACTGTCAGGGCAGCTGAAAAATATCTTTTTCCCCTTCCTTGTTCCTTTCTACTTCCAGCCTCCCAGATTGTGATGCTTTTTTAGCTGTGAAAACTGGTTAAAAGGACAAACTTAACTACCTTCACTTGTTACTTTCCTCAAAGAGCTATTATCTTTCAGTGTGAATATTATGTTTTGCTGCATAAGTTATTATTGAACACGCTATTTTGAGGATCTCATTTAATTCTATTATTAATTCCATTTTACAGATGAGAAAAACTGAGGAATAAAAGGATTACATAACTTGGTCAGACCCACAGTCAGGAAGTGGCAAAGCCAGGATTTGACACTACGAAGTCTGATGCCAGGACCCCATGTTTGTCTAGGACTATTTCTTTTTTCTCTCAGTGAGACCATAATCACATATCAAAAACGTGGAAGACACATTACAGGTGCTTGAGTCGAGCTAGAATGGCATTTTTTAGATGCCTTGTTAAGGCATTGCACTTTTTTTTCTCTGCTCCATTTTAATTTGACAAATTTTCACTTGCAATTAACCAGCTTTCCAGCTATGCCAACAATGGGCAACTCCAAAAGAAATGTTTTTAAACTTCATATTATGGTTGCTTCTGTGTGTTTTTTTTCTCCACCACATGTTGAGTCAATTTAAGGGCCCTTCTTTAAGAAGAATTAAAAGTCGCAAATATAAGATGAAGTACAGTGCCCTGGAAGGGGCCTGTGAAGTGAGAAGCACGAAGGTGTACCCTTTATTAGCTTCTTGCAACAGGTCAATTCGCTTCTGGCAACAGGCCCCCTCTGCACTCTGTTCCAGAGCTTCCTCCTACCTCAGTGCCTGAGCAAGTGCTCTTCCACCCCACCCCTGGTCGTTCTCCATCAAAGCTCCCTGGTTACTATTTTTTGAATTGTAGTAAAATATACGAAACAATATTGATTATTTTAATCATCCATAAGTGTATACTTTATGACATTAAATACATTCACATGTTTTGCAATCATCATTGTTATCTATACCCAAACCTTTTTTTTTATCATCCCCAACATAAATTCTGTAGCCATTAAATAATGTTCCCTTCCCCCCCACTCCCACCCCCACTCCAGCTCCTAGTAATTTCTGTTCTACTTTCTGCCTCTATGAACTTGCTTATTCTAGGTACCTCATATAAGTGGAACCATATAATATATTAGTGACCCGGTGCATGGATTCATGCATACTGAAAAGAAATTAATTAGAAGGTGGCTGGTGGGCAGGACTGGGTGAGACAGGCCAGACACACCCTGGAGCCAACCCCCCTCAGTCCCTCCCCAGCCTGACACACCTGGAGTGGTGCTGTAGCTCGAAGGGCATCTGCGGAGTGAGCAGGGTCCCTCTGGCAGGTGGGGTCTCTCAGCCTGGCTTGTGGGGATTGGGCTGCAAGCGGCTCTCCAACATCCCCAAGGAGTCCCAGAGTGCAAGAGGGCACTCTGCAAAGTTGCTGTTGTACAGGGTGTGGAACTCAAATGCAAGTGTGCAGTAAACCAGATTCGGGTCAGACAGTGCCCCGGCAACAATATAATCTACAGCCGAAGATGAAATTGTGTGACCCTATGAGGAATAGGGCTCCTTCCTCTCTGGTTTTGGGGTGCATCACCCGAGAACCACCACTGCCAAGTCACTGCATCTTGGCAGCTCCTGTGTTGAGCATCTGCCCCCTGGTGGTCAGTGCACATCATAGCTATTAGTCGGACAAACACTTAGCATATATATATGTTTTTCTGTGTCTGGCTTATTTCATTTAGCTTAATATTTTCTAGGTTCATTCAGGTTGTAGACTATATCAAAATTTTTATTCATTTTTATGATGGAATAATATTTCATTGTATGTATGTACCACATTTTGACTATCCATTCATCAACCTTTTAAATATTTGAATAATTCTGCTATTAACATTGGTATGCAATGTTTGAGTCCCTGCTTCTCAATTCTTTTGGGTATATAGCTACAGGTGGAATTGCTGGGTCATATGGTAGGTAGTTCTATGTTTAACTTTTTGAGGAATCACTAAACTGTTTCTCTCAGCAGCTTTACATTCTTTTTTGTTGTTGTTAATCCTCACCTGAGGGTATTTTTTCCCATTGATTCTTAGAGAGAGTGGAAGGGAGAGCAAGAGACAGAGACAGAAACACCAATGTGAGAGAGACTCGGTGATTGGTTGCCTTCCAATGCAGCCTGGGGATCAAACTTACAACCAAAGTATGTGCCCTTGACCAGAATTGTACCCAGGACCCTTCAGTCTGCGGGCTGGTATTCTATCCACTGAGTCATCTTGGTTATGGTCATTTTACATTCTTATCAGCAATGCAGAAGGTTCCAATTTCTCTGCATATTTGCCAACACTTGTTATTGTTATTATTATTATAGCCATTCTAATAGGTGTGAAATGATATCACATCACATTTTACCTGGTTATTTTTTTTTCGTGGACTTTATCTGAAATGGTCCATTTATTTTTCTTTAGTTAAATAGTCTGGAAATCCTTGAAGGCAATACCCCTTCTATTATCTTGTCTTTTGTATCTTCCTGTTCCTGTCATATACAGGCATTCAGTTGAATAAATGAATGTCTAGTTAGTCCTTACAGAACTATACATTGTTTATTTGTCCTGGGATCACTGTTTAAACAACAGCACATGCATTAGATAACAAGTCCACAGTTGTTTGTGTCAGGCACCCAAAAAAGCCTTCTGGCACAGTGGACTCCATCATCCTAAGGACCTCTAAAAGTAAAGACTAAACACAATTTAAATGAGAAGTTGTGCCACAAACAGTACATACCCCTCAGTAATCAGAATTGGCATTCAAAGTGCATGGTTTAATCATTTCCCTATGGCTTTGCATGGAGAAGGACACGCTGCTCTTTTTTCAAGCTGCACAATATTGCATTGGGATGTTGGGAGGAGCAGTGCCACAGAATCCCGAGTCCTACATCGCTGACTATCCAGTCAAGTTGGGTTGATAAGACGTCATGGCATTGCCCAACTTTTCATTTCTAACTGTAGGGAGAGCAAAAATTTCATTTCTTAAACTGGAGTCTGAAAATCACTGAGTCATTCAGAACAATATGCGATCTTAACTGAACACATGGCTCCAGTGCGTTTTATAAACACGCAATTTCACAACTGAAAGCTTTCACGGATCCCACTGCCTGCTGCTCAAGCCGGTCTCTGGATGGCAGGAGCCTGGAAATGGCCGGAGGAGCTAGAGCAAACAGAACCTGTGTGCAGCGTGGCGCCCCGGGGAACTGCGAAGCGCACTGCCCTGTGTCATACATACCTGCCCACGCAGCCCCTCCCAGTTTCATAGGATCTGTTTGCTAATGCTGCAAACACAAACCAAATTGTGTCCATTAATCAAGTTGCATCATGATACCACTTCCAAATCACAAAGTTTATGCCTCTGAAGGGCTCACAGAGTGTTTTGTTAAATGGTCAAATTAATTCCCAAAGGAAGCAGGGGAAGGATGGATGGGCCCCTGAGGATGAAGCTTATGAAGGTGCAGCTTCAGAACCTCTAACCTGTAGGGGTGCCTTCTCAGGGAAGAGGAGGACTTTTAATTCTTTTGTCATTGTGACTCTTTTTCCTAAAGAGGTTTGCAGATGGTTACAGGCCCTGCGGTGTGCCCTTCTCCAGGCAAGCTATCAGGAAATGATTAAACAATGCACTTTGAGTGCCAATGCTAATTACTGAGGTGTATGTACCTTCTGTGGCACATCTTTTCATTTAGATTGTGTTTGGTCTTCACTTTTAGAGGTCCTTAAGATAATTAAGTCCACTGAATCCACCCAGCCTTTGTTTTCTCCTGGAAAAAGCAAAGTCCTTTCCCACAGAGCAACGTCCACAGGTACCATAAGAATTTTGGCATTTGTACGGAGCCTCACACTAAGCCTTCCACATTGCAGTGCTCAGTAAGCATTAATATAACAAATTAAATAAACAAAATAAAGTGCATGGTTGGAAAGAGAGAGAGAGAGAGAGAGAGAGAGAGAGAGAGAGAGAGAGAGAGA
>JAAGEH010000076.1:26732489-26755043 GCA_011751065.1 Lasiurus cinereus | reverse complement strand
AGAGAGAGAGAGAGAGAGAGAGAGAGAGAGAGAGAGAGAGAGAGAGAGAGATATGCTAATACTCATGTTGAACATGAGGGGGGGAAAAAGAGATGGCATTTTACCCTGAAGATCTTTATGGGAGTAACCGAAAGTTTACCTATGAGGACAGTGAGAGGGGCCCAGGGAGAGACCTGTACTTCTGTTGGATGACTGTAGACAATGGCGAAAGCAATAATTTCCTGTTTGTTTCTATTATTTGGTATATATTTATTATATACTTTTTTTTATTCATAGACAACTAAGATATCAAAATCTGTGACTTTAAGATTGAGATGTTATTTATTTTCATGCAAATCCCACTTCAATTAAAATAGATTTGTTCAAACTACTTTAAATGTGCTGCAAATCTCATTGCACAACGTCGACTAATTGGGGTCAGAAGAGGAAAATTTTAAATGGCAGTAAGCTCCTAGACACAAAAAAAAAACTGCTTCTTCTGGCCCTCCCAGACTTCGAAATTCAATCCAATTCATCTGACGTTAAATAGGGATGTGGAGAAAACTCTCAAAATAATCAATTTCTTACATATGCTCTGTAAACTTCCTCGTCACGCAGGACAAGCTGCAGTGCCCACCGGGGATTTGTGTTCCTTGTGAGTGGCTCACTTTTTAAGGCCTTAACAGTAAAGCCTGACCCCTGGGTTTTAGATGCCCTCATTCATCTATTGGATGGGAACTTGGTGAGCATTTCATATTTCAGCTCTGAAAGAAGCATTAGCAGGGAAATTCAAAAGCAAGCAGAAAACTGGCATAGCTAATTTAGGCTAATTAAGGATGGGGGAAGCTGGGATTCATACTCCAGAGCTTCCCATGCCCTCCCGAGTCTCCACCTGATTGCTTTGTCCAGCAGCAAACCCAGGAGGCACTTCCAATTACATCATTTCCTCTTCAAATACCAAACCACTCAAGCTAATTTTATCCTATTAAACAGACCGAAGGATCCAGAAGAAAGGTTCTCTCCCCTCCCCAAAAGTTTCAATTACCAGGGTCTCTGATTCTCATCACTTCAATCCTATACCCACTGCTAAATACTTTTTTAAGTTTATTTTTGTTTAGCATTGCCTTCTTGATTCAGATGAAAAACCAATATTATGAGCATGTCTTTATAGCTCTGATTTAAGAGTAAAACTAAAAAAGAAGCACCCTGGTTATTAGCATGGTTACTCAAAGTCAAGTTTGAACTTTCCAAAAGCATCGGAATCACAGAAATCTCCACACCTCTCTGAACATTAGTATTTAGGGAAATGAATTAGCGTAGTATGTGTCATTTGGTCGCCCTTCTAGCAAACAAAATAAACAACATATTTTTCATGATGTGTGTACACAAAGAGTAATGGTTACAGAACGTAAACTCTTAATTTCCAAACTCAAAATCAACTTTCCATTCAACTGTGACCTAAGAAATCTTAATGTGAAATATTTTTAGTGTATGTATCTCTGATTATAGCCAGAATAGATGTGTTCTAATTGTGAATGTAAAATCCTTTCCATCAAATGGAACCTTAATTGTTCTGGATTCTTCCTTGGAAGAAGATTTATAAAAGCTACCTTAAAAAAAAAAAAAACCCTTGCTGAAGAAGGTGTGTCAAGTGAAGATATGAAGGGGATTCTTATGTCTAAAAGACTTGAACATTATTTTCGAAGCTTAATACATTTACTGTGCATCTGTGCATGCACTTTTCCTTTCCTCAGGGACCAGAAATAGATTTGACAAATCTTAAAAGTACAAGTGTAGCGAAGAAAAGTCTTCCCACCTTCAATATCATCCAGCAGCCTGGAGGGTCTTTTAGCAATGAAAGAAAGGGATTTTTCATTTCTCCCAGATATTGATTATAACTTAAAAAAACAAACAAAAATTTTCTGAGACTTTTGATGGGTCTTGAAGTATTCCATTTTAATTTCAGAAAATCTCATTTATATTATTTGTAAGCAGTCAAATAATTAAAATTAAATGTTTGCTTTTTTTTTTTTTTTTAACAATCTCTTTCCTTTAGCAGAAAACTCACCCTCTGTCTCTCTCTCTCTCTCTCTCTCTCTCTCTCTCTCCCTCTCTCTCTCTCTCTCTCTCTCTCTCTCTCTCTCACACACACACACACACACACACACACACACACACACACACCTTCCCTCCCCCCTCTCCCCTTCTCCCTCCCTGGCAAAAAGAAACAGGCACCAAACAACAATCCATCCAAACTCAGTTTGGGCCAATTTTCTTAATGTTTCAGCAAGGCTTAATCTGTTGGCATAAGTGTTTAGTCCCATTAACTGCTAAAGTCACAGAGTCCACAACTCACTGTGCTGACAGTAAACAAGGAATTTGAGGAATGGCTTTAAACAATGGCTAAGCCTCAAGCCATTCTGTCTTCAGATGCTGTGAAACTTGTCCATGCCAGAGTAGCCTCCTTTCTGCAGCCCAACCTCTGTTTAAAAGGCACCTCCTTTCCCTTTGCTCTTAGATTTGTTGTGCTACTTCACTCTCCTTTGATTGGCTGCTGAGGGCCCACATGATCGTGAAGATAAGCCATTCATTATTACTTTTTACAAGTACAAGACTTGTTAAAAATTGGAAAAAATGGGTGAGTTTGCCCACGATGGCTTTTTCTCCAGAGAACCCAACTCAGTCTCCTAGAGAAGGTGTCCTTTGGGTAAGAGCAGGGATTTCCTGACCCTCATACCTGGAGAGAGAGAACACACTAAAATGTGTATGAATGGACCTCATCACTGACAGAAATGGTCCCACAAAGGGAGTCAAAGTGTAATATTCACCAGAAGTGGTTAATTCTCTTTAAATATCTAACTTCATGTTGAAGCTCTCTAGGGTGTTTTGATCAATGGTAATGTCCTCTCCTGTTATCTGCAGCCAGCGTTTCCATATTTGTTACTTAGGCTGCAAAAAATAGCATAAGTAACTTCTTTTTACAACTCCCCATCCTTTTTTTCTCTCCCCACTGCTCCATTGCCCACCCAGGACTTCCAAACAATAACAAAGAGAGTCTTCTTTGCCTCAGGATCTTCATTGGATTCCAGGATTAAAGCCATTCCCCAAGGGATCCAGGCTCCACTTTGGGGGCATTTTCACCTAGTGATCTTTTAAATGTGAGCTCAAATCTCCTACTTGGCCAACAATAAACATCAATTCTCTCCCTGAACCAACCACTTCCCTCTGAAATATCACACACACGATATTCAGACTCTCTCATGCGTGTTGTCAAGGGTTGCTGAATAGAAAGGGGTTGCATTAGGTGTGTGGTATTCTGGCTGGCTGAGATTGGATTTATAAACAAAGGGGACAAGGAAAAGGGCTGTAAAAGGAGAAGTTGACATAACCAGTAGAAAATTTTGAAACTCTTTTCACAATCTCTATAAAATCAAAATGCATATAAATTAAAAGGAAAAAAAGAAAGAGTAAAGAAGGTGAGGGAGTGATATAGTTCTTTAACCTTTCACCTTCAACAACATTTAACAAGTGCTTATTCTATGTCAGACATTGCATATTGTTTGTATAAGGTAAAGAGGGTATGGGTATGGCATGATGTATCAATCTATCCATAGCTGGGGAGAAGAAGCAGACCCAAAAAATCAATCTTTACTGTCCAGAGTGTTAAGGTGTTTTGAAAACCCAGAAAGGAAATCCAGAGGAGAGACACCTAAGTTATATGGGCGTGGGATGGGCTGGGGAGTAGGGATGAATGCTGCTCAAAGGAGAGGCTACTTTAGCTAGGCATTGAAGGGCAAATGTCAACTACTAATGGGGGTTGGGAGTTATAGGGATGCAAGATGACGAAAGGGGCACCTAGGGTAACAAAAAAAGCCACACGCAAATGCCTAGAGATATAGTGTATTTGGAAACCATTTGCATTTTGGTATGGCTAGAGTCTGGGAGGGACAAGGTTAAGCAGTCCTAACTCTCAATCTTTATGAGCCTCTAAACCTATGAAATATGGCTATAGCATATTTCCATATTTCATTAATTTCCATTTTGGGGAAATTTTAGCACTCTATGCAATGTCTGACATAGAATAAGCACTTGTTAAATGCTGTTGAAGGTGAAAGGTTAAAGAACTATATCACTCCCTCTCCTTCCTTACTCTCTTTTTTTCCTTTTAATTTATATTCATTTAAATTTTAGCATTTACCCAGGTAACCCTATTGTGGTGTGTACAAGTCTTGATGTTCACTAGGAGGCTTATGGCTAGAACCATAAGTTAACAGTTATCTTTGGTCTCTGCTGCAGATCCCCCTATTCTAAGACTATGCTCCTCCTTCTCAGTAGGCAGCTATTACACATTGTTGTCCTGGGTTCTGTCTCAATCGTTTTTGGACTTTATCCACTCTCCCTAGACAATTTTAACTGCTTCCATGGCTTGAACCAACCCTATACACAGTGACTTTCAAATCTATACCTCAATCCAAGTCTTCTTCTGAGTCCCCAATCCTTATTTCATTTCTCATCTCAAATGGAACATGTTCACGATTGGACTTTTTCTTGTGTAAAACTGTTTCCCTCTCTTCCAGGCATTATCTTGTGATGATACCATCATTCATCTAAACCTTGATAGCTTGGGATAATCTTAGACATTCCATTCTCAGGTCTTTCACTCATGCATTTAAATTCAAAGTCTTTGTCTATTTTACCTCTGAGCAGCTTTTTCATCTTTCTCCTCTCTCGATCATGACTTGCCACAACTCTAGAACAATACAGTTTAATTCAGTTCATCAACTGCTTTTTGATTGGCTACTAGATGCTATTTATCATGTTGACAGACATGGCCTCCTGAGGAACAGGACTAGATGATGGATTATCATATTTGCTGATCTCCCTGTCTCTATCTTCTCCATTTCTATCACATTATTGCCTATTCAAGAATTTTTGTCGTCTAAAGTCAAAGTGTCCTAACATATAAGGAGCTTTGAGGTTGGCTCCTGACATTTTGTTCACCTCTCCACATACTATACCACAGCCATCCTGAAGAGAATCCTGTGTGTGTATGTATATGTGCATTCCATGAGCATACTATATTCTGGCATATTTCCAATGATATGTTGTTTCTCTGTCGGGAATATCCTAATAGTCTCAAAAAAGTTTCTTTAACCTTCAAGCCTCAGTACTTTTTTTACCTCCTGTTCTTGACCCTCCCCTTTACTACCCTCATGATTCTCCCATGCTCCTTTTATACCCTATGAAAACCTCTGTTAAGCAATTTCTATATTGTGTTGTAAATAGTTTCTTAAAAGTCATGGCTATGCCCTCACTGAACATTAGCTTTGTAAGGGTGGGGTCTATATATGTCTCTTCATTTCTGTGCAGAGGCTAAAACAGAGAGGGGGTCCAATGCTTCAATTGAACTCTTTTGTAATGAGATCTTATTAAGCATGTACTTCAGTGCTTAATGAGAAATACTGGTTCCTGGGCCAAGGACCTGTGAGTGACTCACATGATCCAGCACCCAGCTGTAAGCATAGTGGAACCTAAGCTTCATGTGTTTTGGCCAAATATACCTCATTCCCCTCCCAGGGACAGCAGGGAAGGAAGGCTAGTGGAGCATCACGCAGAGGACAGTGTCTGCCATTGTCTTCCTCGGCCAATCTCCAATGGACATGGTCCATTTCTCCTAGGCCCTTCAGCATGTGTCCTCTTATTCCTCCCATAGGCCAGCCAAGCACAATGACTTCTGTTCCTCCAACATATCTCAGGATTTCTAATCTCTGTACTTCTGCTCATATAACCTTTGCCTGGACTGCCTGGCTTTTGATTCTGCTTTTGAATTAATGTAAAATCATTCTTTAAGACTTATCCTTGAATGCCATTATGTTCATGACATTTTCTCTGTCTTCCAAATTGGAATTGATCCCTCCACCTTAGTGGTTTTTGTTCCTACAGAGTGGCTTGTTATTATTTGAACCCTTCCACCCAGCTAGGGAGACTAACTCATAGTTGTTTTCAACCCTAAGATTTATTATCTTGTACAGAGTTAATGCTCAATCAACTTAAGTCTCTGCTTAGATATTCATTCCTCCAGGAATCTCTCCATAGTCTGTGTTCTGTTCACCTTTAGCATCCTTTTTTGCTCATTGGTCTCTCAGGGTCTGCATTTCTCTTGTCCACAGTGGTCTTCTTGGTATCTAGCATGGACTGGATTCAATAAATATTTATTGAATAAACAAAAGAAAAAATGTGGGTTTTTTAATAAGGAGAATTCAAGGAGAAAGAGTTATCCTGGGGACAGAGAATGGCAGCCTTTCAGTATATTTGATTGAGTGGCTCTGTGCTTTTATTTCACTCTCCTAAGGTAAGTTGTAAAATGTAGATTCTACCTTCAAAGCAAAGGGATGTACAAGAGAGATGGCCAGGAATATCAAAGGGTCCTGGCTAACTGAGGATTGATACTGGATGTGGGGATGGTGGGAGGGATTTGGTGGGGATGGTAGAGATGAAACCATTGTGAGCCTCAAATCATCCCCAGCTCACCTTCCTTCACTGATTGGTAACGTGTGCCTCCTTCCCTCTCCAGGTATGTCCATTCCCTAACTTCATGCAATTTAGGCAAAAGGTGATAGGCTGTGATGGACTGAGGGAAGTCCTGACACTAGTCTTAGAATAGATTTCCCTGTCCTTTGAGCGTGCTCTACTCTTCATAGACTCAACTATAGGTGCCCTTTGGCCAAGGAGCTTTGAGAAAGATGGATGGTTTATTTTGGCTGGTGATGGTGGTGGGGGTGGGGGTGGGAGGGTTGGCCCATCTTCTGTTGGAAAGGGAGTCACTTAAGGATGAGAAAGTCATTTTTTTTTCTTTTCAATTTTAAAAGTTATTTAAATTTGTAGTCAGTCTACCATGTTCATCCTTCTTCAGAGTAAGATTCATTTTCCCCAGCTTAGCCATAAGCCTCCAAACTTCACATGTACAATTTTCACCCCAAATGGGGAAAAATAGGCCATATTCAAGACTGAAAATGAAAATTTATCACAAAACCCTCCCAAGGACTCGATTATTAAAGTCACCATCATTGGGTTGGATGTTATCAACGCAAAAAACATTAAGGTAGAGATAGTGAACAGTGCTGCTCTCTTCCTCCCTTGCTTATAAATGAATGTTTTTCAGCCTCTGCCATCCATCTTCATTAACATTGTGAGCAATCTGTATTGGCCTGCACCGCTGCCTTTGTACATTGTGCAAACGCACGTGATGCTCTGGAAATGGGCAATTTAATATGAAAAGCACACCATGGCTCAGATTTTTTATTTATTTTCTAAACAGTAATTTCTGCTAGGAATTATTCCATGATTTGTGCATAATTTCATGCAGATGGTTATTTAAATATAAATAGAGAAATGTGTCGTTTAATATGTGCCTGCCTCTACTTGGGTTGGCATTACCCCATTTTTAGATAGTGCCATAAATAAAAGATAAAAAAACATCCGTAAGCTACACACTAGTCAGAAGATAATTGAGCCTGTTCATTAATTGTCATTTGAGTGCCCTCCAATGAACTTCCGTAATATTTTCCAGTTTCTTTAAAAAGAAATTTAAGAAAGGGGGGTGGAAGGAGATAGGAAAGGTATAGGGGTGTGAAGGAAGAAGACTTGACTTGGGGTGGTGAAGACATAATATAATATACAGATGATGTATTATAGAATTGTATACCTGAAAACTATATAATTTTATTAACCAATGTCACCCTAATAAATTCAACAAAAAAGTATATTCACAATGTTGTAAAACCATCACCATTATCTGTTTCCAAAGATTTGCCTATTTTAAATATTTCATATAAATGGAATTATGCATACATGTCCTACTGTTACTGTATTATGTCACTTGGAAATAGTGTTTCAGGGTTTGTCCATGTTGTAGCATGTATCTGAACTTTATTCCTTTTTTGTAGCTGAGTAATATTCCATTGTATGTATATACACATCAAGTTTTATTTATCCATTTGTCTGTTAATGGACACTGGGTTATTCTTTTTAGAATATATTTTATTGATTTTTTATAGAGAGGAAGGGAAAAGGATAGAGAGTTAGAAACATCGATGAGAGAGAGATACTCATCAGCTGCCTCCTGCACGCCCCCTACTGGAGATATGCCCGCAACCAAGGTACATGCCCTTGACCGCAATCGAACCTGGGACCTTTCAGTCTGCAGGCTGATGCTCTATCCACTGAGCCAAACCGGTTTCGGCTGGGTTATTCTTATCTTTTGATTATTGTAAATAGCACTGCAATAAATATGAATGTAAAAGTAAAAACAAACAAAAAGGAAACTTAAATAGGTCTTTTTGTGAAATGTGTTTACAATGTGATGAACAACCTCTCTGTTTACCTAATTAACACTACATTCTCCCCACAATAAAAACTTTGCCTTGATAAGTTTTGTAATAATTAAAATAGATTAACTGCAGTTGATCTTCTTTATTGAATACAATCTAATTTAGTGGCAGCAGATTTACAGGTAAAGGTTTTGTGAATGCCAGTCCAACACATTGCTTAAATTGCTAAATATCCTACAACACTCATTAACAAAAAAGCATGTGACTTTGAAAAATGGTGATGAGAACTTATAAAATGGAAAAAGAAACACAGGACTTCTCTCCAAAGCTCTGCCTTTTGTCTTGTTATACTGTGTTCTGTTTCTTATTTATTCCAGTGGAAAGGTTATAAAGGTTTTTCCAGACCAAAGGTACTTTTATGAACCTCATTTGGAACAAATGTGGAATCTTCCTATCTCTAAAAGATGTCTGTGGCAAGAAGTAAAAAGAGAAAAAAAGGTGCAGACGTGTGTGTATGTGTGTGTGTGTGCACGCACGCATAAGATTAATTGGACCTCCTGATGCCAATGCTTTTGTGCTGTTGACACTGTGTCTCTGGTCTGGCCTGAATTTTTCTCTTCTTCTATGCCCAGACTTCCTCGTGGCATTAGGGCATCTCCACTTAGAGATTCAGTTTCCAATGAAAATCAAGGCGTTTCGGGGGGTAGTAAGCACACAACACAATATATTATAGAAATGTACACCTGAAACCTATATAATTGGTCATACCAATAACTTCAATAAAATTTTTTTAAAAAGAGAGAATCCAAGATGGCGGCATAGGTAAACACCTATACTGCTGCCTCGCACAACAATTTCAAAACTACAACTAAAAGACAGAACGGACATCATCCAGAACCACAGAAAAGCTGGCTGAGTGGAAGTTCTACAGCTAGAGGGAAATAGAGGGGCTCACGGAGACCCAGAGGAGCTGCAAAAAGCTGAGGTACGGAGACGCGAGCTGAGAGAGCGGTGCCGGAGTACCTGCCTGGCTTTCTCTGGCGGGAGGGAGACGGAGACTCCCAACGGCATTGAACGCCTATCTTACAACACTAAACCCCAGATCCAGCCGAAACTCATACGGGGGGAGTTTGGACTGTGAAAAGGGAGAAGTGCACGGAAATTTAGGGGAGTTGCAAAGGATCGGAGGTCTGGTCGCGCACGGCACCACGCGGAGGACGCATTGCTGATTGTGCTGCTGGCTTTCGCGAGTGGCGGGAGACAGACCCTCCCAACTGCGCCACTTCTGAGTCCACTGGGCCCCTGTTTTGGGCGAAACCCTGGGGACCTAGACTCGTGTGGTCCTGGTTCGCAGGGGAGCCGGAAAGGCAGCGGTTGGAGGCGCTGCGGGTGCGCTGCGGGTGCGCGGGCACAAGGACCGCTCCAGCCATTACCCAGTCACGGGAGACTCAGGGGCCGTGGAGGGCGGGGCCGACTGGAAGGCAAGGCGGTCCCTTAAGCCCTGAGACTCCACCCTCCCAAGCTCAGCAGAGGCTTCTGCGGCTGAATCCAGCACAGAAGTTTCCCCGGCACAGTGAAAATGCCGAGACAAGGGAAGGGATTACAAGCAAAAGAAATGGAGGAAAAAAAACGACTGGATATAGAGTTCAAAACCACGCTTATAAGGTTTTGCAAGAATATGCTAGAAAAGATGGATAAATTTAGTGAGACCCAAGAGAAGATAATAAATACACTGACTGAAATGAATACTAATACGCAGAGTACTAACAGCAGACTAGAGAAAGGCAAGGATCAAGTCAAAAATTTGAAATATAAAGAAGCAGAAAACATTCAACTGGAAAAGCAAGAAGAGAAAAGAATCCAAAAATGTGAACATAATGTAAGGAGCCTCTGGGACAGCTTCAAGCGTACCAACATCAGAATTGTGGGGGTGCCAGAAGAAGAGAGAGAGCAAGATACTGAAAACCTGTTTAAAGAAATAATGACTGAAAACTTCCCACATCTGGTAAAAGAAATAGACTTACAAGTCGAGGAAGCACACAGAACCCCAAAGAAAAGGAACCCAAAGAGGACTACACCAAGACACATCATAATTAAAATGCCAAGAGCAAAAGACAAAGAGAGAATATTAAAAGCAGCAAGAGAAAAACAGTTTATTACCTACAAGGGAGCACCCATACGACTGTCAGCTGATTTCTCAACAGAAACGATGCAGGCCAGACGGGAGTGGCAAGAAATATTCAACGTGATGAACAACAAGAACCTACAACCAAGAATAATCTATCCAGCAAAGCTATCATTCAGAATTGAAGGGCAGATAAAGACCTTCACAGAGAAGAAAAAGCTAAAGGAGTTCATCAACTCCAAACCAGTATTATATGAAATGCTGAAAGGTACCCTTTTAGAAGAGGAAGAAGAAAAGGGTAAAAGACAAAAAATTATGAACAACAAATATACATCTGTCAACAAGTGAATCTAAAAATTAAGTGAATTAAAAATCTGATCAACAGAATAAACTGGTGAATATAATAGAATCAGGAGCACAGAAAGGGAGTAGACTGATAATTCTCAGGAGGACAAAAATCATAAAGCATCAAACAGACTGTGAAATTATAGCAGAAAGATTAAAGTTAGGTGAGGTAAATAAGTGATCAATCAAAGGACTTGTATGCATGCTTATAAACATAACCAATGATCACAGACACTGGGGGGTCGGGGTATGCCTGGGAGGGAGGGGGGGCAATGGGGAGATATGTATAAAAAATTAATAAAAATTAAAAAAAAATTTTTTTAAAAAGCAAGTATGTTAATATTCAGAAACTTATTTTCTATTTTTGTCTCCCTTCCCAATTTCAGCATTGCCTGAAATTTAAATTTGAAGCCTTCTTTTTCCTCTGTTGTTCATATGACCTGTGTTATCAATCTATCCTATAGACACTTGCTTTCACAACACTAAGACATTTCACTGAGTTCTGGAGCAGCATCACTTCCATGCATATCTTTTTGCCCACTTTGCTCTTCCCCAAAGAATCCTGAAGTAGCTTATTAATAGGTTAACTGGGAAGGGTCCTGGTTTGGGTCTTAAGGGAACTGGAAGTTCTTGTTCCAGTTTTACCTCTTACAGTGTAAGTCATAAAGTGTGGGCCTCTGTTTCCTTGTTTGTAAAATAAAAGGCTTAGACATAATAAACCATTAACTCCTTTCCAGCTATCATAGCCTATTCATCTAGAGGTCTAGACTAAAACTCCTCACGAGGAGTTTGCGATCTCATTACAATTGCTGTCTGTTTGTCTATTGGTTCTATTGATTATTTATACCTTCCTCTGTTTCCTTGGGCATATCCCACTGTAATAACCCCGTAAGCCTAGAATTAAGTTGGTATTTTCAATGCTATTGAATGTGTGAAAGACCAATGTGAAATGGTTAAATAAACTTGAATCAGATAACCTGGTTTTGGCTCCAGCTTCACCACTTTCCGGCTGCATGACCTTGAGCATGTTACTTGACTTCATTGAATCTGTTTCCTCACCTATAAATATGGTATAATAATAATAGCATTCCATAGCGTTATAAGGACTCAATGAGCCTCTTGTTTTCACATTATAGATGAGTCAGGAACATGTTAAACACAAATGACTCATAATATTATCATTTTGAAGGAAACAGAAACTATAACATCTTTATCTATTTATTTTTAAAAATATATTTTTATTGATTTTAGAGAGGAAGGGAGAGGGAGAGAGAGATAGAAACATCAATGATGAAAGAGAATCATTGATTGGCTGCCTCCTGCACATGCCCTACTGGGCATTGAGCTCTTGACTCTGGCATGTGCCCTGACTGGGAATCAAACTGTGACTTCCTGGTTCATAGGTTGATGCTCAACCACTGAGTCATGCCACCTGGGCTAACACCTTCCTTTAGAGCTATGCATGATAGGGAACTACACTTTTATTGTGCCCAAAAAATTTACACATACTTATCTTCATCGTAATAGTTCCTACTTATAAGAATAGAAAGTCTCCTAATAGCTGTATACACATACAGTGTCAAAAAAACCAATTGATTTAGTAATATAGCTTAAATAATCCACTTAGAAAAAATTTATTCTGTGCTATAAAAGCACTTTAAAACATCCTAGTTGTATACATTAAAATGAACACTTCATTTTTTTCTTTTTCTTTTTCCATCACTATTATCCCCCTATGCCCTCTTCCACCTCTACCCATCCCTCCCCCCTACAATCAGCACATTGTTGTCCATGTCCACTAGTTCTCTCTTTTTTCTTCTTTGCTCTATCTCTCCCCCACCCAGCGCATCCTCCAGCCCCCCACCAAACACACCAGAGCTGTCTGACTACTCTTTGTGAGTCTGTTTTCATTTTACTTGGTAGTTCAGTTTAAAATGAACAGATATTTTAAAAATGAGAACTATAGCATTATTATAAGTTCAAAATGTTAAGACTCTTTGTTCTTTCCTAATAGGAGACACAAGATTTGTTAGTCTAAAGTCATCTTTAACATAGCCACATTTTGGAGAATCTTACTTGTGACTTTGAAAACCTACCTAATCATAGCAATCCAAATTTATTTAGCTCATGATATTGAATGAATGTGTTGTGTTGACTTGATGACATGTTATATTCAACAGCTCCTGCCATTATGGAGGTTAAACTTTAAAAGTGACATTATCAATATGTCATAGAAAAGTCAAATAGGTTAATCTGAATAAAATGCTAACGCTATGTACACAATGTAAATTGTATATGCAATATTCTGTGTAAAAAATATCACACGGCTACTGATACTGACAAGCTAAAACATAAAAGATTCTGTGAAGATTAGCAGTCAGTACATTTTGATTAATCACAAATTATGCTTTTTTAAAGCTCAAACCTGAACTTTAGAAAGAGAGTATGGCTGTTTCTCTGTTTTTGGTGTCACAAAAGCCAAAGTTTGCATCGGCCTGCACTGTCTCCCTCCACTTCGTTACCCCTGTGGATTCTCTGCCCTGTGCTGAGTTTTTACTCTGGGCCACGCTCTGCCTTTCCCTGCCCACTGCTGACATCATGCTGCTCTAGGGTCCAGAATAATCTAGTGTTGTCTTACACAAAGGCCTCCACATTGCAATGCTTTTGCTTTCAACTCCTTAAACACACACACACACACACACACACACACACACACACACACACCATTACAGGTTACCCAGAGGTGCGTATTCTGTGTTTGTTTGATATTACATTTCTCTGAATTCAACAATGTGAGCTCTAGATTTAAACATCGCACTAGGCTACTAAGAGCCCTGTTTCTGAGGGCGTGGCCCCTGGAAGGGTATCTACTTCTCTGATGTGTGTGTGTGTGTGTGTGTGTGTGTGTGTAAGAGAAGAATCTAGGCGATGGTGTGCCCTAAACTGGTGGAAAACCAAAATATTTCTGTGAATAATTAAATAGCCAATGATTTGGGGACAGCATATCATAAGTTTGATTAAACAATTTAGATATCTGCCAGAAGTGTTAGTGAAATAAGATTGTCTTAAATTAAAGAAATTATTAATTTAGTTAGTTTCTTGTAGCCATTGACATTTCTGTCTTCAAGTAAATAGAAAAGTACAGATATTACAAATTATTAAAAATTACAAATACTGAAATAACAAAAGAGTGGTTTTTGAAAAGTACCATTATGATTAGTGAAAAAAATGGTTAAAGAATTATATCTCTCAATCACATTTTTTACAGAAATTTTACTATTATTTTCTTTCTTTTTTGCCATGTTAGTGATTCCACATGCAGTCCTCCATGGAGACATAACTGAAGAAAACTAAAGTGATTTTCCTTAAATGAAGAGGACACAATTGAATCCTCTGTACTATCTATGTCCATGTTTTATTTCTAACCAAAAGAACGACATTTGGCCAAAAATCCCAGGCCAGAAGAAATATGAAAAGAAAGAGCCAGAGCTAAGTTCTCTAATTCCAAGGAAAAGCTCAGTGAACTGAAGAATTGTGAAACTTAAAGAAAACTGCTTTCCATGGACCTAAGTGTCCATTGCCTCTTGTTAATAATTAAAATGAGCCAATTTTAAAAACTGCCACAAAGATAAACTAGGCCTATCCACAGAAAATATAAAGTGAGGTTGAACCAGAATCAAGACTGGGATGTGTGTGTATTTTGTGGGTATTTTAATTGTGAGGGATGGGCAGTGAGATAGAATCCACAGGAGAGTGAAAATATGAAGTTTTAACTATTCAAAATCAAGAGTCTGGGAGAACAAGAATTCACAGAAAATCTCATCGATGAAAAAAAAAGCATCAGTTCTCTCAAGAAATGTAAACTGAAATACATATGGATAAAGCACTCTTACTTTTAGTGAATATTCTGTTAATTCTTAAAAACACACCTTTGGAAATAGTTTCTTTCTCCCTCCACTCTATGTGTGCTTCTCCAAAAGCATACATATCTGGAAATAGAAATAGATACCCACTCAAATGAGTTCATTAGACAAATCTGATTTCACCTATATGCTGAATGTAAAACTGCTTAAACACACAACTCTCGGAGAGGGGGGGGAGGGGGATAAAAGGGATGAGATCCAAGACTTCCAGTTTCTTACTCAGATAAACATATTTGTCACCCACAATTTATAAGTGAAGCTTTAGACCGCTGTAAGCAAGCCCCACAGAATTGTTCTCATAGACCCCCAAATGTACATTTTACTGCCTTCAATTCCCCAATTACATTTTAAACTACAGTCAAAGTACCTTGTGCAGAGTAAAATATCATTGTGTGAAAAGCACACACTCCCCTTTACTTCCCTCGGTCAGAGAAGTTCTACATTCATTTAATCCTGAGTCTGATTTCACTGGTCTAAAATTTTGAACGTGTTCAACTACACGATATTGCCCTCTTAGAAAACCCGAGACAATAGCAGGGATTCATAGCAAGTTTCCCCATTCAACCAGACATTTCTGGAGGGCATTGCAAAGCCTCCTGCAAAGAAACAGTTACTATGTATATATCTGTCTGAAATTGGCAACTCTCTTTTATTTCCCCCAATATTCTAGCCAAAGATCTGAACTCACTTTTTCTGTCCATAGGCTCAAGGAAAAAAAAAAAAAAAAGGCTGTTTTCGCTAATTATACATCCTGAAAAGAATTTGGTTCAGTGTAAGATGATCCTAGTGATATGCTAATCCCTTTTTCTGCTTGGTGCTGCCTGAAGCTGGTGTCTAACATTTTTTTTTCAACTGTATGACAATAAAAGTTCTGGCAACAAAAGAAATAAATGGGCAGCTAAAGAAGGTATAGCTCCAACACATGGCAGGCCGCTCTCCCCTCTCCTTCTGGCTGCTCTTTTGTAGGCTGCAGTTTGGTATCCTCAAGTCAATAGGCGAAATCCAGACACCTTAGCAACTTAGTATGATACCCAAGCCCCCTCTCTTTACATTCATGAATAGTCAGCACCCAGCAGACAAAATAGAACTAATCTTTTTTGACAGAATTGTTCAATTTTAGAGGAAAAGCTTTTGAGTCTTCCACACATTTGCAAAATATGAGACAACAATGGCTGCAATCAAATTTTAAAAACAACAGTGGCCAACGGGGGCTGCAGAAAAGTCTCCTTGAATTAAAGAGCGTATTCAGTCGGTCCCAGTGGTCATAAACTTGGGGCAAACATTAATTTCAATATGTGAATGAGAGAGATAAACAAGCGGAGCGGATATCCCACAGCCCTGTTCTGGGCTTCCTACGGTAATTCCTTCTGCTATGATACATGCATCGTTTTTCTTTTTCAGGGTCCTTTTTATTTTTATTGTGTGTAGATGAATACAACCATTTCTTCCTTCTCTTAAAATAATTTTGTTTGGGGCGAGGGGCCCAAGGAGTCTGGGTTTAAAACGCTTTTTATCCAGCAGCCTTTTGTAGTCATTTGAAAGCAGTTCTACCATTTAGAAATCCTGTAATGTATCCATCACTTACAAGTCTAACGTGTGCTAAAAATGAATCTTCTCTCCAATCCCGCTCCCCCCCTCCGCTTCTTCTCCCCCGTTTCATACAAGGCATCGCTATACCTTTGGAGACAATATGAACAAGAAGAAAAATCTACCCAGTTCATGGCAAAAACAGAAGTTAGCAACATGGTCCATGCAGCTGCAACATTGCATTTAAAATTCAGTTTCCTCATAGGAAGAGGGCTAATCCTGCCCCCGTAATTCCCTACAGCCAAAATGTGCCCCCTCCCCTAGTGACAGTGCAATGCAAAGACACTAGCACGCTTATCTTGCCTAACCAGATGGCCGACTTGGATCAATGCACACACGCCACGATCAATGGGAGAGATAAAGAATTAGGAAAACAGTGGTACATGCTCCCAGAAAGCTTGTACACTGCATAATTATTTTATGATTCTACACATGGCTACATGTGATACTGAAGGAGAGAAGGAAAGGATAATTAGAGTGCCAGGAAGAATTTTGTAGTAGACGACACTTTGTCTGTCAGCACTTCTCACCTAGCAAAGTCACTGCCCTTATCTGAAAGTGAATTTAGAAAACATGAGTGAAAATTTCAGGGGAGGTATTTCCATTTTTTTTGCCAGGTCCTGTCACATCCCAAAGTTTAGTTCAAACCCGAGGAGGCTGGTGAGGATTTGGATATGCATCCTGTCATGTGTATGTGATGCTGCCGTAACCAGGAAGAATTCGGCCTGCCAGCGATTCATTCAGGTTCATTCAGGAAAATAGAGCAGGGTGAGTCATTCCCTTAATTTCTGTCTCCTGATTGGCTAACCAGAGCAATGTTTTTGAGCAGGTTAGTGACACACTTCAAACTAAGGAAAAAATAGGGGCCCACATCCCCGTTAACCATCCGGTTTATAAGGAAAGTACAGGAGAGTCTGAAGCTGGCACATTGCCGCTTTCCTCTGAATTCAGACCAAGATCATAAACCAGAACAATAAACCCCAGCAATCCTCCTCTGCCTCGTGTGCTAATCAGAAAGAAGAAACTGTTCCTTCAGCTCCTGGCACACGACGGGTGCTTAATAAGTGATCATATTATTATTGCAAATAACAATAACAAAAATCTTTTACCCTGTACTTGCCCAAGATTGTATTCTTTTTATCACCCTGTGTTAGATGCAATTAAAAGTAGTCTGAGGTTCCCCTTTGGATTTAAGACTCAGCTTGCATGCTCATTAAACATTCAATGAACTTTTTGTACAATTTCTCATGTAAAGAGAGGCGGGAACTGGGATCATGAATTAGACACAGCTCTCCACCACTATCAACCTCAAAACCCCCCACGGGTGAGCTAGTCATTTTAAGGAGTCTATTACGTTCAAAATAGAACGAATATTCAATATCCAAATAATTAAAGCTACAGTGGTTTAATTCCTAAGGAAAAATAAAACATAGTCTGGCTAAAATTCAGAGGAAAATGAAAGAAACATTGACAACAGTGAAAAGCCACGGTCGTCCTCTCTGGGTTATTTTGGTGAGGTTAAATAGGAAGCTTGGATTTTTATGTGAGTCTGTGGTTCTCAGTGATATTCTCTGTAGAGTTGTTTTGTTAGCTATGCCCCAAACATTTCTCTCCCCAACCTTAGCGCCAAAATAGATAGCTACATATAACTAGCACTTAGCTTTGCTGCCCATGATCAGATTTAGAGAAAGATCCTGGGTTTGGGGATATGATATATGTTATCAGACCTATTTTTAGATCACAACCTTTCAAAGGCCAAGACTATCATTTTACCATTTAGGGCTTATTTCCTTTTCTCTGAGACTCAAAAAAGTGAGTGTAAACATGCCTGGCCCTTCCAGCAGCACAGCAGATGCATTGAGGGTTCCTTTTGCTGTGGAACAACTGATTCCATGTACCAGCCTTTTTGTCATGTGGCTGGGCTTGCAGGGAGTGAGGGGAACTTCTGGTGGTGGGAAGGGGAGAAATCCATGGGTGGGGACTGGAGCAATCGAGTAGAAAGAGCATGTGAGGTTTCTCTGAGGTGGGGCTGCGGTGCGTTCAGCTAGACCTGAGTCCCTCCATTAAGCCAGAAAACCTGGAAAGAAGCCGGTGTGCTCTCTGCTCAGTCATACTCACAGCCCCCTGCAAAAGCAAACCCAAATCCTGTCTGGAGTAAGGCATCATCAGGTCAGACCCCCAGGTTTCCAAGGGATTAAGATTAATGAAATATAAACTTCCAGTCAAAGATCACCCATCACACAAGAAAATAATCCCCTATAAGGAGAGTCGGCGGAAACAATAAACAACAGCTTTGGATCTTCTAGGACTGGCTGATCAGAATTTATCAGCTATAGAATACAAAATCCACAAAAGCATAACATTGTTGAAAATTAAAGTTGAAAATTACTAAAATGGATCAACAATAAGAGACTATCAAAAGTGACAAGACAGCTTAAAAAAATAGTATCAAATAGTACTTCTATTTTTTTCCCAAATGCATTGAGGAATAATTTATAGACAATACATTGTGCTCATTTAACATTTACAAACCAATGACCTGACTGGTGTATCTATCTGTGAAACCATCACCACAAGCAAAATACAGAATATTTTCATCAACCTCAAATGTTTCCTGTGTCCTTTGCAGTTAGTTGATTCTCTGTCCACCCCTTGTCCTGAGCAACCACTGATTTTGTGTGTCACTATAACACACTTTTTGCTTTCTATAGTTTTATGTAAATGGAATCATACATTATAAACATGTTTAGGTCTAGCTTCTTTGATTCGGTGTAAAGATTTTTGGATTCACCCAAATGGTTGTGTATATCAGTAGCTCATTTCCTTCTGTTACTAAATAAGATCCCACTGTTTAGATATGCCACATTTTATTCATCTATTTGCCAATTAATGAACATTAGAATTGTTTTCATTGTTTGGCTATTGTTAATCAAGATGCAATGAACATCTAGATACAAGTACAGTGGTACCTCAAGATACGAGTGCCCTAACATATGAGATTTTTGAGATACGACCCATTGAGCGAGCGATTTTTGCTTTGAAATACGAGCAATATTTGAGATAGGAGTAATCGCGCGAATCGGCCCCCTGCACACGACCCACCAGTTTACCGAGACTCTAGCGTCTCATAGTTTCCCATGCCTCAAGATTACGGAACGAATTAAACTCGTATCTTGAGGTACCACTGTATTTGTGTGGGCATAGGTTTTTATTACTTTTTGGTTTAACACTTATCAGTAGAATGGTTGGCTCATATGGTAAATGTATTCTTAACTTAAAAAATAAAACCTGCCAAAATTTTTTTCTAAAGTGATGGTATCATTTTACATTTCCACCAGTAATGTATGAGAGTTCCAGTTACTCATATCCTCTTCACCACTTGACATTGACAGTCTTTTTAATTTTGGCCACTCTACTGAGTATGTAGTAGGATCTCATTGTGGTTTAACTTGCATTTCCCTATGATGAATGATGTGCTTTTTTACCATTCTTCTATCTAGTTTTGTAAAATGTTTGTTCAAATTTTTGCCCATTGAAAAAACACTTTTAATTGACTTGCAAGATTTCTTTATGTATCTTGGGTACAAGTCTTTTGTCTATCTATCTATTTTCTATCTATCTTTTCTAACTTGCAAATACACACATACATACACACACACATATAATACACACACACACACACACACACACATATATATTTTTTTTATTGGTTTCAGAAAGAGGAAGGGAGAAGGAGAGAGAGATAAAATGATGAGAGAGAAGCATTGATTGACTGCCTCCTGCACATGCCCTACTGAGGATCAAGCAACAGATCCAGGCATGTGCCCTGACCCGGAATCAAACTGTGACCTCTTGGTTCATAGGTAAGTGCTCAAACACTGAGCCAGATTTTCCAGGTGCAGATATTTTTTTTCCTGTATTGTTTTAGGGTTTTATAGTTTTCCCTTTTATAGTTAACTCTGTGCTCCATTTCTGGTTAAGTTTAGTGTATGGTTTAAGTCTTTAAGAGAAAAGTCTATGTTTATTTCCCCCCCATACAGATATTCAATTGTTCTTTGTTCTTTTAAAGACTTTTCCCTTTCTTACTGAATTTGTCTGGCATCTTTGTTGAAACACTAATTAACCATATATGTGTGGTTCAGTTTCTGGCTATGTGTCCTGTTGATCTATATGTGTATATCTTCATCAGTACCACACTTAATTGATTTTTGTATTTTTACAATATGCTGAAATCAAATAGTGATATCCTCCCATTTTCTTTAATTGTTCTGACTAGTCCAAAGCAATTTTCTGATGGATGTTAGGATCAACTTACCAATTTCTATAACTAACCAATTGCTATTGCTTTGAGTCTATAACTCTGGGGATAATTGGCATCCCAAGAATCCTAAGTCTTTAAAGATATGGTCTCTTAAGAGAACCATTTATTAGGAATAAACTTTTAGGAGGATGTGTCCTTTGGGCTCCACTCAAATGTCAACAGAGAGGCCTTCCCCATATGCTTTATCTAGTGCAATACTATTCACTTATCAGTCTTTGTTTCTTATTATATATATATTTTTTTCATGGCCCTCACCACCATCCAACAGACTACATATTTACATGTTTACATGTTTAAGTATATTTTCCCCAATGGTATGTAAACTTCATGAGAAAAGGATTCTCACCTTTTCCCCTCATCTTGATACTTGGCTACTTATCCAGGATGGATTTTGGGTAGATTTTTTTCAAACATCTAAGGTCTGAAGAAAGGCCTTGAGGAGAATAGAGAATTTGCTTTCCAATTAAAATGAAACAAAAAGACATGAATTCTCAAGTCAAATTGCTTAGATTTAAATAACGAATCCACCATTTACTAACTGCATGATCTTAAGCACCTTTTGCTTCAGTTTTTTTAATCTACAAAATAGTATAATGATAACATCTAACTTACAGCATTGATATAAGAATTAAACTCATTGATACATTAATAAAAGGGCCTGACATGTAAAAATGATCTCTAAATGTGTATAAAGTAAGTGCTATGCATACCTTTTAGGTTATCATGCATCTTGATTGGATCCTTGGAGTCAAACCCTTCATATTATTCATTCTTTGGTTGCACGCATGACCAATCTTACCTACATTGCTGGCATTTTGATGTTTCTCCCTATCCATGCCTCAGTTTTAGAGCTGTAGACCCTCTTCTAATCATTTTACATTATAATTTTATTTCTGATAGATGCTCTTTTTAAACTTTGCCAGTCCAGATGTTTTACAGCAATGAAATATGAATGAGGTTTATTTAAAAATAAAATATTAGAAAATATTTGAATAACAATACAAGATATTTATATAGAGAACTAGAATCACAGTGCATGAAACTCGTGCATGGAGGGAGGTTCCTCAGCCTGGCCTGCACCCTCTCCAATCTGGGACCCCTTGTGGGATGTCCGACTGCTGGTTTAGGCCCGATCCCTAAACTGGCAGTTGGACATCCCTCTTGCAATCTGGGACAACTGGCTCCTAATCACTCGCCCGCCTGCCTGATCACCCCTAATTGCCCTTCCATGCTGGCCTGATCTTGCCCCCAACTGCTCACCCTTGTGGGCCTGATCACCTCCAACTGCCCTCTCTGTCTTGGCTCCCACCACCATGGCTTTGTCCGGAAGGAAGTTGGACATCTGGAAGATGGCTGGTTGACCCAGTCTAATTAGCATGTTACCATTTCATTAGTATAAATAGATTATATAGGATAAGATTACTTAAATGGGGATGGGAGGAGCCTTTTTCAGCAGGAGGAGATGCTCTTGGCAGACAAAAACACATAATCTCTATATCTGGACTGATAGCCAGCCATATGCACTATACTGCCAAACCATTCATTAAAAAATTGAACTGCTTTCTTACATCTTGCATCAAACAGCTGTTGCCCTTAAAACCCCTCCTCAGGCCCCACTTAAGGTTCTGCCTTTGCAGTTCACCCAGAGTAGGGTCTGATTGGTTGGTTTCTATGCCAGTCAGCATCTCCAGGCCTATTTCTGGGCCTGATCATAGAGGCGAGGCTGGTCAGCAGCCACCCCAGGCTGCCGGCAAGTGGCTGAACCGCTGACCTCTGAGAGAGAGCAAGAGGCTTGGCTGTTGGTGAGGCCCCAAGAGAGAAGCAGGGTCTGATCATCTTATCTCTCTCTGGGCCTTGCCAGCAGCCGCTGCAGCTACTGATCAACCCTGCTTTTCTCTCTCTCTCTCTCTCTCTCTCTCTCTCTCTCTCTCTCTCTCTCTCTCT
>JAAGEH010000076.1:26713605-26732479 GCA_011751065.1 Lasiurus cinereus | reverse complement strand
GAGAGGGCAGCAGTTCAGCTTGTTCACCTGCTGTGCGCACAGCCTGGTGTTCAGTTGAGATTTCAGACATTTTAGATGTTATGACCCTGGCTCTTTAAATATATAGATTACTCATGATTAACTTAGATATCTCATTTCAACACAAATTCTCCTCCCCAGAATGTGAATCTATAGCCACATACAACTGGGTCCTGTTCCAATATTTTTTTTTCAGTTCTCTTCTTTGTCCTTTTCTGTTCTGATCTGAGCTGTTCTCTTCTTAGATCCCATGCTGTGCTAGGTGAGAAATTGACATCTGCTGGGGCACCACCTGTAGTTGTCTAGAGGTCACAGGGCTTTTCTGACTCCATTTGTGAATTGCTTCAAGTCCAATTATAGTACAAAAGTTTGCTGCCCTAACAGCAAACCATGTCCTTTTACTTTCTCTCTCTCTCTCTTTCTCTCCTCCCCCCTTTTTCAAGTGGAAGAGAGAGGGAAAGAGAGAGAAACATCCATATGAGAGAAACACACCAATTGGTTGCCTTCTGCACAGCCCTGACCAGGGCCTGGGCCAGGAAGAAGCCTGCAGCCGTGGTATGTGCTCTTGACTGGAATCAAACCTGGGACCCTTTGGTCCACAGGCCGACTCTCTATCCACTGAGCCAAACTGGCTAGGGCACTGCTTCTCTCTCTATGCTTCTACCATCCCTTTGCCATATAGGCTTCTTTCTCAAAGCTTGTCAACCCCCCATCTCCATCTCACTGAGCAGAACAACTCTTTCTCAATAGAAAAAATTGTTTAAGTACATTACAAGTAGACCTATTAAGAAAAAATATTCCAAAAAGCAAAAACAAAGCCTTAGTGTTTGGCTTTTCCATTTTCCACATCAGAGTATCTCCTTGGATACAAGAAAAGAACCAGAATCAAAGGTGCTATCAGCAATAAAATGCTACCTACTTCTCTATTAACTTTTTGCTAATAATGATACGTATTTTATTACTGGGGTGAGGGGATGTACAACCAAAGTTTCACAGCTCAGAACGCTACTATCGCTCTTTCCATTCTCGGAAACTTAGGCAGTCCTGGGCTATCCAGCCCTTATGACTTCCATGAACATAATCACCAACTTCTGGAAAATACCTTATGTACAATCATCCTTAAAGATAATGTCCTCAGAAGATCATTCTAGATTGGTTTTTCTTAAAGAATATATATATATTTTAAATATATTTTATTGATTTTTTACAGAGAGGAAGGGAGAGAGAAAGTCAGAAACATCGATGAAAGAGAGACATCAATCAGCCGCCTCCTGCACACCCCACTGTGGAGATGTGCCCGCAAGCAAGGTACATGCCCCCAGCCAGAATCGAACCTGGGACCCTTCAGTCCACAAGCCGACGCTCCATCCACTGAGCCAAACCGGTCTCGGCTAGTTTGGTTTTTCTTAAATTCTTTCCAATACTCCAGGTTTCTGAGACCTTACAAGAAGAACCCCAAAAGATTCATCCATAGTATACTTAGGGAATGGACTCCACTCCATAGTCCAGATGTAGATATTTTTAACATACTAAACAAGCTCTGAATCTGGAGTGTGTGGTGTGCCTTGAAGGTCCTAGATAGATAAGTAACTGCTAATTCTATGAAGACTTGTCTTTCATTTAAAAGAATAAGCATATTCATTACACACTTCCAGATGTACCTAAATGCTATTTCGATTAAGACCATACAAAGATAATCAAATGAGAATAAAGATTAGACTTATTGTTCAATAATTCTCAGTCTTACTGCCTTGTTTCTTTAAGTACTAATACTAGATATATCCATCTATCATTGCCTCTTTGGGTGTGGTCCCTGCTTGGAGGCCATAAATGACAATAAGCCATCCCATGGCCACACCTGATGACCAGGGTTAGCCATCTGATGAAGGAGAACTAGTCAAATTTTGACATTGTGAATTTGAATCAAGAGATGAAAAGAGTAGTTCTAGCACAGGAAGGTCATGTGGATATGGGAGTGCTGGCCATGTTTTTCCCCATGAGAGATGAATACTCCTCCAGTCAATAGGTGGGGGGGCAGGCAAATGGAGAACATGCCAGAGAGAAATAAAGGTATGAGATTCTGCAGCCCTCACAAAGACAGAGCAGACTTTACTCCTGAGGATTTTGCAGGAGCCCAAAACCCTGCACTCAGCTTTATTTCGTCCTTGGATTCTGAAAGAACTGGATCTTTATGAAAACATGCTCAAAGTCACTAATTATCTGAGAAATACAAATCAAAACAACAATGCGGTATCATCTCACACCTGTCAGAATGGTTATCATCAACAAATCAACAAACAACAAGTGTTGGCGAGGATGCAGAGAAAAAGGAACTCTCCTGTACTGCTGGTGGGAATGCTGACTGGTGCAGCCACTGTGGAGAACAGCATGGAGTTTTCTCAAAAAATAAAATCAAAAAATAGAACTCCCATTTAACCCAGTGATCCCACTTCTAGTAATATATCCCAAGAAACTAGAAACACCAATCAGAAATGATATATGCACCCCTATGTTTATAGCAGCACAATTTACAATAGCTAAGATCTGGAAACAGCCTAAGTGCCCATCAGCAGATGAGTGGATTAAAAAACTGTGGTACATCTACACGGTGAAATACTATGCTGCAGTAAAAAAGGAATTCTTACCATTTGTAACAGCATGGATGGAACTGGAGAGCATTATGCTAAGTGAAATAAGCCAGTCAGAGAAAGATAAATACCACATGATCTCACTCATTTGTGGAATATAATAATTATAATATTAAATATAATAATTATAATATTAAATATAATATGATGAACAACATAAACTGATGAACAGGGACAGATCCAGAGACAGAGAAGCATCGATCTGACTCCCAAACCTCAGAGGGAAGATAGGAGAGAATAGGGGAAAGGAGAGGTCAACCACAGGACTTGAATGCATGAATATAAGCCTAACCAATGCACACGAACACCAGGGGGTTGAGGGCATGAGTAAGAGGGGAGGGTTGGGGGTTAATGGAAAGATGAGGACACATATGTAATACTTTAATCAATAAAGAAATTTAAAAAAATTGCCTTTTATTTGTAAGAGTTTGAGTGGGTTTATGTTACCTACAAGCAAAAGGACTTTGAGAATAGTGTATCTTTCCATGCTTGAGAGTGGACTCAGTAGCTTATTCAACTCTGTAGATGGTCCAGGACAGCACAGTGTTTGACACAGAGTAGGGACTCAGTTACTTGGTTGAAATTCATGACTGTGACTTTTCACTTTTTATTTTCATAAAATTTCATAAAATTATTATCATATAATTTCAGGTATCCTTAGAGTTATACAGTTATGTTTCTTTTCTTTAACAAGAGAAAAACTAAGTTCAAAAAGCCCACCAGTCTTATAAATAACAAGAACTATTGAGCACATCATGTGATTTCCTGATCAATTGGAAGAGAGACCCATCTCTTTTCCTTATCATGTGGGTCTCTGAAAAACTATTAGAATTGTTCCTGAAATCATTTTGGTCTTCCAAGTTGTTAATTAAAACACAAATATTTTGGCCCATATTCTAAAAATGTGTTCTGTAGGATTCTAGTCTGTTAAGATTCTCTATGAAAAAAAAATAGGAAAGGGAGACAAATAAATAGGGAGCCACAGTATATAGTCTCATTTTGGAGATTCACAAGATGTGGCACACTAAAGGCTCTGAGAAAGCCATGTTGGTTTTGGTGGAGGTGAATATGGCATACTCCTTATGGAAACTGACTGGTTTGCATCATGCCTTTTCTACTCATCACTTGTGTGACTTAGACAAAAATGAGGATTATAGTAGTCCCTTGCCACATAGGTTTATTGGAAGAATTAAATGAGGTAATTAATGGAAAGTACCTAGCACCTGACCAGCACATAGAAACACTCAATAAAATCTGCTTTTATAATCAGCATAGCTTTTTCTAAACTATTATTGAGCTGTGCCTTTTAAACACAAATCATTTATTGATATCTATCAGAATACATTCTTTGGGGGATATTAGGAGAAGAAAAGCTGGTTAATAGAGGAGGGAGCAAGAATCAATGAAAGGGAAGAGAATGAATAGACAACAACAATTTTACTTTTATAATTCTGTTTAATTTAGCAGTAATAAATTTAGGCATAGCCCTTTTTTATCTTAGTACAAAGCTAGGCACACAGCAGGCATTTAGTTAGAAGGCCTGCTATTTAATTAATCAAAAGTACAAATGGCAAGTTTATTTGAACTTTCCTGTATATGTTGTCACCTTAATATTAATTGATTTCAGGACAAGAGAAAAATACTAATCTAAAAAGAGTTATTAAAAGTTTTGATTATCTGGACATTTGCAGTTTACAAGGCTACAAAAATATTTTCAGTGCTCTAGAGCTGGTCAACCCAAGATAAAAGCTTCTGCTCCATATATTCCTTAGACCCTGAACTTAATGCCAAACTCTAGCACCAGCATGAACACAAAATGGAACAGCAACACCTCTGCTAGTTAGGAAACAAAGGGTGAGCAAGCAAAGGCTGATCTTAGCTTTTGCAATGTGAACTGCCTTTGTGTTGACGTTCCACACAGGAGTGTGACTCGTGTTACCTCCACTCTTGCATAAGAAATTGCAGCATACATTCAAAAGAAAAATTATAACTGCTCAGTGGGAAGAAAAACATAAAAGGCCCTCCATAGTATTGTTTCAGAAACACCCAAATGAAGAACATGTAATTAAGGGTAAACAAACCCAGCTCTGCTAAAGTTTGATAAGCATCTCTAAATCTCAAACCGTCTTCAAGAGTTCACAAGTCATTAAATGTGTCATTGCTTTCCTGGCCAATCACTTCTCCTTTACTTTCAATAACCTAGTCAGGCAGATAGATAGACAGACAGACAGACAGACAGACAGACATAGAGTGCATAGAGAGGAATCTTACAATGGCCATTCAAATAGATTAATTTTGAGAAAACTTTCTTATGTGTGTTATATTCTTCACCACTGGCTGGTACAGGAAGGCAGACAGATATTGAGGATGTGGGCCTGAATGCGAAGAATAGGCTTAGTGGCTAAGAGCACAGGTTTTAGGATCAGAGAGAAATAAGATCTCAATTATAGCCCTATTACATAGTAACAATGTGATATTTGGAAAAGCACTGAACCTCCCAGTTTAAATTTACTGAAGGTAATGCTACCTAAATATCAAGGTGTTGTAAGGATTAAATGAGATAGTACATATAAAACATTCAGCATGGGGCCTGGCAAATTTAGTGAGCCCTATTGCTTTAAATGCATCCCTTAACCTTATTCTCAAAATAATCTTTCAGGAGTATATGCATTTGTTGTCTCCTCTTTGTAGGATGAAGGATCTAAGGTTTAGAGACATTGGGTAATTAGCAACAAGGAATGGCAGAATCAGACTTTGAATCCACATCTGGCTGAGTGCAGAGCTCTCACTGCTGGCTACCACTTGTTATGGAGTCACAAGGTGGTTACTTTAACTGAGAACCCTCTATGCACTTCTGGAGTTTCACAAATAACTCATTAGTATTTGTTACGCTAAAAGCTGGCTTTGCCTCTCATCCTATAGATAAGGAAATTAAGACATCAAGAGATTGACTATGACCCTCAAGTAGAGTTGGCTTCTTGGGTCTGCAACCTGTGCAATTACACAGGACCCTCACTTAGAAGGACCCTGTGCTGTTCAATGCTCTGCTGGGGCCATCCTGAAATTCTTTTCTTTTCTTTTTTTTTTAATACAGTGGTACCTTGAGATATGAGTTTAATTTGTTCCGTAACCTTGAGGTGTGGGAAACCACGAGACGCTCGAGTCATGATAAACTGGTGGGTCGTGTGCAGCCGGCCGATCCATGTGATTACTCCTATCTCAAATGTTGCTTGTATTTCAAAGCTAAAATCGCTCACTCGACGGCTCGAATCTCAAAAATCTCGTATGTTAGGGCACTCATATCTCGAGGTACCACTGTATATTTTATTGATTTTTCACTGAGAGGAAGGGAGAGAGATAGAAAGTTAGAAACATCGATGAGAGAGAGACATCGATCAGGTGCCTCCTGCATGCCTCCTACTGGGGATGTGCCCACAACCAATGTACGTGCCCTTGACCAGAATCGAACCTGAGACCTTTCAGTCCGCAGGCCAACGCTCTGTCCACTGAGCTAAACTGGTTTCGGCCATCTTGAAATTCTTAAGCAGCTTTGAACAAGAGGTTCAAGATAGATATAGATATAGTTATAGATATAGATACATAGATAAAAGATATAGTTATGGATGTAGACATGGATATATAAATCTATAGATATATTTTTTACATTGGGTCAGTCTCACAGGTCAAGCAGGTAGTCTGCTTTTAAACCTTTCCCCACAGCACTGCACTTCTGCTGACTGTGGCATCAAAGCCGGAGTGAGGAGGCCACTCCTTTTTCTGAAGGTAACATTGGAAGCATCCTGTCTTTAGGATCCTAGAAAAAGAAGTCCACAATTAATGTTTGAAAGTACTGCCTTATGTCAGGGCAGTCTTAGAAAATGAATGGAATGATAAAGAGTTAGAGTGCAAAATAAAATATCCACTTACACTGCATTCCTAAGTATTCATTTTAAAAAAGGGAAATTCAGGTCACTGCCTCCAAAGTGTTCCTGGCAATAAGATTTACTATCAGAGAATACATGCCTGGAGACATATAACACTGATGACACCATCCTGCCCAGTAGAACTCTACAGAAATAAGACCAAGTAGATAAAAATAAATGTTTATAGTGTCACTATGGCCAAGATGCTGACTTAACTTAAATGTTTGTTTGTTTCAAACCAGGATATATGGGTACTTTTTTAAAATGTCAAAACAAGAAAATATATCTTGAGGAGAAACCAAGATGGCAGCATAGGTGAACACCTAAATTGCTGCCTCCCACAACAATTTCAAAACTACAACTAAAAGACAGAATGAACATCATCCAGAACCATAAGAAAGTTTGCTGAGTGGAAATTCTACAACTAGAAGGAAAGAGAGGGGCTCATGGAGACTCAGAGGAGCTGCAAAAAGCTGAGGTACGGAGACGTGCATGTGGAGAGAGCAGAGTGTGTGGCGGAGTGCCTGGCTGGCTTTGTCTGGAGGGAGGGAGACAGAGACTCTCAACTGCACTGAACCCCTTATCCTATGGCACTGAATCCCAGATCAGGGTGAGAATCATACGGGGAGAGTCTGGACTATGAAAAGGGAGGAGTGCACGGAAATTTAGGGGAGCTGCGAAAGGGCAGAGGTCTGGGAGCACACACACCATGGCGCACAGAGGATGGACTGCTGATTGTGCTAGTGGCTTTCTCTAGTGGGCGGGAGACAGAGCCTACCAACTGTGCCTCTTCTAATGACACTGAATCCCAGTTTCAGGCAAGACCCTGAGGACCCAGATTCATACAGGGCCTGGAGCACAAGGGAACCAGAAAGGCAGAGGTCTAGAGGCACATACACGCGTGTGCACAGAGATGGCTGCAGTGATTAAATTACTGAGAGACACTTGAGACCCAGGGGCTGCATAGGGTGGGGCTGACTGGAAGCCAAGGCGGTCTGCTAAGCCCTGAGACTCCACCCCATCCAAGCTCAACAGAGAGGCTTTTACAGTTTTGCAAGTCTTGTATCATAAGGCTGATTCCAACACAGAAGTTCTCCTGGCATAGTGCAAGTGTGGAGACCAAGGAACAGATCACAAATGAAAGAAATGGAGGAAAACAAATGACTGGATACAGAATTCAAAACCACAGTTATAAGGTTTTTCAAGAATTTCCTAGAAAAGATGGATAAATTTAGTGAAACCCAAGAGGAGATGAAAAGGGATCAACTAGAAATTAAACATACACTGACTGAAATAAAAAATATTATACAGAGACCTAACAGCAGACTAGAAGAAGGCAAGAATCAAGGCAAAGATTTGAAATACAAAGGAGCAGAAAACACTCAACTGGAAAAGCAAAAAGCAAAAAGAATCCAAAAATGTGAAGATAGTGTAAAGAGCCTCTGGGACAACTTCAAGCGTACCAACAACAGAATTATGGGGATGCCAGAAGAAGAGAGAGAGCAAGATACTGAAAATCTATTTAAAGAATCTAATGACTCAGATGTTGAAAATAATATCAAATAGAATTAAATTATTTTAGAAAAGGAAAATTTGGATGGCTTTCTGCAATATGTCAAAATGTAATTTATTCTTGAAAACTAGGCTCAAGCATGGTGACCTTGAGGTATATTTAAAAATGAAGATTAAAATAATTTCTTTCCTTCCTCTCAACCTTCTGGCAATCCTTTTTGCCCTCCCTCGGATTCTCATGCTCATGTAAAACATGATAAAAATGTAAGAAAATTTTAGAACAAAATTTTCCTATTGAGAGCCAAATTAAAATTTGATAGTAACCATATTAAAAAGAAATACTAGTAGGTGAAAGCAATTTAATGGTATATTTTATTTTACCTAATATATTTTAAATTTTATCACTTCAATGTGTAATCATAATAAAATTTATTAAGGAGATACTTTATAGTCTTTTTATACTTATAGCACATCTTAACTTGGACACTAATTCAATAGAAAATATTAGAATCCACAAAATTTACAGCTGAAAATGTAGATTCACATACCCACCTTGTTCCAAGAATATTTTTAAAAATTTTCAATAACTGAATTGAAATTTATTTTAGGATATATATCAGTCAGAGTCCACTCAGAAGACAAAACCACATCAATATTTGAACAGAGAAAATTTAATTCAAAGAATTGTTAGCTACACAAAATTAACTAGGAAAAGAAATTATTAAGCAGGTAAAAAACAAACTCTTACATGCTTTCGCAGACATAGCAACTGAAGAAAGCAGCTACCTCTACTATGGCTGGGGAATAAAAGAGGCTGTAATTAATAAAATATAGAAACTTAAAGGTGGGGCTCTATGGAGATGAAACTCAATCCTTATAGGAAGATGACTGCTTACCTACTCCTGTGTCAGGGTGTCTAATGAGCCACAGTAAAACATTTACATGCATTTCCAAACATCATAATACCATAACTAATACATTTTCACATAGAGGCTGAAAAGAGTCTAAACTATTATAGATATAAAATTAAAAGTATTAAATTGAAAAAGAGATGGAACACAAAGGTTGTTAACATTTTCATGGTAGGAGAGTAACAGAAAAATGTATGAAACAAAAGGGAGAAGATAAGAGAAAAGGGGAAAGGTTTTAAGCTAGTAAATGACCACATCTTTTTATTATTATTATTAGTTGGTTAAAAGAAGCAGAAGTTTCTGTGCAGACACAGAAGTTTGGTTTCATTTTGGAAAGTCTGCATGAGTGAGTGGAGAGGGGAGAGCTTGAATAGTAAGAGATAAGATCTCTTGTTACCAGGTCCTATTAGGTCATCAATTAGACCATCAATTATGTGCAAATGCTTTAATTCCAGGGTCTTGGTGAGTGTTCAAGTGGACTCTAGGTGGAGGTTTCACCTGAAGGTCAGATAAAGACAGTGAACAGAAGAACTGGCCTCAATACAACCAAAGTACTGAAGGTTTTTACAAAATCAAATTCTTTGAGTTGATTCTTAAAAAAATGTTCAAACCCATTGCTCAGTGGGCAAGTAAACATGCTGTCTAGCACTAAAGAGAATTCTAAAGAAAAGCAAAAAATAAAAATAAAAAAATAAATCTAGGCTATTTATTATAGTTTTATTCAGTTCATTTAAAAGCTATTATAAATTGTCCACTTCATTGGAAATCAAGAATGCAACTAATGGAGTCAAGTAAACGTTTCCTAGGCTATGAGAAACACTGAACAACAGGAATACCTTGATTCCCATTATAGCATTTGACTCTGACCATGAACAAGACGCTTTACCCCATAGTATATGTGTGTTGAGATTTCCTTTATCTCATTCTTTTGCTGTTTGGTTGAATACTCATAGAAGATCAAAAATTCAACCCTATGGTGCTAATGAGATTAAAAACAAATTCCCCCCATGACTGCATACAGTTGAAACTGAAAACTGGAGCTATAAACTCAGATTCTATTAGTAATAGTAGCTAACTTTTTTGAGAACTCACAATGTATCAGGCACTGCATTCAGCAGTTTACTTGGGTTATATAATGTTAAATTAGTGGAAAAAACAAAACAATAGTATTTTGTTTATAAGAAAACAATAAAGCTCAAAAGAAAAAGAAGTAAGGTTAAGAGTTGGGGGAGGGAAGCATTTTAAACTGGGTGTGAATAGTAAGAGATAAGAACATTGAAGTAGACATTATCAGAAGAAAATTAGTTGTGTGAGACTTAAACTCACAAAGGAGATCATGTGCAGTGAGTAGGAAAAGAAGGAAAGGATCCAGAGGAACATGTACATTGAAGGAATGGCAGACATGGAGGAAAACTAGGAATATTTTATGGGCCATGTTACGTGATATCAAAGAATTTTTTAAATTTTGTTAGTTGTGGTAATGGCTTGTTATATTTTAAATATCCATTTCTGTTAGACTTAAATATTGAAGTATTTGTGAGTGACATTATATAATCACTGAAATTTGATTTTAAATACTCCAGATATGTTTATTTAATTGTGTGTGTGTGTGTGTGTGTGTGTGTGTGTGTGTGTGGTGGAGGAAGCCACATTAGTGAAATATATTTGACAAAATTCTTGAAGCTTAATGAGGAGTACATTGGGGTACTATCTTCTCCACTTTTGTGGTGTTTGAAAATATCCATAATAATTTTTTAAATAAAATGCTAAATTATTATTGTTTTTGTTAATCCTCACCCAAGGATATTTTCCCATAGATTTTTATAAAGGGCAGAAGGAAGAGGGAGAGACAGAGAGAGAAAAACATCAATGTGTGAGAGACACATCGATTGGTTGCCTCCCACACATGCCCCAACTGGGGCTGGTATTGAGTCTGCAACCAAGGTATGTGCCCTTGACCAGAATCGGGCCCAGGACCCTCCAGTTCACAGGCTAATGCTCTATCCACTGAGCCAAATTGGGTAAGGCAAAATGATAAATTATTAGAACAGATTTTCAGCTGAAGAAAAAAATGTTACTGCTCATAGTTTTGGTACAAATGGACACTGTCCAAGTTTCCTAATGTGAATATTTTCTTTTCTTTAGAAATTAAAACCTTATATCTCTGGCTGGGTCAAACACATATTTAGAAATTCTTAGTTTAACCTTGTAGGTATACATATATATATATATATATTTTTTTTTTACCAAATTAAAATCCTTATTTATTTATGTTTTTTTTGCATATGTTTTCTTTTTAAATATTTTTCTTTATTGATTAAGGTATTACATATGTGTCCTTATTCCTCCATTGCCCCCAAAACCCCCACTCATGTCCTCACACCTCTGATGTCTGTGTCCATTGGTTAGGCTTATATGCATGCATACAAGTCCTTTGCTTGATCTCTCTCCCTTACTTCCACCCTTCCTACCTTCTGATAGTAAGTATAATCATAGAGTGAAAACAGATTGTGAGGAGATGTTGTGAAAAGTAATATGTCTGAAAAGTGTATATATATATACACACACACACACACACACACACACACTTATATCCTATCTAATAAAAGAGCAATATGCAAATTGACCATCACTCCAACACACAAGAGGACTGCCCCTATGTGGTCAAAGATGGCTGCCCCATGTGGACACAAGATGGCCACTGCAAGATGGCTAGCAGGGGAGGGCAGTTGGGAGGGACCAGGCCTGCAAGGGAGGGCAGTTGGAGACCCTCAAGCCTGCATGGGAGGACAGTTGGGAGTGACCAGGCTGGCAGAGAAGGGAAGTTGGGGGCAACAGGGCCTGCAGGAAAGGGCAGTTTGGGGGGACAAACCCTGCAGAGGAGGGAAGTTAGTGGTGACCAGGTCTGTAGGGAAGGGCAGTTTGAGGCAAATAGGCTGGCAGGGGAGCAGTTAGGCATCAATCAGGCTGGTAGGGGAGTAGTTAGGGGGTGATCAGACTGGCAGGCAGAAATGGTTAGAGGCAGTCAGGAAGACAGGGAGGGGAGCAATTGGGAGCCAGCAGTCCTGGATTGTGAGAGGGATGTCCAACTGCCCATTTAGGCCCAAACCTACTGGGATCGGGCCTAACCAGGCAGTCACACAATCCCTTAAGGGGTCCCAGATTGAAGAGGGTGCAGGCTGGGCTGAAGGACACTCCACCTCCCTGTGCACAAATTTCATGAACCAGGCCTTAAAACACAGCATATATCCTCTATAAGGTGACATATAAGAATGGCTGAGACCTCCAGATTCCCTAAAAAGAAATAAGGGTTGCCCAATTTCCTGGATGTCCAAAGGGGAACTTAGTGAGAAAGAAGGAATCATGAACATTGTTTAAAGTTGTGTTTTTTCTAGTATACTAAATGACTGAATCCTACAAGGAGATGTCCTATTACTTACCTTTAGACTGTAAATTCTAACCTCACATTTCTGTTAGGCATGGCTAGCTCATCACTCTGTCTTGCCCATTGGAGAATAAGTTTCATGAGGGCAAGGATCATGCTTGTAGTCATTACATCATCCCATCCTCTCTATTATGCCTGGCATACAGTAAGTGCTCAATGAATATTATTTGACTAATGGGGTCTCCTTTTTTTGTTATAAAACTATTTTCCACCGAGACTGGTTTGGCTCAGTGGATAGAGCTTCGGCCTGCGGACTAAAAGGTCCCAGATTCGATTCCGGTCGGGGGCATGTACCTTGCTTGCGGGCACATCTCCAGTGCGGGGCGTGCAGGAGGCGGCTGATCGATGTCTTTCTCTCATCGATGTTTCTGACTTTCTATCCCTCTCCCTTCCTCTCTGTGAATAATCAATAAAATATATTTTTAAAAAAACCTATTTTCCAATATTCTGTAGCTAATTCTATACATAACGGTTTGTTTTTATTGAGAAATGGCAAATAATGGCTTTATCCTCTTTGAAGATTAAATACTAAAATCCCCATGACAATGTTCTCGTTCTTGTGGGACTGTGCAGATTCGAAGGACATTCATTTATAATGCCTAATAACGCTCTAAGAAGTTAGCCAAGAGCTCCACCATCACCTAGGAGCTTGGAAACCTTGAGAACTTTTCTCCTGGTGTGTTTAAGAGTAAACAAGCTCATTCTGCACGAGGAATGTACTGGCTTACGTTGACATTTTTGTCTTTCCCCACCTCCCCCCTTAAGCAACACTGCAGTTTCTTTTCAGTCATACACGATTCCAGTAGCCTTTTTGGTGTGGGGAAGATAGCCCTACACGCTTCCCTCAGCTCTCACAGCTCTAATAAGAGACAATCCCCACAGCACAGTCCAGTTTCTCAGCAGGATAAAAGCTAGTTTCTATAAGGTAATATTTCTCTCTTGAGAAAGTATAGTTTGTAACTCTGGCACCATCAAATTTCCAGGTCATCTTTGCTTGCTGGGAAAAAGAATCCTTGCGAATAGAAGTTGCTCCCTGGAGGGAGAAGAAGGCAACGACTGCCCCTGACACTGACCCTGTGTCCTGGAAGGATGGCTACAATGCCGCCCAGCTGTTGGGCACAGGAGGCTTGGGTGACCACAGAAGGGAATATCCCTTAAACGGAATGACTCTCATGGACCTTCTGTAAAGTCTCACTAACTGGCCAGCGCAGTCATCCACCATGCTCTGATCATTTTCAAGTTGTTGAAGTGGCTCAGAGGATTAATAAGCGATTGTGCTGCCTTTCTCAAATGCATGCGCACAGAATCATTTAATGTCACTTTCAAGGGCAAAAGGAAAGAAATCTGATAGCTCTGCCGGTGAGCAGAGAACAATAACAACACCAAATGGAGCCTTTGTCCCCACCACTGCATGGAGAACTTTGCCCTCCCATTGCATCCACCCTGCACTCTCCATGTGGACTCTGCTCTCCCATTTCTCCTTTCTGGGTCCCCACCTGAGAAATAGAGTGGGGAACTAGGCTAAGGGAACGTCCACTTGCCTGTAACACAAACCCAGAAAGCACACACCTGCTCATCTCATCACATTTCTAGCCTCATCCCAGACAAGAGAACACTTCAAGTCAACTTTTTTATGACCTTTGGAGTTTACCTTGGTTTTTTCAAAAAATCTAGATAGACAAGTAAAGGGGGGTGGGGGAGGGACATATCACTTAGTAGAGGATTGTATCTTGGAGAGCTGATTCAGGTTGAGGTTTACAACATCATTTTGGTCCTATTTACTGAATGTCTTACCTGTTCTATTATCTGTTTTTTCAGATGTGTGCTGGTTTTGATTTTTAATTGCTCTTATTTACCAAATGTCTTATTCATTCTATTATCTGGTTTTTCAGATGTGCCCTCTTTTTTATTTTACTGGAAAGAGAGTCTAACAAAATTGGTGACTTGCTTATTAATCCAAAGAACTGCCAAGCACCCTATACACCTTGAGCTGACAGACTTCATGGCTGTGCCTGGTGTTTCTTTAAGGCTTCATCCTTACAATCAGTGCTTTTTATAAGAACTGAAGAATTTGCCTTCAAAGGGAAATTGTAAACGCTGGCAATTTACATGATAAGGATCAAATATTTTGTTGTATCAAATGCCTTCAAATATTCTAAAGGACTGTTTTGGTGGTTTTCCCATCGTCTTCTAAAAACAAATAAGCAAACAAATAATCTTTTGTAACTTAAAGACATTCTATATTGGTCTTAAACTTCTAAAAATACCCATGTGAACTAATATATCCTAATACATCTATGGAAGGAGGTAACAGTTAGAAAATATTTCCAAAAAGTACAGTCAATGATAGAGTGAATTAATATACTATACTATACTTTATAATATTTTGACTGTGTACATTTTACATTTTGCCATTCTTTTTCTTTTGTCACTCAAATACTGGACAGAAAAATGTTTTGGCCTTTCTCTTCTAAGAAAATCCAGGCTGCTTTATTTGTGGCCAAACACAGAATTAACTAGAAATTTTTTTAAAATATATTCTTGCCGAAACCGGTTTGGCTCAGTGGATAGAGGTTTGGCCTGTGGACTGAAAGGTTCCAGGTTCTATTCTGGTCAAGTGCATGTACCTTGGTTGCGGGCACATCTCCAGTAGGGGGCATGCAGGAGGCAGCTGATCAATGTCTCTCTCTGATCAGTGTTTCTAACTCTATCCCTCTCCCTTCCTCGCTGTAAAAAAAATCAATAATAATAATAATATATATATATATGTATACATATATATATTCTTATTAATTTCAAAGAGGAAGAAAGAGAGAGAAAGAGAGAGAGAAACATCAGTGATGAGAGAATCATTGATCGGCTGCTTCCTACATGCCCCCTACTGGGGATTGAGTACACAACCCAGGCAAGTGCCCTTGACCAGAATCAAACCCGGGACCCTTCAGTTCGCAGGCCATTGCTCTATCCACTGAGCAAACTGGCTAAGGCTAATTAGAACTTTTGTAATGTCCTAGTACTGTTCACTATACAGATTCAGACATGCTGTGAGACAAATCATGTCCAATAAAAAAGCATAACCACATAGAGAAAAAGCCTCACTAGCAGAGCATACAGCTACCTATTGGGTTTCCTCCCAAGGCTTTCACTTCCTTTGTGCACTGTATCATCTTGGGCCAACTACATTATCATTTGATTATTAATCAGTATTCAAATTATATGTGTAATTATAACGTATACACAATGAATTTGTAGGTTCTTATAGGTTTTTTAGGCACCTTTCATGAACTCTCAATCATTAGCTGTGTGTGTATTTAATTACCAAAGAGATCTTTTAGACTTCTCTGTTTCAAAGCTATTTAAGAATTAATTGTCCTTGCACCCAAATTATTAAGTAACAGCTTCATGAAAGCAGTTTAACCAGGTGGAGGTCTGTGTGGTTATATAATAGATTGATCAAACTATTCTAAGGGTTAAAATTTTTTGTGTGTTAACTTTAAGGCTTCAGATCATCCAGGAGTCCCTACAGAAAGACCAAAAATCTATATGCTTTCACATGTTCACATTTAACTCCAACAAATATTCACCTAAGCCAGGCCCTGGGGTTCAAAGATGAACAAGACATGACTCTTCTTCAAGGAGCTAACAATCTGAAAAGAAATCAGTAAATAGACAGCCAACCGTGTAACAATATAATAACTATGAAACTATCAGTATGAGCAAAAGGCTCTGGGCGTACATGAGAGCAAATAAACAATTCCTCTAGAGAATGTTTATTTGGAAACATCATGGATTCACTTTATTGGCTGCTTCCTGATATTCAGTTTTTCCTTTGGGTAGGATTGTAAGGGATTGTCTCCCACTTCAATTCCAAGAATGAGTCTTCATATGTGTAAGCCACTCCAAGATGTTTTTCAAGTGATTAGCTAAAAGAAAATGGACTCGGTCACCCTGCTGGTGTGGCTCAGTGGTTGAGCATTGCCCTATGAACCAGAAGGTCTGAGGTTCAATTCTGGTTGGGATGCATGACTGGGTTGTGGGTTTGATTCTGGAGGAGGTCGTGTGGGGGGAGGGAGGCAGCAGATCAATGATTCTCTCTCATCATTGATGTTTCTATCTCTCCCTCTCCCTTCCTCTCTGAAATCATTAATTTAAAAAAAATAGATATATTTAAAAATGGAGTCTGTTTATTAATTTCATTGGCTATAAAGTCTGGTTAGAAATCTAAATTGGTCCAGTCAGAGGGAAACCTAGGACTTAGTTTGAAAAGCCCCTTCCTCCCATTTTCTTTCTATCATGAGTCTTGGTCTCCTTTTTTATCCTTCCCCCCTCTCCCAGGCTTCTTGGTTGTGAGAGCCCTGTGGCTGAGACTTTGGTCTTCTCTTCTGTACCTTCTCTTGCTTCTTTGGTAATTCATCCAGTCTTATAGCTTTAAATATTATCTATATGCTGACAGTTCTGAAATATATTATGCCAGTCTAGACTTTTATCCCAAATGCAGACTCATAGATTCATCTGTCTACTCAACATCTATACCTGGATGTCTGATGATAGACATCTAGCATTCAACATTTCCAAAACTCAAGCCTAGATCTTCCTCCTCAGACCTGCTCTACTCATGGCCTTCGCCATCTCAGCTAATGGCTTTAGGCCAAAAATCTTGGGAGTCATTTTAAAAACCTTTATCATTTCCCACATCTAATCTGTCAGAATACCTTATTAGCCCTGCATTCAAACTCTTTCCAGATCCTACCTTGTCTCATCACTTCATTGCTACCTCCCATAATCCAGCTCTTTTTAGCACTTCCTGGATTATTAAAATAGCCTCCTACCTAGTTGCCCAGATTCCACTCTTGCTTCTCTACAATCTCCTTTTAACAGAGTTGGCAGAGACAGTCTCTTGAGTTCGATCATTTATTCTGTGACTCAAAGCCCTGCAGATAAAAAACCGAAGCCCTCACCAGAGGCTCATATGACTTGGCCCTCTGTTGGTTCCATGATATAATCTCCAAATCCTAACCTTCTACTCACTTCTCTCTAGTTACACTGGCCTCCTGACATTGTTCCAACATGCGGGGAACACCCCTGCTCCAGACGTTTGTGCTGGTTGATTTTTCTGCCTCTAACATCTTCCCAGAGCTATCCACATGGCTCACTCTGTCTCATATCCTCATGGCTTTGCTCAAATGGCATTTTCCTGACCATCTTATAGAAACTATCACCCACCTCTTCCCACACTCCCAATCCTTCTTATCCTGCACTATGTTTTTCCCCCATAAACTTCATCATGTGTACCTTCTCCCACTTAAATGTATGCTCCATATGGGAAGGAATCTTTATCAGTTTTTTTCCCCAATATATCCCAAGGGCCTAGAACAGTGCCTGGAATGCAGTAGCCCCAATTTGTTAAATAAATATAATAGGGAAGTTGATCTGAGGGCAAAAAAGGAAGTAATTGAGAAGATTGGACTCAAAGCCTTGATAAAACTATGCCTGAAGTGCATGCTAGATTTTTTTTCACTATCCTAAATCCACTATTGGGTTTTACTTTTCAAGCCAGTTTGGGTTCAGTTTTTTGTTACCAGCAAACGCATACTCAGGAATGCAGAAAGGGAAACTTCAGAGACCTCATACAAGGAGGGCCTTAACAGGTGAATCAAATCTCACCTGACTGTAAACTGGTTGAAGTCAGGGAGTAGGATTTATTTACCCTTATGACCCCAGGGCTGGTCATAGTAGGAGCTTAATACATTGGAATCATCAAGCAAATAAACAAGAAAAGGAAATTCCAGACAGAAGGAACAGCATTTGCAAAGGCACAGAAGCATGTGGCACATGTTGTGCTTAGGAAATAGCAAGAAAAGTTAGATGGGTGGCACTGCGCTGGGTGGTGTGGTGGTGGTCAGACAAGTCTGAACAGGATGTGGCATCAGAGTATAAAGATATTGGGAAATAAGACTAAGGAGACTGGACTTCTCTCTATAGCCATTAGAAAACCAAAGGTGAGCTTAAATAGAGAGAACACACGAGCAGATAAATATGGAAAATCAACGATAAAACAAATTTTTATTTTTCTGTGTGTTCTTTTGCTAAGTTAATTTTTCCCCAAGAATGATTAATTTGGGAAGATGGAGAAATGGCAAATGGGAAAGAAGAGGTATAGTGATTTTAAAAAATAGTAAAGAGGGCTATTACAGACATATACTGAGTGGCCAGATTATTATGATCTTTGAACGCATCATAATCTGGCCACTCAGTGTATATCCTATATAATAAAAGGCTAATATGCAAATTGTCCCCTAGACCAGGAGTTTGACCAGCAGGCAGATCAGCCAACTGCCCATGTCTCCTCCTCCTGGCCAGGCTGGACCCCACTCAGGCACAGATTCCTGCACCAGGCCTCTAACATATATATACTGA
>JAAGEH010000076.1:26398418-26713205 GCA_011751065.1 Lasiurus cinereus | reverse complement strand
TAATCTGGCCACTCAGTGATGTTTACATTTTGGCTCGGTGCAAATTTGCTTAATTCCTAATTTCTAAAACTGTTTCCTCACCTAGAGATGTTAGGTTGAGGGAAGAATACAGCTTCTACCCTCCTCAGATGTGGCTAATGATTAACTATAGAATGCCTTCGGACTGACAAGTACAGGGCTTGTCCAAAGTAAGTGTTTAGAAAACATTAGCTGTTTCATGTGGCTCCCACCTGCTTGCCTCCTTCTGAGGAAGGCAAAGAAGAGGGGGAGTTACAAAGGGAAATGGAGACAACTTCGTGCTCAGAAGAGAAATTCCTGCCTCAAACTGGCTCCAACTGCTGCGGGGCTACTGGCGGAAATGGTTGACTTCGGGCAAAACTGGGATCTGTAGGCATCCTCAGGAGCATCCTCTATTTTAGGACTCCCTGGTCCTTAAGGCCTCTGGACGTGATCCTGACACTGGTGCGGGAAATCTGTTCCCATCTTGCCCCTGCCCAGGTGTCCTCAGGGTAGTTGTTCCCTCGTCTTATTTTTTAGGTTTATATTCTTTCCCTCAACTTCTACAGAAGTGACTGAAAGCAAGCTGAGCAATTAAGTTCCAACAAAAGGGACATGGACTATATGTGAGCCCCCTCACATCCTGATATAGGCTCTTAAGTCTCTACATAAAGCACCGGAGACATTTAAGGAGCTGAAGAAACTTTTCAGAGTGAGAACATGTGTAAGGTCAGAAGGAACCTTGGACCTCATCCCTCTTGGAATTCAGAGCAATGCTGGTGTTTTTGTTTTAATAATAATAATAATTATTATTATTTACCTTAGGGACTATAATATTGCTCTTGATTCTGGAAAAAAAAGTGTGAAAAGTCAACAATCTAATTCAGATTTCACACTTTACACAAAAGGAAACGGAGGACCAGAGAGGCTAAGTAGGTTGAACAAGGTCATACTGCCGCCAAGTCAGGAGTGTAAGCAAGGTCTTACCAACTTCTTAGCTTAAGACTCTTTCTGCCAAACACCCAATTCCAGGATGTCCTTGGGTCTCCCCTGTCTGGTTCTGACCCACAAGCTGGGTGGGAAATGCAAATGTGACCTGTGGCCCAGAGCCCAGGGATGCCTGGATGGCTCAGACCTAGTGTGGCCCTTAGCATTTTACCATTCTGTGCACGTCAGGAAACTCCACTTCTGAAAATTATTTTATGAACTAAAGTGGGAAGAATGTTCCATTTCTAAAGAGCTCAGAGAGAGAGAGCATCTGTGATGTCGGAAGGGCTTCTTCCTTGTAGAATTAGAGAAACCCTTCCCCAGAAAAAGGGTTCAGATTCATTAAGTGGCCTTTTGATCTCACTTCTTTCCTTAAATTGCCTGGGGCATTCAGTAGGGTAGACCTTGCCACATGTCTGGGTGTCCTTACCTGGATACTGATCTCCTTGAGTAACTCTCCTTGCTTCATTTTTTGAAAGAGTAAATTGAATGCCCTTTCTGTACACACAGACACACAGACACACACACACACACACACACACACAACATATATACATATATATATATATACACATATATATGCATGTATACATGCATATGTACATACATATGTATGTATATAAAACAGTCTGTGGTAATCATTAGTGCTATTTACCAAATATTTCCAGCTCTGTCTTTCCTGGCTCCTTTGTGTGTAGGTGAGGTCATATGACTGGACTGGCCAATGAATTTGAAGACCAGAGATGTGTATTTTTCCTAGGTTTAGGCTTTCATTGCTGGCATAAGACCTTGAGAGCTCTTTTTCTCTCTGTACATGACCAGCAAGGTCTGAGATGATGGTTGTTCTACCACCTGAATACCTGAATGACTAGTGTGAGTACCACTACCCCTCCCAAATAACCTATATTGGACATGTAGCATAAACCAAAAATACTTGTTTTAAGTATTAATAGCCCATGAGAATACAGGGCTATTTGTTATGTAGTATAAGCAACCTAGCCTGACTGATACACTTTATAGAGTTAAGACCTTTGAATGCATATACTATTTCATCTTCCAAATAAATCTAGGAGCCAGGTACCATTGTCATGCCAATTTAATGAGTGAAAAAGCTAGGCTGAGATAAGTTAATTAAGTTGACTACGATCACTGTAGATGGCTAAGGCAGTTTTCTAGCCCACATTTCTGTAGCTCCAGAGATGTGGACTAGAAGACTTAATCAGCCTAGGTGCTTTCTGAACCAGAGGGAAAATAACACTGGTTATACACTCTCCCAAAACACATTTGCTTCATCATGTCACATCACACATAATCTCAAATGTCCTATTGTACTTAAAACCCAATAGGAAAAACAAAACAAAACATTTTGACAAACAACTATACATCATAAATAATAGTTTAGTGCCTGGCATTCTATCACTTTCTAGAAAACAGGAGCTGATAAATATAAATCTTTCTCACAGCAAGCAACCATCAGCTAAGAAAATTAGTTTTATTAACCAAAAAATCATTCTTAGAATTGATGGCTGTGTAGATGACCTTTGGCCTACTGTAATATAGCAATGTGTCTAGCACATTAAAAATGCCAGAGTAAGACAGATCCCACCAAAGGCAATAAAGGCACAGCATTCCAAAGACAAATGCACTCAAGACCCAGATGACAGCCATGGGGAAAGGGGAGTAATCAGTTAGAAGAAATGACAGTGTTTTGGCAGCCTCAGGTACTTTAACTGACAGGACAAATAAAACTAATGTAAATTATTTTTTTTAAAAAAAAGCAAGTTACAAGAGATACAAATATAAATCAAAGTTAGTTTTAGACTTCGATTTAAGTCAGCTGGGTGTCCCTCCTTTTTCAATGCACGGGGTCAGCATTTCCCTGTTACAATCATTAAAACCTTTCTTATTCTTCTACTAATTTTTCCTTGGTTATTTGATTTCATCCAGGGTTTATTCTGCTGTTAATACTCTCAGATCTCCTTTGCCCTCCCCATATTCGCTTTGAGGCATATCCTCATCGGGGCATGCTTATGGTTAAGTGCAAATCCCCCATGAATTTGATTGGGATGTAGAGGGCAGGCCATTAACGTGACCATTGTTGTTTCAAATGCAACCTTTTCTAAAAAGATTTCAAGATATTCTAACTTTGGACTTCCTAAATTTGGATCCTAAAACACTGACACGACTTACTTTTAAGATACCTGCAGGCATTTTCTGGGAGGCAGAAATTGAAGTCTTTCCTAAACTGTTTACATTTATTTTGTGACTAGAAATAAGAAACAAAAAATCAAACAAGCAGAATAATGCCCTCCTTCTGATGAGAATTCCTCACCCAGCATATCCTAGAATTGGAACAAGGAGGGTCCACGATGTTTGCTGGTCAAAGACCAGGCTGTTGGGATGCTGGGTAAAGAACAGCACAAAAATCCGGGGGTTTTTGAAATCTTCAGTGTCTTAATGTTCAGATGAAGGTTCAAACACAATTCAGGTCAAAGGTTAAAGAAGTCTACCACTTCACTGGACAGATAAGGGTTTTGAAGGTGTGGCTGAGGCCTGGTGTCTGGGCCAGACTGAGAAGATAGAGAATCAAGAAGACAGGGCTCTACCCTCCACTATCTGCTTCTGGCTTCCTTAAGAAATAAGTGCATTAAATTCCTCTCCTTAATAAAGAAGAAAAATTCATAACTACCAAAAAAGTAAATCCTACCTTTGTTCTGGCAATAACTAGGTCAGCATCATCTGATCATCTGTTCCCGCTGCCGAGTTTCTGCGGCGAGGGCTTCACAAGGAGTCCTGGGTATTTAGGAAACTAAGCTTGGCTCAACTTTTCCTTTTTCCCCATCTGAAGGCTCCAGTGTCTCTTAGTCTGAGAGAGATTGAGTTCGCAGGTGTTTCTCTCAGAAGACCCCTGAGTGAAGACAGCGGATCTGAAGTCTACTCCACACCAGCCTGATGTGGAACCGAAGCATCACAAACATAGACGCTGCACGCAGAGATGCCACTGCCACATAAAAGCAGCTTAACAGCATGGAAACTTAATTTTTTTGCAACCTTTTTTAATGGGATTGGATTCAGCGCTATACATTTCACTAAGTCTGCCTTTAAAAAAAAAGAAAATCCATTCATATTTCCCCCAGCCTCCTGGTTCTCTCCCCAGACTTATCAGATGGCCATTTACCCACTTCTGTGTTAATTATAAAGCCAAGATAAGGATTTTCTTATATGAACAGTAAGACAATAGAAGCCTTTGGATATAGTTGTGAGGCATCAAAGAAGAGTAACACAGGCTATAGATGTCAGTGCAAACACAGACAGTAAATCTCCCCTACACAAGCGGGCCAGGTGGCATTCATGATTTCCTCTACGTGCGTGGCCTCAGAAATGGAGACGAATGTTTCTAGGGCAAGATTTTTGTAAAGGAAGACTCAATAATCAGTACAAAAGATGGTTTCACGTGTGTGGTCCCGTTGCTGGAGCCAGGGAGTCAGAGCTGGGAATTCCTGGGTCTTGTGATTACATCTATTGCCAACTGCCCGTGCACTTGAGCCTTAGTTATTCTCCATTGTTTTCATGACTGTACGTGAGTATGAGTTGGCCAACAGGCAGTGCGATAAACCTAAGACAGGGCTATGTTTCCCCTCCACCTTAGCAAGCCTCCCTGAAATATCTGTATTTATACCTTTTCCTGTTAGCATAGATAGTAAACAGTTGAGGGCACAGCCAGGCATGGAGTTGGCACCCCAGAGGGAGTAGCTATCCTCTAGGTCACACAGCTGTGACCCTAGTTTCCCACATCACTGTGTTTGAAAGATGCATTGCCATTGTTTAGAAGTGCTTATGTCTTAAAAGAGAAAAAAAATCTCACCTCAAACCACAAATAAGCCCATTAGAGAGGGAATTAAAGAGTAAGAACATGAGGCAAGCATTGGATTCAATTACCTGTACTTACATCTTTCAGCAGCTGGAACGGAGCAGGGGCTTCATAGACCCAGCAGGTTCTGATTCCCTGGGCCCAGAGGTCCTGCGATTCAGCATTTCTAGCAAGGTCCTAGGTGATGCAATGTTGTGGGTTTCTGGATTATACAGTTGCAAAGAAGTGGTATAATTTGAAATCCTGGTAGCAACAATTGTCATCACAAGCAACGGTTACTTAATCAAACTAAACTTCAGTTTTTTCTCCTACAAAATGGGCTGTTATGAGTATTAAAACGGTGTCTTGGAAATCTAGATGAAAATGATGCAGGCCCAAGAGAAGGCATTGGTAATAGGTATGGCAGAAACAGGATTGACTAAATGTGGGAAGTGATGTAGAGAAAGGGCCAAGGGTAATCCCCAGATTTTGGCAGTGAATAGCTAGGTGTACATGCTTGTATTCACCGAATGCAGAAGGAGAACATGGTTAGTGAGAAGAGGGTACGGGGGAGAAATGATGAAGATGGTTTGGGGCACACTGAGCTGGGGATCTGGGCGACCCTGTGGGGTGACAAGAGAGGAGAAGCCAGGCCAGAGCCATGGCAAACACTCATGTGCAGGGAATGAGTGGCAGAAGAGAATCTATAAGAGAGACTGAGAAAGAAGTGGGGAGAAGGCGGGTAAGTGTGGCCCTCTCTGCCAGGAAGTTAGGAATGTTTACACTGACAAAGATTGGGTGAGTAGGAAAGGGAGCATGTTTGGGAGAAGAAATACTAAAGTCCATGTTGCGTACACTGATTTTGGATGTGGAACAATGAAATACGGGTTTGGGGATATAAGGTAGATAGATGCATCAGCAGAACTAGGTAAAGACCTTGGAGAAACAGCTGCATTTAAATGGAATAAAAAATGATCAGGGAGTGAGGGGCAGTGATTAGAAGGTATCTGTGGGAAGAGGAGCCAGGAAACCTATACAGAAGGTGTCAGGGGCAGGTGGCAGCCAGAACATGGGGTTCACAAAGGACAAGGGAGGTCAGTTTTTATTTTTTAAATGTGGCAATAAGAAAGGTTGTTGTTGTTGTGTGTTTTTTTAAAAGAGAACAAAAAATGCCAGATCTTCCTTCATGAAAAAAATGTAAAAATCTTTTAACATAATATCATCAGTATTAGAGACAGAAAAAAATCGGCAGAAATTTGAAGGGACCATTTAAATCTGCATCTGTATATCAACAACCCCACTAAATTGAAAAGTTCAATAAAGCAACTCCTTTTTAAGCAAAATGGCAAGTAATTGATCTGAATACTTTTGGACCAAACTGTTAGATGCTTTTAAGAAGTCCATTTATGGCCCTAGCAGGTTTGGCTCAGTGGATAGAATGTCGGCCTATGGACTGAAGGGTCCTGGGTTTGATTTTGGTCAAGGGCACATGCCTGGGTTGCAGGCTCGGTCCCCAGTATGAGTAATATAGGGAGGCAACTAATCAATGACTTCCTCTCATCATTGATGTTCTCGCCCTTCCTCTCCCTTCCTCTCTGAAATCAATAAAACTATATTACTTTTAAAAAAAAGTCCATGTGTGCCTTAGTTATGCTTTTTTGGTACAGAATATTAGAGTGTCCTTTGCACATTAGCTCTGATGATACACATTAGATAACAGCCTTTGTTTCTCCTTTAATTTCCCCTGCTTTTGCAGGGACCAGAAAGCCAATGTCAGTCCCCAGATCTAGAAATGGTCAAGTAGAAAATCTCAGATGACAGAACACAGTATGTGCTAGGGTCAGAATGAACACCAGGACTCGACAATACGACTTTGCCTCATTCATCTTGACCTCCCAGACTTTAGCTCACCCAGGATTCAGCCCACAGAGGCCCTTCACAAATGTTCATTGAATGAAAGGCAATAGAAAATATTGCATTTAACAAGCTCTGCTCAAATCCCACTACTTCAGAGGGCTTTTCCCAAGGAATCCCACCCCCAGAAAGCACTTTGTACTCATGGATTTCTAAATAAGCTTTTAATCTTGCTATCTTGAATTATTATTATTCATGTGTTGCTTTTAATTATTCTCTTATTAATTTGTGTGCGTGTGTGCAGGTGGGTGCATGTGTGCTTCATTTCTTCAATTGACAATAGGTCCCTGAAGTCAGTTCCTTTCTTTTCCACTGAAGTGCCTTCTACAGGTCTAGGAACAGTGGCTGTGTAAAAATACTTGTTGATGAAATATCTCTCCTCTGCCTGGACTGCACTGTTAGATATTTTAATTGCTGCCAATGATTCTTTTGCTCCGAGTATGCATACTTTTCTGCAGAAAAGTATGAAAAAATTATAAATATCTGAGTGCTAGGATTTCATAATAGAATAAATTTCTAATAGCATTAACTCGTTTCTGGAAGTCTAGTAGAGAAAGCCTTTATTGTTTGCCAGTAAACTGGCACAGACACCTAAAGACTAATATAAGGTAGATAATATGTCACATCCAAGCTGGATTTCTTACATAGCAAGCACATACTGCACTTTAAATCTGCAGAGCATGGGTAAACCAGGCTCCCCATTTCACTTGCAAACACACATATTTTGGAAAAGACCCAGAGTTCCAATCATGCAAACTAAATGGATTCCTTATGATTTTCTTCAAAGCAGACAGTTCCTGATGAGCATTCATTTTGATAAGATCCTTTTGGGAAGTAAAATGTTTTCCAGGTCAGAGAAGAATCAGTTCTGTTTGAAGGAATAATATTAAAAAAGGCTAGGTGTTCCCTATTCTTTTTTAGGAAAATACACACATCAAAAAACAATCTCTGCTTTTATTGTGTCAACCATAAATACAATCTTCATGTATTTACATAACTAAAATATGTGCTTTTTATTGGTTTAGCATAACATTCACTCATTCATTCAACATATATTTAGTGAGCACTTACTATAATATTTCAGACTCTGGTCTAGTGCTGAGGATACATGAGAAGAGAAAGCAAAATTCTCGTTCCCAACGATGACATTCTGGCTTAGTAAAATAAAACTAGTTCACGTTATTCTATTTTTAACTAAAAGAAATTGCTAAAGTGTTCTTCTTTTTCGGATTTCTGCTGAATATTTAAAATTAAGAATAACACAATTGTAAATAGAGGACACTAATGTTATTCATATAAAATTTTTAAAGTATTTTCTTAATGCAGTATTTTAAGCCCACCAAATAATCACATCAAAGAACTATCTCTTATTCTTACATAAGGAGCATATTGAGCCTATTAGGAAATGCATATTTTTCTAACTTTTAGATTTTCATGATGGATTACTTAGGGTCATCTATAACAAACAGTCTAATCACATACTAGATTAATTAACATAGAAACTTTTCTAGGATTAATAACGAATTTACTTACAAAACTTCTTTGACTTATCAAAAATGAGTTTCAACCTATTCAAGACTTATTAATTTTATTTTTCTCTATGAAGCTACTGGTCTCTATGAAGATTAAGACTAATCTTCCCATGCCAAGTCTTAACTCTAGCTCAACACAAATAGCTGTGTTTTGAAAAGAAGACCATTTGTGTGATGAATTCTTTTGACCTACATGTTGACATATTATTCTGTTTACCAAAGCTGTTCATATTGTGGTTATTGTAATAAAGCTCAGCTATTGAAAACCTGAAGCTACGCATCATAGCATGTGCTTATTATATGACATGTTTATTATTTTTCTTCCTGTTGGTTTTATGGTGAGTTCTCACCATGGCACATGAGTAACTATATATATTTATTTTTGAGATGTGTGAGTTGGCTCCAAGATAGACAACAGTGCTGGCCTCACCTGGGCTGTAAGCTTATTAGAATTCTAAGAACCGTAAAGAACTGGAGGAGGCCTTAGTACCTTTGAGCAAAATAGACTGATTTTTCTAGACAAAGACTTTAATTCAAAGCCCACTTATTAATAGAAATATTAATTCATTGATATCCATCCTCTGGTACAAATAAGAACAGATGCATTATCTTGTGGGAATGCTAATGTTTAAAACCTCATCTCTTCATCACTTCCTTGTAATCCACCCTTTAGAGAAATCATTGATTCTGGTGTAGAAAAGTCCATTTTCTTGATTGCTGTTGCTTGTTAGGAGGAGAAAAAAGCCAATTCCATTGTTCATTGGTAGTACTTAATATAGGAGCAGTGATCCCATAAAAAACAAAAAACAAACAAACAAACAAAAGAACACCTCAGTTTTAACATTTGCTTAAAAATACGTTTTAGAAATCAGCCTCTGATCAAAGCATCAGATATTAGAAAATCAACTTGGTTAGTATTTTTAAGGTCTGCTACTTTGTCACATTTTTTTTTTTGAAAAAAGTCTCTAATGGAACTCACTGGTTCTTGATGAAAATTTCTTGGATTGCCTCAAAGTGCAATCTCTTAAAACAAATTTAGTTGCCTTTAAAACAAAACAAACAACAACAACAAAAACAACACGCCAGCAATAGAAAGCCCAGGAGGAAAACAAGCATTATTCTAGAAAGCAGCAACCCTGGAAAGACAGTTTTGTTAGTGGAAATACACTATTAGTCTTTCACAAACTAAGCAACGGTGATATTTACAGAGCAGTTTATAAAAGGTCAAAGTCAGAGCTTCTGCCAAGGAGTGACGCATCTCCTTGCAAAAAGAAAAACAGGATTTTCTATGAGGGTCCAGGACATGTTCTAAGGATTCCAAGACATTTAGGTTTTATTTTGATGACAGAAGGGAGATATCAAGACAGAACTTTTCTTTGCAATCATAATTCTCCACTAAAGACTGTTATAGAATAATATCTTAACATTTAAATCAGTATTTCCCAAGTGGACACCCCTGATGTATTGTTGGGTGTGTGACAATGATTCTACCCTTAATGAAGGGGTCCAGCCACTATTCAAGTTTGAGAACCAGTGCTCTGCACCGTGTCCCGCTCCTCGCTGCAGAAGGGGCCGGCAAAGGTAGAGGGCGCCACCGTGAGGCTCCCATTTCAACGCTTGTCATGTCGATTGTGGCGGGGTGGAGATCACAGGGAAGCAGTGCTATCTGTGGAGGAGACATCAGACAGTGCGGTAAAAAGGGTAATCCATTTATTTTTAGAGAAGTTTTCCACTCAGAGATCATACACGCTGCAGATCACAGAAACACATGCAAGCATGAAATTTAATTTTTAGGAACTCTTTCCTGGGGCTTCCATAGAAAGCAACAGTGAAAGAAAATGATAATCATGACATGGCAATTACAGAGAGGTTTGGGGGAAATGAAAAACTTTGCTAGCGCACAGTTTAAAAATATTTTTTCTTGTAATTAAAAAAGTCATGCAAGCTGCATGATTTTAGCTCAAAAGAGCTAAATCAACATCCCAGAGACAAGACTTTGAAACTTTAAAACAGTAAAAGAAAGAAAAAAAGAAAGAAAGAAAAAAAGGAAAAGAGGAGTATGTTTCTTTCCCCATGTGACCTCACCCTCTAGAGATTCAGAATTCATACATGTGATAAATATTGACATAGGAGGCTTCCAACAAATGGAATGAAACCTGTAGTCAAACAAAAGCTATACATTTGTGCTTTTGGCTTGAAATGAGTGAGAAATCAAGCTAAAGCCACCCCAGATTATTAAGAAGAAACAAAGTGGATCATATTAGTATTGATGCACAATTGCATGCCATTTGCAGCAAATATATATGGCAAATTAAAAAAAATAAATGCAAACGTTATTTTTCCCCCCAGGGGAAAGAATTCCCTTTCCTTTCATTTTTTCCACGAAAAGATTATTTCTGAAAAACAATAACAAAAAGTTTATATTCTCTTTACGTATCCCGACACTCCTTTTTAATGGCGTGTCTTGAACTAAACACTCAGTGAATATTTGTTTCAAGAGAAAATTGCAGTGAGGTTGTCTACTAGTAATAGGGCTCCGAAAGGACACCAGCACAGTAGAATATTGACATCCTGAAATTCCCCAGTATTTTGTCAATCGCCAACAGAAGCCTGACTTGCCAAAACTTATTCAGATCTTCTCTGATGGCAAAAGGAACAATGCAATGGACATGCAAACTGTAGAAGGACCATTTAATCACTGACATGATATTATCTCACTGACACATGAGTGACTTTTCCTCAATTAAAAAAAAAAATCTTTGGAAAGAACTTTTAGCTAAAGTATAGGCCAAAATAGCATTTTTTTTTCTTGAAAATTTTGGATGAAATAACATGAAGAAAATGTAAAAATTCATTTACCAATGTTTGGTCTATGAAAATGCATAGTATATAGCATATATAGTTTTTCAAGGGTTGTTTCATTTGTTGTAGTAATGTAAAGCTCTCTGGGTACACGGGAAAGAAGGGAGGTCTCAAGGAACTGAATTCTTACATGTCAGTTTTTCCAAACCGTCATCCCTGCAACAAAATAATTCATCAGATTGTCCAACTTTACAGCCGTCCCAGACACGGGACATTTTGCCTGAGTTTGTGCCTCCACATGGTGCTAATCTCACTCCCGGAGCTGCAAACATCATGGCCGAAGTGACAGCTTGGCTACAAATCCGCCTGGCAGCTTCATTAGACATCTCTCGCCCGACTGATTAAACTGCAGTTAAGACCCACTCTTATTTTTCAAGCCTTTTGTTTAAATTAAAAGGTCATGTTTTCAAACAAACAATCTGCTGCTTCCCTCACTCCAGCATTGTAACACAGTTACATTATTACTAGTGTTACCCCAAGTGGGGAATCAGCTTCCCAGGCGCCCCCCCTGCCCCCACAGGGTTCCCTCCCCTGGGGGTAGCCAGGACATTAGGGAGGAAGGGGACTGTTTATTTGTAGTAGAACCTAGTGAGGGGGCTGGCTGGGGAACATTGGAGTTGTTCCTTAAAAAACAAAATCTTAGTGGCTCTCAATGGGAAAATTGCATTTGATATGTAAGACACACCTGCAATTCGGACATTCTTCCATGAAAATTTTAGCAGTGGCATTTTTTTGAGTTAAGTGGACACCACTTTTTAGACCACCGTATCACAGTTCATTTTTTTAAAAAACAACCCCCCCAAAATCAAATTTCTCAAAACGTGGATTAGTGCATCAAGACAGAATAACAGAAATGTACACCACATCTTAAATAATACTTGCTAATTTTTTGCTCTAATGGATCTTGAGGTTCCTAGTTTTATTAAACAGAGAGCAGGTTCCCACTCACCATCGAGCAACCGTCGAGCCAAACAAGGACATCTGGGAAACTTCATTTACTCTTCCCTGTGGTTTTCCTGTCGGTGTACATGGCAAATACAGGAGGCCCATCTGAGAGGCAGACCATTGCTGACCTATTCCAACTTCATGGGCAACCCCTGAAGGCTGTTCCCCTTACATTTCACAGCAGGCCCCAGAGGAAGAATCTAAAACCTAGAGACTTTGCATGTGGGGAAACCTCTGTTTCAATAAAAGAGAAGAAGAACCCGCCTGCTTGCAGCCTGTGTAGGCCTTTGTGTCACATGGTCTGTCTTGTTTAGAATGCCTGCCTTTATTTCATAATGTGTTCACCTGCCTCAGTGTGAGACCCCGTTTCCTGGCCATGAAAGTGATGAAAGAAGCCAGGTCAGGAAACACCTACACAGGAGTTGGGATTGAGCTGGGAACCGAAATCTTATTTCCTAGGGCTGACACTTTTCATTTTTAGTTACAGAATTTTGTGCTTTTATCTGTTATTAAATTCTATGAAAAATCGATTTTTGGATTGGATTTTATCTTTTTTTTTTTAAACATTTCTAATTGTAATTAAATCCTCCAAAATCTTCAAGGGCTGAGTAGAAGTGGTATTGGCAAACTCCTATTGAGCATCAGTAACTCAGTGTGAACAGGGTTAGTGAACCATATGAAATGATACTGCTTTTTCATTTTCACTTTAAGGAGACTCAATTTAGAATCAATAAATTTGCATATGGTTACTGCAAATAAAATCCAAAAGTTAAAAAGAACAAGACAGGCAAGTTTTTACATACTTGGAATGTAGACAACTTCCAGTGCATCGAGAACATTGCTAGGTTTTCTGTACCACAAAGCCCACGTTCTTAAAACACACTCATGTCAGCCTACTTGTGGGAGACTTTGCTCTCGTTGATATGTGGGGAGTTTACACATGGGCAATAATGAGAAAACAGAATCAAAACAATTTTTAAATTTAAATTTGTGACTTTTTCAATTTTAATTTCTCTAACTTTCTGATGGTGAAAATTAAAGCAAAACAAAACAAGGAAACTGGTATAGAAAAATAAAATGTGGTTAATGGTAAATCAAGTCATTATTTAACCTAAAAATGTAAAATACATTTAAATAAAAGTAGCGTAAAAGAGATTAATAATGAAAATATTTTTTAAAAGTATTTAAAAATATATAAAAAGTATATTTATCTATTTGCAAATTTCACTTTTAAAAAAAATTAGTTTGCCATTAAGCTTTAAAATTATTTTCATAAAAAATAGGTTAGCACCTACTCTAACTCAGGATTTCTTGAGATGTTATAAGAGTATATCCCTATTATAAGTTAATTCCAAAGTAATTTTAAACCTTAAAATGAACTTAAATTGCTTAAGGAAATATATATGCAAAGGGCTTTGTACTTCATGTTAAGCAAATTTTAGAATTTTGTAATTATTAGAGTAGTTCCCAGGTAAGTATCTGACTACTCAAGACCAAAGTAATTGAGATTCTATAACTTCTATTCCTAATCCTATACTTCAATAAAATAAAGCCAATTGTTATTTATGAAAAACAAATAACAGCAAATAATTTCAAAATGTTGTTAGCTATCAAAATCTTCTTAAAATTAAGTTAATGTCAGCAAGTGTAGGTCTTAAAGTTTCCCCAAAGTAACAGTACTAGATTGGCAGAGAGAAGTCTGTCTTATGATGATTTTTAACTCTGAAAATAAGAATCTATTTTCCCTTTTGAAAATCTCTACCAAATGGGTCACCATCCAAACAATTTAGAGTTTTTTTCCTTCATTAATTATGTAAGCTCTAAATATGTTTTTTTTAAAAAGTCTATTAATATTGACCGATTTAGCAAAGCACTGTCAGCTATGTGCCAAAGCCATTTTAAACAGTTTCCTTAATAAGGTAGGAGATGAAAAATACCAGTACACAAGTGTATATGTTTAATTAGGAGGTATACTGTACTTAGTCACATTCTAATGAATAATAAACGATGTTTTATTTCCTGTGTCTGAGACACAACGCCAAATAATCAAGAATCAAAGCAACTCAAAGTATTAGGTAACAATCAGTAAACTTGGGCAAGGTCCTTTTTCCCTCTCAAGTTTAATTGGCTCATTGTTCCCAGGAACTAGAAACCATGGTTGGTGGCAGTGCTGAAGTTTACTTCTATAAAGGAAGATTAACATATTCTGGAACTTTACACTAATCCTTGTTTTGAGTTAATTCAAGAAGATTGGATTAGTAATTCTTACCTACCACCCACTAGAAGGGACCCCAGCTTCTTTTCTTTGACAACCAGTGGTATTGTACACCTTCTGCAAATTATTGCCCACTGAAAACATTCTTGGGAAAGAAATTGTGTTAAAGGGAAAAAGAAATTTTTACATGTGAGGGCAAGGAGGGGTGGGGGGGACATGAGAATCAAGGCCTCTCAAAGCCAAATCCAGTAGCTTCTCTATTATCAGCTTGGTGCACATTTGGTTAATGCAGGCAGTGGAAGGGATTCTGAGAAGTTCACTCCACATTCCTCCACACTGAATTGGCTTTTCTCTGCTCCCCACTGGGATGGGCTGCTGCAGAAAGACAGGAGTAAAGTTTTTGCCCTCACAACCCTCCTAGAACTGTCTCTACATCTTTTCTTTCCTTGTATTCTCTCAACTCTCAGATATGATCCAGGAAAAGTAACTGAATAATTCTCCAGGGGAGTGACCACTTAACTCTGCTCTAAGAAGATAATACTGTATATACCTATTGATGTGGAGTCTTAATAGAAAAAAATACCAACAAAATAAAGTTCTGCCAGACCCTACAAGAAAGATGCCCTTGGCCTGTAGAGTTAGATCTCAGAGTCCTGTTTGTTACCATATGCCTGAAGAGTTTTGATTTTCCATTTATGAATAAATACCTGAAAATCTCTCTTTTTTTTTTCTGGGCTTCTTAAGCTATAATGGACATTATAAGTTTAAGGTATAAGGCATAATAATTTGACTTACATATACAGTGAAATTATTACCAAAATAAATTTAGTTAACATTAATCACATCCTCTAGATACAAAGAAAAGAAAAAGAATTTGTTTTCCTCCTTGTAATGAGTACTCTTAGATCTATTCTTAAATATTTCACACAGCAGAGTTAAATATAGCCATCGTGTTGTACATTACATCCCCACAACTTATAACCAAAAGTTTGTATTGTTTGGCCACCTTTGTCTTATTCTCTTTGTGTTCCTTCCTTTACTTTTCTAACACTCATAAACTGTGAACCACTGCTATTCATGATCTCTAATATCTTTCCATGTGTTAGAAAACCTTCGCAGTCCTTGTGGGTTTTTTTTTGTGTGTGTGTGTGTGTTTTTTGTTTGTTTTGTTTTGTTTTGGCTACTTGTGCTATAGAGCAGCCAGATGGACCTTCTATTAATGACAGGACGTAGTTAATTGATGTTTTTACTATTAAAACTTATTAGAAACAGCTAAAATCATCGAGTTTTATTCTATAAGTGAAACTCTAAATGCTTAACTATTGCTTTATCCCAAATAATCAAAATAATGTAATTTGAAGCAGAACTGCCAGTTAATTTTAAAAATTAATCTGATGTTTAAGATTACTTGACCTTATTTCTTTAAGGGGATTCTAGCCAACTGAAAACATCTACTGTGTTTACTAATCATTAAATGGGAAATACTAATCTATGATTCTAAGGAATTTGAAAGGAGCAGGTAATTAGCATCTATTCAGCACCAGTCACTATGTTAAGCAATTTCTATACAATGCCTGGTCAATAGACATTAATTTCCAGTTGCATAGGTGTAGAATCTGAGAAGTTAGACAATGTGCTCCGGGCCCTACAGCCAGTATAAGAATGTGAATCCAGCCCACTGAACTCTAATATTGACTTTGTTTTTCAGTACCAAGTATCTTTATGTTTCAGGTAATATCTCCCTGAGAGCTACATGTCAGTAAGTTAAAAACACTGAACAGTAAATGGATTGACCTGGTTACACTTTTACCAGCAGATGACACTGACTGAAGGAATGGGAAGGATGAGAGGCAGGACCTGAGAGATGAGCTTTAAGCACGACCCCTTCTAGAAGGGCAGACCTAGGTAGGACTCCAAAGCATTCTTGGCAGCCAGGATGCCTACGATAATAAATACCAAGAAACATCATAAAGGGATCTCCATGTGTGGAGGTGAGGGCTTCGAGAAAGAACATTACCTACTTCTAAATTATGCTTCTTCCTTCACTAACCCAATCTCAGCCTAGAAACCGGCTGAGCCATCCTCCTGGCCTATAAAAGAAAATCACAAAGCAGTCGAGTCTAAAACTCAGACCCTCTGCCCTAGTGCTGTTGGCCTCTTGCCAGAATCTCAATCCCATATTCGCTGGCTCCAAACTCTCAGACCCACGACACCCATGCTCATCCTTCCTCCTCCAGCCCCTCTATGATCCTCTATCAACACTGGCTTAACTCACCCCTTCAATTCTGGGGTCTTCTATTAGCCTCAGATAGGTTCTCCCATTGGCTCCCCTGCCTAGCCTTCTAGAGCTTCCCTTTGTTTGGTTCAGTCACGCTACTCTCATGGTCTCTCTTCCTGTGACAGGGGAGTCTGACCCCACCACAATCCAGCACAGTTGAGTGGGAACCCTGCCAAGATCAAGGCAACAGTGGCTTTTAGTGAGAACTTGGGTTGGTTCTTCCTGCTGCTTTCACCCCAGCCATCTATAAGAGAGGTTTGGGCCACAAGACTTCTACCACAGTTTCTGCTCCTGCTCCTTTCTGCTTCAGCTTTCACTTCCTTAGGGAAGGAAAGTAAAGAGAAGAGGAGAAAAAAAGTGAGAGAATGTAGAAATAAGTTAATTTTGCTACAGTAGAAAGTAACTTCAAGACCAAGGTGAAGAGCTTTGAAAGGAAGATGGGAGGGAAGGGGGAAGAGTGGAGGAAGGAAAGGTGTACTGCAGAGTCCCAGTCCCCCAATAGGAATGGCTCAGTGGTGCTTCTCTGGTCCCTCCTTCCCCCACTCCCTGCATGCCCTGTGTGTGGCTCTGAAGTCTGGGCTACCTGATTCTGAGGTTCTGGGTTGTTTTTTGTTGTTGTTGTTTTCCATGAGGAAAGACACCTCACAGGGCAGGGAAGGAGAGGAGACAGCTCTACTTTAAAGCAGCATTATCTGAACACCTCGGCTCTTCCCTGTCCCCGCTCGTAACACCAAGGGATCAGGCTGCCCCTCCTCACGGAAAGAAGGCCCCTTCCTCCCACACTAGGATCTGGGATCTGGGTTTAGGGGCCAATGGAAGTCTCAGAGCACTTTCCTGCTTCATGTCCCCCTCCCTCTGCTGGCATCACAGTTATGCCTAGGCAAATATATAAATGTGGTAGATGGATTTCTACTCTATACTGTCTATCTCTGCCCAATCCTTTGAGCATTCTGTTCTTGAAGGATGCATGGCCACTCACCACTTGAAAAAATTAGAAGGCACATTGTTTAATGCATACTTGTTATTTGTTACTATTGTCTTCTTGCTCACAATATTTTCTGCAATACTCAATGTTCACTGAGACCTGTACTCTCTACTGTGTTAGGGACATGGAAAAGATCCGAATCTTGTCCTCATGAGGCTCACAGTTTCATAGATGACAGAAGTTTGACTAATGAAGAAATAAAGTTGGATGACCAAACATTATCTGAGTTAGAGCTGTTTAGTGTCCATATATACTTGTTGCTTCTGAGTATTTATTAGTGCTACCTTTCAGTCTCAAACATATCCTGTTTAAAAGGATAAATTATATATAGTTGGCCTGGCTGTTGAGTGAACACACACACACACACACACACACACACACTACTATCAATGAAACTCTTTCTTTAAAAAAATATATTTTATTGATTTTTTTACAGAGAGGAAGGGAGAGGGAATAGAGTTAGAAACATCAATGGGAGAGAAACATCAATCAGCTGCCTCCTGCACACCCCCCATTGGGGATGTGCCCACAACCAAGGTATGTGCCCTTAACCGGAATCAAATCTGGGACCTTTCAGTCCGCAGGCTTACGCTCTATCTACTGAGCCAAACCAGTTTTGGCTCAATGAAACTCTTGAGCTTTCCTTAAAGATACATCTTCCCGCCAGCTGGCGTGGCTCAGTGGTTGAGGGTCAGCCTATGAACCAGGAGGTCACGATTCAATTCCTGGTTTGGGCACATGCCCAATTTATGGGCTCCAACCCAGTATGGGGCATGCAGGAGGCAGCTAATCAATGATTCTCTCTCATCATTGATGTTTCTTTCTCTCCCTCTCTTTACCTATCTGAAATCAATAAAAACATATTAAGAAAAAAGATATGTCTTCCCAAGAAACCCTGGGCAAGGTGTTCAATAAGTTCCCATGGATGTGAAAGGGGGTTCTAGATTCTAAATTCTAATCTTTCCTCTGAAATCATGTTCAGTGATCACAGTAGGAGAAAGCAAGCAAGCTGGCATTTATTAGTTACTTGCTATGTGTTAGCCTGGGATGGCAAATAGATTTCAGAGGTGTGTCGTCCCCAGCAAGTGGCCGTGTCTGTGGGAGCGCCCTCTGGAAGACAGTGAGCCTTGCCCATGCTGCTGCTCAGAATGCACCACCCACCCTCTGGCCAGCGGCATCTGCAGGAGGAGGGGCTGTGGATTAGCTCACTAACAAACACTCTTTGGTTTCTGAGTGTCTTTTCCCTATTAAATTTCAGAGCTTCAGGCTTATTTGTCTTGATCCTTTTTTTTTTTCCTGTTTTCCCAATACTCTTTTTGGTCCATGTTCATGAAGAAAATTATCTGATATTACATCCAGACAATTTTTTTCTTTTGCTGTTCTATAAATGTTTAAATCTATAGAATACATATTGGAATATGCATTGGTTTGCTCCATGGAGTTGTCAAGGCTCTTTGAGGGGGTTCTGGTGAAACAGAGTCAAGTCAGGGTAGTTTATTTTATTTAAAAACATTTTCTTGTTAATCCTCACCCAAAAATATTTTCCCATTCATTTTTTTAGAGAGAGTGGAAGGAAGAGGGAGAGACAGAGAGAAACATCAATGTGAGAGAGAGACATGGATTGGTTGCCTCCTGCTTGCACCCCCAACTAGGACCCTTCAGTCTGTAGGCAACGCTCTGTTCACTGAGCCATATCTGCTAGGGCCAGGTCAAAGTAGTTTAAGCCTTAAAAGGTATTTAATTGCCTCACTTAAATGAGAAATGCAAAGGTAGATTCAGACTTTCTCTGTCTCTTAGATTTACTTTTCTCTGGGCCTGATTCATTTTCTTCTTTTGCAATGTTCTGCCTCAAAGAGCCTGTGAAAAATAGTTTCCAGCAGTCCCCGAACACATGCACACATACATGCACACATGCACACATCTACATTCATATATTAAACAGAAAAGGAATACCAGAAATGCCTAATGAGATATCACATATTATTTATTCTAAGACCACCCTCTTCTGTTCTTCTGTTTCCCCTTCTTTCCTTCCTTTATTTTTCTTTAAAATTTTCAGCATTTGAACACCTCTAACTTCAGAAAGTATCTTAATCATGCTGTCACCAGGTGGCAGTTGAGGCACAATTGTCCTTACCTGGACATGTGCATCAAAACTTGAAGAATGGGTGCCTGTGGTTTAGGAGAAAAGTCCCAAGACTGTAATGGAGCACTCTTTTCAGAAATACTGCATCTCTAATACTCTTGATGGCACTAGGAACCCTGGGCAAAAAAGATGTGTAGTAAAAACCACAAGTCCCAAAGTAATTCAGGAGAACGGAACACTGTGTAGAAAGAAGTTTTAGAAATAGCATTAGTTTTGTTTATATCTTCTTTTCACTTATGCATAAGAGTAAACTTTTCTAGAAATCAGTATCTAAATAAGTCAAAATGGGGTCTTGCAGTAAATATAAACTCAGTAAACATAAAATTCATAAGATGCAACTTACAACTGAGGGCCAATGAAATAGGTGATGTCTGCAAATCCACAATCATTTTCTATTCACTGGACCAGGATCATAGACAAGTCCCAAGGCTGAGCTGATGGAAGTATTTTCCTATGGCATATTAAAACTGTTTTAATGCAAGTATAACTCACATATTACAGTATGTTAGTTTCAGGTATGAAACACAAAGGTTTAATATTTGTATATATTACAAAATTGCCATCACAATAATCCAGTCAACAACCAATGTGCATTTTATATCCACACATGATATCCTAAATCAGGAGAGAACAGAGCTCTCATTGTATGGTTCAGTGGAAGAACACAAGATTCCAACTCCAAGTCTCACTCTTGCTGGCAACCCTAGGGAACCTATCTCACCTCTCTGGGCCCCATTTCCTTATCTGTAACAGAAATTGCATAATCAATTTCTGTAAGGTATCTTCCTTCTGGTTACAAAATTTTAAAGCTAATAATGGCATATCCTACATAATAAAAGGCTACTATGCAAATTGTCTCCTCAGGAGTTCAATTGACGGGGAGTTTGATCACTCACTATGATGTGTGCTAACCACCAGGGGGCAGTACAGAACAAAGGAAGGCCCCAGCAGGCAGCCAGAAGGCCCCGATTGGCCCTGATTGCTGGCCAGGCCTAGGGACCCTACCCATGCACGAATTTCATGCACCAGGCCTCTAATATTATATAAATTTAGTGTTCTTGTCACTGAACTACATTATTTTAGCTGTCAAGAATGACAACTAGGAGAATCCAAGATGGCGGCATAGGTAAACACCTACACTGCTGCCTCGCACAACAATTTCAAAACTACAACTAAAAGACAGAATGGACATCATCCAGAACCACAGGAAAGCTGGCTGAGTTATACAGCTAGAAGGAAAGAGAGGGGCTCACAGAGACCCAGAGGAGCTGCAAAAAGCCGAGGTACGGAGACGCAGGCGCTGAGAGAGCGGGTGCCGGAGAACCTGGCTGGCTTTCTCTGGCGGGAGGGAAACGGAGACTCCCAACATCATTGAACCCCTTATCTTACAACACTAAACCCCAGATCCAGCCGAAACTCATACGGGGGAGTTTGGACTGTGAAAAGGGAGAGGTGCACAGAAATTTAGGGGAGTCTCAAAAGATCAAGTCTGGTCGCGCACGCACACGGTGCTGCTTGGAGGACAGATTGCTGATTGTGCCACTGGCTTTCGCGAGTGGGCGAGAGATAGACCCTCCCAACTGTGCCACTTCTGAGTCCACTGGGCCCCTGTTTTGGGCGAAACCCTGGGGACCTAGACTCGTGTGGTCCTGGTGCGCAGGGGAGCTGGAAAGGCAGCGGTTAGAAGCACTGTGGGTGCGTGCACAAGGACCGCTCCAGCCATTACCCAGTCACATGAGACTCAGGGGCCGTGGAGGGCGGGGCCGACTGGAAGACAAGGCGGTCCCTTAAGCTCTGAGACTCCATCCCAAGTTCAACAGAGGCTTCTTAGGTTTTGCGTCTGGTATCATAAGGCTGAATCCAACACAGAAGTTTCCCGGCATAGTGAAAATGCCGAGACAAGGGAAGGGATCACAAACAAAAGAAATGGAGGAAAAAAAACAACTGGATATAGAGTTCAAAATCACGCTTATAAGGTTTTTCAAGAATATGCTAGAAAAGATGGATAAATTTAGCGAGAGCCAAGAGGAGATGAAAAAGGACCAACTAGAGATGCAAAAGAGCCAACTAGAGATGGAAAAGGTCCAACTAAAGATGATAAAGGACCAAATAGAAATTAAACATACACTGACTGAAATAAAAAATATTATACAGAGTCCTAACAGCAGACTAGAGAAAGGCAAGAATCAAGTAAAAAATTTGAAATATAAAGAAGCAGACAACATTCAACTGGAAAAGCAAGAAGAGAAAAGAATCCAAAAATGTGAACATAATGTAAGGAGACTCTGGGACAGTTTCAAGCATACCAACATCAGAATTGTGGGGGTGCCAGAAGAAGAGAGAGAGCAAAATACTGAAAACTTATTTAAAGAAATAATGACTGAAAACTTCCCACATCTGGTAAAAGAAATAGACTTACAAGTCCAGGAAGCACACAGAACCCCATATAAAAGGAATCCAAAGAGGACCACACCAAGACACATCATAATTAAAATACCAAGAGCAAAAGACAAAGAGAGAATATTAAAAGCAGCAAGAGAAAAACAGTTTATTACCTACAAGGGAGCACCCATACGACTGTCATCTGATTTCTCAACAGAAACGATGCAGGCCAGACGGGAGTGGCAAGAAATATTCAACGTGATGAATAGCAAGAACCTACAACCAAGAATAATCTATCCAGCAAAGCTAACATTCAGAATTGAAGGGCAGATAAAGAGCTTCACAGAGAAGAAAAAGCTAAAGGAGTTCATCAACTCCAAACCAGTATTATATGAAATGCTGAAAGGTACTCTTTTAGAAGAGGAAGAAGAAAAAGGTAAAAGACAAAAAATTATGAACAACAAATACATATCTATCAACAAGTGAATCTAAAAATTAAGTGAATTAAAAATCTGATCAACAGAATAAACTAGTGAATATAATAGAATCAGGAGCACAGAAAGGGAGTGGACTGATAATTCTCAGGGGGAAAGGGGTGAGGGGTGTACAGGGAGAGACTGGACAAAAATCATACACCTATGGATGAGATCAATGGGAGGGAGCTAAGGGCAGAGGGAGAGGTGGGAGCTGGGTGGAGGGGTGCTATGGAGGGGAAAAAAAAGAAACAAATGTAATAATCTGAATAATAAAGATTTAATTTAAAAAAAAGAATGACAACTATATCACAAAGAAAATTTAGTAAATCATATTACCTATAAGATATTAAAAGAACAGCATGCTAGAGCAGCAACACCCATGGTTTTTCCTAAACCCATCAAAATAGCATAGAACATCAGGTTAAGCATTATTAAAAATTTTTCTTTTAACCTGCCCTTGCTAAACACACCATGCTACCTAGTGTAAGTGCTAATGAGTTTAGCATTATTAGGTGACATCAGGAAACACTGATTCTTGACTCTAAGTTATTTGTTCTGTAGATTGAGTCTGTCTCTGCAGAAAATGTATCAATCAATTTCTTAATTTCGTCTCAAAGGAAAAGAAGAAGGAAGTGGTCACCAGGTAAGCCAGCCAGAGCAAAAGCACCCCACTGCTAAAAAGCAGAGTGTAAAGAAAAAATAGCTTGCTGTTCAGAATTACCTCAAGTTTCTATTAGAGCACAATGCAGACTAAATATTCAAGTTTACAAAAAGTCTACCAACTCAAGAAAAGGTGGAAACATGTGAGAGTGGTTCTAATGAGGCTGGGGACTGGCTCCTGCATGGAATATCAAGGCGGCCATTCTTTACTTTGTCCTAGTTGTCTTATTCATTTCTTCTCAGTCAATCTGCATAGCAACCCCAGGATGTTGGTGCCTATGATTTCTGCAAAACACGTAAATAGTAAGAAACAGGAAAAGAAAAGAGAAAGCTTTACTGAGCTTTTGAAGTCTAGTTTTTGCAAAATGTGAAACAGAGTCTACTTGGAAATTCTGTGTGTGTGTGTGTGTGTGTGTGTGTGTGTAAATGAGGCAATTAAAAATAAGTTATCCAGGGTCACAAAGGGAGTCAATGCCTAGAATTAGAATAAGTCTGATTCCTGAGCCATAGATTAAATGCAAAATTGAGCTCTGATTTTAACAATGACTGCATCGGGACTTTCACTAGAACAAGACAATACCAAGACAGACAAAAGGAACATTTTCCTAGCATGAATATGTAAGATAGTACAGTATGCCATGGAAGGAGAATATACAGCCTCTGCCTTTTCAAAGAAGAGGTGCTAGCAAATGTGTTCATTCTATACAAATGCTATTGACCTCGCCCTCTTTTAGACATGGGAACATTCTATTCCTAACCTTCTTTCTGACTGCTTCTTCAGCAACTTATACTTCCTTATATTGTTCTGTCATTTTTCTGTGCCTCAAAATACCTTATCCATACTTTTTAAAATGTTGTGCTGCAAATGGAATGTAACACTCCAAGAGTGGCCTGCCTGATAAAGAACTGAATAATCTGGTTAACTCCCTTTGTTTCTGCATCAAAGTATCAATAAAACCAGTGCCCCCTGTAGCTTTAAATTTTTTTTTGTAAATATTTGCCTTATTTTGATGGCAATCCAAATATCTGAAGTACTCATGTGTTATTATGTCACAATATCCCTATCCCATAGTTAATTTTTTGGGCCAAGGGCAGGATTTTACTCTTTTTTTTCTTACTACATTTCTTTTTGTTAAAACTGGTCCATTGAGATATTTTTAGATTTCTGACTTTGTCATCAGCAAATAGTTTTTCCATCCAGCATCAGATCATTTGCAAATGTATTAGTATATCCATTACATTATCATCCAAATTATTGATAAAAAAAAAAAGATGCCAAAAGAGAAGAGTCTGGTAACATGGAGTCTAAATCTCACTTTAGGGCAGTGGTTCTCAACCTGTGGGTCGCAACCCCTTTGGGGGTCCATCGTCCCCATCACAGGGGTCACCTAAGACCATCAGAAAACACAGATATTTACATTACAATTCACAACAGTAGCAAAATTACTGTTAGGAAGTAGCAAAGAAAATAATTTTATGGTTGGGGGTCACTACAACATGAGGAACTGTATTAAAGGGTCCCAGCATTAGGAAGGTTGAGAACCACTGCTTTAGGGAGACATTCATAAATTGCCCCTGTATCAGTCAAGGTTCAACCAGGAAACAGAAACCAACCTGAATATGTAAGACAGAGAGAATTTAATAAAGGGGACTTGTTTCACTAACAATGGAAGATTTGAGAAGTCAACTAGGGAACAATAAGGCAACCAAGAATAGCAATAGCAGGAAGTCATTGTCAATCAAAGACTGAAGTACTCAGGGGGCAGGGTTAGGAGTAAAAAGAGGAGCCAGGGAGGAGATGTAGCCATTGCCAGAGCTGCCCTGTAAGGCACAGAAGAAAGGAGAGAAATATGCTTCACTTTCCTGCCATTGGCCTAATCCAGCTGGAAACCAGCCAACACAGGAACTTGGGAACACTGCTGGCATAGGTCAGTCTCTGTGATATACAGTAGAGCAGTGGTTCTCAACCTTTCTAATGCTGCGACCCTTTAATACAGTTCCTCATGTTGTGGTGACCCCCAACCATAAAATTATTTTTGTTACTACTTCATAACTGTAATTTTGCAACTGTTATGAATCATATCTATGTTTTCCAATGGTCTTAGGCGACCCCTGTGAAAGAGTTGTTCTACCCCCAAAGGGGTTGCGACCCACAGATTGAGAACCGCTGCAGTAGAGGAACATTCTTGAATTTTAAAAATGTCTCCATATTCACACACACACACACACACACACACACACTGAGTGGCAAGATTATTATGACCACCCCATTAGTACTTTGTTGAACTGCTTTTTGCCTTCAGTACTTCGGCAATTCTTCTTGGCATTGACTTCACAGGATGTTGAACGGTGATGCGAGGAATCTGACACCATGCCTGATGAATAGCACTGTCCAGTTCTGTGAAATGTGATGGTTGTGGAACTAGCTGCCTGATGGCTTTTTTAACTTCATCCCACAAATGCTCAATTGGATTGAGATGTGGTGATTGTGAGGGCCACCTAAGCAAGGTAAAGTCTCCCTCATGTTCTTGAAACCACTCCTGCACAATACGAGCACTGTGGCATGGCGCATGGTCTTGTTAGAAGAAGCCATCTCCATTGGGATATGCCATCAACATGATAGGATGAACTTGATCAGCAATGATACTTAGGCATGTTGTGCTATTCAGACATTGTTCCATACGAATTAAAGAGCCCAAATCATGCCAGGAAAACATGCCCCAAACCATAACACTGTCCCCACAAGCTTGAAGGGTTGTTCTCATGCATGTGGGGTGCATGGTTTCATGTTGTTTCTACCAAATTCTCACTCTGCCATCTTCATGATGCAACTGGAAATGTGATTCATTGGACCATATGACTTTTTTTCCAATGTTTGACTGTCCAATCCTCGTGTTCTTATGCGAATTGGAGTTGTTTTATCTGTAATTGCAGACAGCAAATGTGTTTGAACAGGCCTTCAGCTTCCATATCCCATATGGTGCAGTGTATGGCTAATTTGCCTACAATTGTCACATGGTCATAATAATCTGGCCATTCAGTGTATATTTGACCAAGTATAGCAAGCTAATTTTTAGGTTGATAATTTTGTGTGGCTCATGAATGATGTTACAAATATCCAAATGGTCCTTGGCAGTAAGAAGGTTCTCCACCTCTACTCTTGTTCATTCCTGTTAAATTCCAACTTGTTTGGGATGGACCACTAAGATATCTTTGAACACAGATTCTTCATCTGGCTAACTCCTAGAACAGACCAGGTACACCCCAGGCAGGGTCTTTGCACTTGTCATTCCCTCTGTCCAGAAGGGCTCTGGCCCAGATGTCTATTTGAATGCCTCCCATACTCCTTTACTGAAGATTCACTTCTCAGTGAGCCTTTTCTGAGTAGGAATAAGTCTTTATTCATTCATTTTATTTTCCCAGGGAAAAGAGGGGAAGGGAAAAATCCAGCATGTGTTTTACAAAATGATAGCAAGTAGAAGTACCTGGACAGCAAAATCAACCACCAAATAAACAGTCTCTGATGATGGAGGTCACCAAAGCCCAAGGGAGCCCAGTCTCTTGCAGTTGAGAAATGAGCAAGACTATTCTTTTCTGACTTTTTTTAAATTAAAAATCACAATCACCATCTCTCTCCATGTAGTATTCCCTCCTCCCTTCTCTGCTTTACTCTTTTCCATAGCACTTACCACCTTCTGACATAATTACCAGGTGTACCAGTTAATAATACAGATTTTGTAATCAAAGAAAACATGATAATATCAAGATAAACATAAAAAGTGCTTTACTCAAAGTAATGTACATCACTAGCTACACATTTCCCCATTTTTTCAGGTAATTTGTGGTTCCTGGCCCAATAGAACTTTTTTTGTTTTGAGGCAAACCATTCAGAGAGCCAATTTTCCACTTCTTCATATGTTTTGAAGTGCTGCCCAGAAAGTGCATGTGGCATTGACAGAACAAGTGTTAATCTGAAGGAGCAAGGTCTGTTGAATACGGCAGGTAGGTTAATACTTCCCAGGAAAGATCTCTTAACGTGTCTTTAACTAGTTTTGAAATGTGTGATGGGGCATCATCATGAAGCAAAATTACTTTGCTGTGTCTTCTGGCACATTCTGGTCATTTCACAATTAAAGCGTGTTCAAATTGATTATTTGTTGTTGGTAGCAATCAGTAGTAACAGTTTCACCTAGTTTTAGAAGCTCATAATACACCACACCTTCCTGATCCCAACAGACGCAGAGCATTGTCTTCTTTCTGAAGCAATTTGGTCTTGCAGTCCATGTTGTTGGTGGACCTGGATCAACCCATGATTTTGTGTGTTTAGGATTCTCAAAATAAATCCACTTTTCATCACCAGTCACAATTCAATGCAAAAAAAACTTTCTTTAATGATGCTGAAGCAACATTTTACTGATGATTTTTCAGTTTTTCCATTTGTCTCCCATTCAGTTGATGTGGCACCCATTTTCCTTCCTTTAAAATCGTTCCCAGTGTTTGTAAACAATTGGAAATTGTTTGCTGAGCAATGTTTAATTTTCCTGTAAGTTGTTTTTGTGTTTGACATGCATCTTCATCCAATAATGCTTATAATTGTTGATCTTCAAACTTTTTTGGTTGATCTGGATGTTCTTTGTCTTTCACATTGAAATCATCACTTTTAAAATGAATGATTTTAAATCACTTTTAAAGCATTTAAACCAGCATTCACAAGTATCTTGAGATGGAGCATGTTCACTATAAGCTTCCTGAAGAATTCAGCAGCACTTTTCTTCAAAATAAAGTAATGAATTATAACTTCCCGCAAATGCTCATTTTTGGCACAAAATTTGACATTTTTATGTGTAAAAATATCTATGATGTTAACACCTTCAGCAAATTTGACATATGAAATTTTGAAGCTTGTTGTCAATACAACAAAATAGCATACATATTAAATTGCACATATATCAACATATCTGTAACTCCATCTATTAAAAAATCCACATTATTAACCAGTACACCTAGTACTTGCTTATTATCTGTTCTTCTCTCAACTCCCACTAGAATGTAAACTTCAGGAAGGCGGGATTTTTTTCTGGTTTGTTCACTAATGTACTCCTAGAATCTAGAACAGTGCCAGGCAAATAATAGATATGCAATTCATACTTTTTGAATGAATGAATGTTGGTCAGGACACTAATAAACTCAGAACAACTGGCTATTCTCATCATCTCTTCACCCATCTCAGGTTCTCTTTAGTGTCATCTTCTACAAGCAAGGAGAACAGATAAAAAGTCATTCCTGTAATGGACCAGTAAAGGGACAACTTCTCTATGGCAAGAAAAAGAAGTTAATCATTAAGGATCTATCAGTGTTTGCGTACATGTTAATTATAAGGGATCAATAGTCAATATTTTAAAACCCACAATTAAAGAACCTTGAAAGAGACATGTCTAGGTAGCAGGTCTGTTTTTTAATTGCTGTTCCAACAACTTGTCCCTTCCTCTCACCCACCCATGACTCCCCTTAAATAAAGCTGCTATGGCTTAACCTTATATAAGTGCACTGACCATATCCTAAGATTGCTGAGAATTTGGTTACAACTCATTGAGCCACAGGAAGTCCTTCCAGCACCCAAGTCAGAAACAGTATTTGTTCACACCTATTCTTTTACCTTTTCTTAATCTATAAAGAGGTCTGAGGGTGATAAAACCACAGCTCTTCACACATGAACAGTCTTGTCATGACTCTGATGAAAGGTGATTGGTCTGAAATTTGATTGTGCAAACTGTTTATTTCACTAGCAGCCAATAATTATTGGTTTTATGATTGTTTTTATTGATCAAGATGCCTTTAAAATTTTGAAATATGAATAACTACACAATACTGCATTTTTTTTCAATAAGAAGTTTTCTACTGAATATTTAGAATCTAAGTCTTCACCATAATTGAAATTTTTACACATTCTTAAAGTAAGAATTTTGTCTTTCTCCCTCCACCCCCCCCCCCTGGAAACTTCTTTCAAATTATTAATTCCTTGTGAAAACATGTGTCTTGTCCTCACAGTTGTTACATATGTGGTTCTTTATCATTTTTGGATTTTTAAATGATCTCTCTATTTTAACATTTTACAAATGTTCAGATCTATAAAACATTGTTTAAGATCTATAAAGTAATGTCAATGTTATTTTAAAAATTAAACATGAAGGTATTCTGGCTTAGAGTCTTTGCTGTGGGTTTGGGAAGAAACTCGCACAGTGAATGATGAAATGATTTAAGCTCTTTCCAACACTCTTCAGGTTATATCTATAGTGCTTATGATTTATTTTAAAATATTTTTGTAGTTAATAAAAATATGATTAAAAGAAAGATTTAATTGCACCTACAGCACTCACCTAAAACTGTTTCAAATGACCTCCATTTTGTTATTTCACAACAGCCTTTTGTTCTGGGGTTTTCCATCTGTTTGCTAAGCATTTTTCAATGGAAGTCTCAATTAGAGGGGAAAAAGAGGGAGGGGGACAATCATTTAATTCAAAAATTAATTTGGAGATCAGGCAACTGACTTAGGCTCATGCCAGCAACTTAAGGCTTTCAGCCTTGGCCACATGATCCGAAGGAACTGAGCAACAACTGTCTGGCTGCTTTAATCCTTCTTAATTTGAGAGCAAAGAAACTCACATGTGTTTCTAAGAACATTTTCAGAGTACAACAAGTCCATTTCTGGGGACAACATTTAATGCCCTTGTTCCGCTGATCTCATGTATTCTAAATTAATTTTCAAACCTCACATAAGTAGAAGGTGGGGTGGGGTGGAGAGAACTAACAGCAAGGCATCTGTTTCATGTTGTTAAAACAACTACTGAAGGAGGTTCTGAAGACTTTTTTTCAACCCATGACATGAGCTTCCTTCATGTTATGATGAAGCTGGGCCCAGTCATAAGCAAAACCTGAGTTGGGAATGTTCACCCTAACCTGTCCCTGAGAAGCTGGTGAAATGCGCACCAGGCGGCGAGCACCACCTGGCAGGCTGCTTCTCCCGCTTTTGTCTGGAGCCCTCTAGGTTCACTGGTCTTTAGAATAACTTAATTAAAATTTGTGGACAATTTTCCAGAAAGTAGATTAGGCCCTTATGGTAAATGCATTCTGTATGGGGCTTTGATTCTCCTGGACTTGTGTTTCTTTGGAGGGAAAAAGCTTAGACTACAAATCTGGTGGGTTTCCTATGCATTTTTTAAGTCTGATTATTTAAGAGGCAATTGAGTTATTTACATTTTTTTATCTTGGGTTTACTCATTAACATGGAAACTTGGGACACCAGGGTGGGCTGGACTTTCTTGGGTAACATTGTGAAGTAGAAGGTATTTGTCTCCTGGGCTCTCTGTTTCTGCTTTCTTTAGCCTCGTCCCTCTTGGTTCCCATCTCCAGCCAATGATAAAACCACTGTCTCTAATGCAAAAATCCTTCCTTGTCCTTCACTATACAAATCTAACCTTACTGTCAAGAATCTGACTAAATTTTTCACACCAAGGTATGAACAACAGCTGGTATCTCCTGATCTCTTACTTTCTGTCAGGCACTGGTCTAAGCATCTTACATGTATTGTCATTTAGTTCTCACAGCAACCCCAGACATTATTCTTATTCCCATTTTACAGATGAGGTTAGGGATTTACCAAAGTTCACACAGAAATCTCAACCTAGGAAGTCTCCTCTAGAAGTTTGTTGTCTTAATCACACAACTATCATCATTATACCTCAGGGTACTCATTTAAGATGACTGTTAACACTTATTGCTTTGCTTCTCCCCAAATTGGCTGCATTTGACTATGGGTACAGCCTTAAGGAAAAGGCTGAGGCTTTAGTTATGTATGTTTCTAATCTGTGGAGCCTTCCAGAGGTCTCCAAAACCCAATCCTAGAAGCATTTTCCTATTCTGACCTTGCCCTTGGCCTCTGTCTATACTAATGAACCAATTCAGTGGAATTAAATAATATTCTTATGACATAGATTTAAGTGAGTAAAGATATTCTGGGAATCACAGTCCTTTTGGTTATATGAATTTTCAAAGTCATCTAATCCAACTTCTCATCCAAAACGGACATCCCCTTCAGAATCCTTGAAAGATAGTCTTTAAGCCTCTTATTTCCAATGGAAGAAAGCTTCTTGTTCAGTTTTTTGATCAGTTGACTGATCTTTACTAATTGTCAAAACATTCTTATTCATTTTGAGCGCCAACCTGTCTCCTTAGAAATCCAATTTGCATTTAGGGTAAGACAAGTACAGGGGCCCTGCTTTCCCTTCTCTCCTCAGATCTTTCCAAATAAAGTTCTCAAGGGCACTATCATGAACCAGAGAGGATACAAATTGGCCTAGTATTTTAAAGTCCATGATACCATTCCCTCCAGAGCAGATCTGAGAATGAAGCAGCTAAATTCTACCATTTTTCACAGCAATAACGTAGCTAGGGAGCCTTCAATCTCCCCAAACCACCTGATGTCCTCTCTGCCCTTCATTTCCCAATCCACTCTCTTAATCCCCCTGTCCTTGACAGCACACCCCTTCCTCCACCTCATAGCTTCTCACAGTGCCTCACAACAACAAAGGAAAGCAGGGTGTGTGCCTCAGTGTCTGCACCATGTGCTTCATTTTGTTAATGGTAACTTGACTTCACATACCCAAACTATTTGAGGTTTCCAACATGTGATTATTTTTTTTAACATTAGCCATGTGATGAAAACAAGCAGCAAGTCATTAAGAAACTGCCTTTAAGATTTCAATAAAGAAAATAGAGAGCATTCTATAAATATCTGTCAAAAAAAAAAGTCTAGTTTGCTTCAGGTTTGATGGGCTGATTTCTGGAAATTGGGCATCTTTATTAAAGGGTAAAGGTCTGCGTTTTTTCTGGAACTATCATTATGAAAAGCTGAGGACACATCAAAAGTGTCTTACCTCTTGGCTTCCAAACTGAGACCCAGAGTTTACCTAGTGTATGAGGTAGCTCTGGTGCTGGGCCAGGTATCCATTCTTAGTGTACAAATTCAGTTAATGAAGAAGCACCACTAATATAATTAAAACAGGGCAGGAGAAGAGACAGAAAGTCTAAGTTCTCTCCAATGTTGATGACAGAAACACTCTGCAGCTCAGTATCCCCATTTTATCATTTCTCTATGGATTAGACTTGTTGCTGGCAACTGCCAGCCAAAGTTCTAGGGAGAAATCCTCCAGAGTTATTTTTAAATATGATCATTAGGACAACAGTACATTCACCTTGTTTTGCTTCACTATATACCATGCTGTAGGATGCACATCCCTCACACCCACAATGGTCAAAATACATTGAAAAACCAGTGGTCTGGCTTCCAATTCTCTATGAATCTAATCCTGTAAAATGGGAGGGCTTCCATAGTCCTTTTGGCACGAAATGTGGTTAATTCCATTTGTGAATAGAGATAAAAAAAATCTGCTCCAAAATGTGGTTCAATTATCACCTGAGTTGCAAGTTGCCTGCCTTTATGCTTCTTCATTTGAATGGCATTTTCCTACCTATATCCATGCTTCTTAAGTTAGTCATGGGCTCTTGTGCAAAGCAAATGCAAGACAGCAAAGAGTTAAGGTTCTATTATCCAAATGCATTCCAGCAACTCAAGAACATCATGTCCTCCTGATTGCTGAGAGGCAAAATTCCCCCCAATATTTGAATCTTCCAAATAGAAGAGCAAGATTGAGGTGGAGGACCAGACTGGAAAACAAAAGAGAAGAGGAACCTCCAGGGGGAAGTGGCAGATGGTTCACCAGGTGGACCTTGACAGTCCACAGAATTGGCCAAACTGACTGGAGGACCAGGCAATTTTTAGCAACGATTGCAGTGTGAGCCAGAGTGCACCAGCCATATGGCACAGAGCCAGTCATCACTGCTAGGGACATTCCAACCAGATAAGCAATAGATTTGTTGCCGGAAGGGGGTTGAGGGGCACAAGGGAGGAAGTTAGGGAGCACAGGCAGGCAAGCAGGATGGAACAAGGATGGAACAGAGCACACTCACAACCCACATCTAACGGGTTCCAACTTGTCTGAACAGGTAACTAGTAAGGTGGCTTAACCTTCGGTCTCTGCACACCCGGGAACATTGCCCTCTAAAAAAGATTTGATTTACTCAAAGAAGTAATTAAATCTGGTGGCACAATGCTAATCAGGATAGCATTCATCAGCACTCTGAGCTGGAAAATTCTTTTTCTCCCCTTTTGTAAATACCCAAACCCTGGGCACCTTATTATTCAAGTTTTTAATTAAAATGGAACAGGAACAGTTCAATAACCTGGAGCAATCCATCATGCTCACAACCTAATAAAGGAATGCAAGGTCGCAAAGACACTCTCCCCTCTACTGGGTACTGTAAGGCTCCATGGTGAGAAAGCAAGGAGTTGCTTGGTACTTTACCTCTCTGTCATATTGCATAGTTGCTGCTGAACTGCACCAAAGGTATTTGTAATCTCGTGACGGTGACTGGAAGGGGTTGAAGGACACAGATTAAGTCTCAGAGCAATACAGCTGAGTAAGAATGGAAGGTCAGTCAGTTGACTCTTCCCACAATTCCCTGAACAAGGCAATTATTCATGAAGGAAATTTTAAATTATTTTCATTAGACTTGTGTTTTACCAATCTAACCAAAGTGATTAATTAGGGATTAAAATATTTACTCTGCACATGCTGTCTTGGCTCAGCACTAGCATATTTAAGCATTGTGCTAAAAGGGTCAGCTGTTTCCAGTATTGTTTGGAATTCATTTCCTATTTTCTGTGTAAAAGGGCACTGACATGCATGTCTATACCATACTTGGGGGCTCTCCAGGCACCAAACCAGAGGAGGAGGAAGATGTTCCGGAGTTCCTATCCTTTACCCCTCACATTTCTTCTTTATTGGACCACTTTGTGTTGATGGCCACAGTTTTGCTGAACTGGTGTCTTTGTAACAAGGTACCCAGAATGCCTGGGAGCCAACCCAACACCCCAATCCCTGATAGATGATACAGTAGTGACAGTTGTACTGTGAGATATGCAATGTCACACAAGTGTGAAAGATACAATAGTGGAAGGATTTTCAGAGATGTTAGAGTTTTCAGCACTGTATGATTGCATAGAGCAATGATAATAATGATTTCCAAGTGTTGAGATAGTGGCAGCAGAAGTGGTTATTAAAACAGGAGGTCCATGCCCCACTTGTCCCAGGATACCCAGCAGAGCCAGAGCATCTATATGAGTTTGAATTTACGGTCTTCATGAGATTCCAAATGGGACATAAGGCTGAAGATATGCCTTAGTTATTCATAAGTTTCTACCCTTTTAAGAGATTGCTGCGACATTGAAAGGAAAGGAGGTGGAGGGAGAATTTCTCACTTATGTGCTACTGGGTGCTCTCACCAAAGTGATGAGACCCATGGGGCTTCCATGACTGCCCCTCGAAAGGCTTGTACTGAGTAAAGAGGTGCAGTTTTTGCATAAGCATTTTCTCATTTGCTTCCTGCCAGCAGTGTTAATCACATTCCTTCAACCCACCAAGCCCTTAGAGATATAAACAAAAATTATGTATATGATATGGGAATAAACCAATTGCTCTAAAGCAAAGATGGCGAATCAGTACAGAGGGGTAAGTGGATCCACGATCCTTGCAGGATACAGTGGAAGAGAACAGTAAATTCAAGACTTTGCCTGCCAGAATAGGCAGAGCTCAGAAGGGTGGGCTGAGGGGAGTGGTGCCATTAGAAGAGGAGGGAGCCGTGTATGAGGAACACCACCAGGGTGGGGTGCACTGATGCCAAGCATGAAAAGCGGCCAATGGAGAGGGTGAGTCCACAGTACCCCAAGCAGAAGCGAAGTCCTGGATTGGGCAGAGAGAGGGATTTATTGACAGGAAGAGCAGTAGTTTCAGCGGAGGCCACGAGCCAGGTTGGCTGGAACCCAACCAGACAGCTGGTGTGGAGACGTGGCTATGGCAGCAGGTACAGCTACACAGCTCTGGAGTTTATCTAGGAATCATAGTAACAACAATGAACACTTATGGAGTGCTTTCCATGTGCCAGTTACTATAAGGACAATATCTCACTTTCTTTAATCCTCACAACAAACCTCTGTTCCTTTTGTACACAGCTATTAAAAGCCAGAATTAGGATTCAAACCCAGGTTTGTCGGGGAGAAAGCTTATGCTCTTAACGGGCATCAAATGCACACATGCGATGGAATGAAGACTAGAGGAGCTGCTGGGAGTGTTCTGATGCCTAAGAGATAGGCATAGAGAAACTGAGGGCCATCTCTCAACCTAATGCAATGGTGTGATCTAGAAGACTCTAAGGAATATACCTGAGGTTGGAAACTAGCAAATTTTGGATTCTAATTTTGACTCAGATCCCCCAAAGTCTTGACTCTAGGAAAGCCACTCGACCTTTATATCTTAGACTCAAAGGCACTCATTGTTTTGTTACACAAAAACAATACTGCTTACACTATAAACCTTAAGAGGCTATTATAGGGATGTAATGAAGTAATTTAGTTCATTTAAATAGTTTACAATTATTTGGCAAGTTCTATGGGCAAGCAGTATGCTAGACATTTACCTGTATTTTTTCATCAAGTTCTCATTATAACCCTGTGCATATGTGCTACTATTCCCATGAGATACAAGAGAAAAAAAATTTTATAAAGTTTAAAGAACCACAAGCACAAAAGGTTTTATGATTATGACTTTGTAGGAAGTAGTATTATCCAGTTTAAAGATAATATGATGAAAAATATCCTTTGAACCTTCTAGAAAGAAAAAATTGTAGGGGCTAAAGTAAGGCATGCATAGGTATATCATTAAGAATCATCCTATATAATAAGAGAGCTAATATACTAATTAGATCGAACAGCAGAATGACTGTCCAGACGACCTTCCAGACAACTGTCCGGACAACCCTGTGGCTGAGGCTGTGAGGGCTGGCCAGGATTGCGAGGGTTGAGCCCCTTCCATGAATTTCATGCATCAGGCCGTTAGTGTAATATAACTGAAGGCTCAGCTACAAGGGAAATTTTATAGAGAAGCAATGTTGGTTAGCTGGAATTCTGAATAACTGAATTTGGGATAATCTTGACTCTATTTCTGAGAGAGAATGTATCAGATAAAAACCAAATTGATTTGGCCAACAGCTCTGAAACATTATCTGGCCCTAGAAGTTGGACATGTTTAAGGTATTTTAAGTCTCAAGGGAAGTTATACTTATATATCTAACTTTTATAGCTATTACAACCTCACCGAGATGAAAAAGATGCATAACAGGATTTGCATTCCTTCTCAGAATATGACTGCTGCAAGCAAACAGTTCAGAATTGACTTGCTTGCAATATTATTAAAAGTCTCGAACGTTTCTCACAGGGCAAAATGCCCCTAGGGAAAAGAAGTCACCTGCCACTTTCTAATGTTATTTAATCTTTTAGTCTGTTTGGGCTGTAAACTGTCAATCACAGTTCATGTTTAGTCACCTTGAATGCTGTGTAGTCAGAAGAATACTTTGTATATCTATAAATACCTGATGACACAGGAATTAAGTCTTCACAATAATTACCCCACGACATCATTTGACATCATTACTCATAGGCCATTTTTAATCTCTCCTGGTTGTTCACTAAGAAATATTTCATTACTGCTACATAAATGGAACTGTTATTTCACATTGAGAACAAGGATAACTGAAATCTGCACATTGGGCTGTTTATAATGCCTGAATGGCCCTGTCAGTGGCTAAGTGTTGCTGATGACAGGATAATTATGAACATGGGAACTGATTGCCAAGTGTGTGCAGCAAGAAACAAGAGCAGCTCTGGTTCCGCATTGGACAAGAGATTAGTGCCATGTGCACAGAGGTTCATGCTAATGTATTCAACTTATTAAGGTATTGGAAGATGACTTTTCTCACAAATATAAAGAGAAAAGATTGTAGGTCATGCACCAGTATGTTAATTGTATGTGTCTTTGTGACTACGAAAGTTCCTTCCTACTGTTTCCCTTCATCTTTCATTCTTTTTACCTTTATTTTATCCTTTCCCACATTTTCCAAATTGTGTATACTAAATACTATTTTTTAATGACAAATAAAAATACAGTACATTTAGGAATGTGTAAAATTCCTATAAGCAGTTGGTAATATTACATAAAATAAAGACACATTTGGTTTAACATATGATTATGTTAAATCTAATAATACTAGCTTCAAGTACCTGCTTGCCATGAGTTGTTGGAATGATAGTCATAGGATCCCAATCTTCTACAAATGGCTCTGTCAGCATGATTATTGGGATGGATTCAATTTTGAGGGCTGGGAAAATGTCAGTTGGTATTTTCTGTTGGAGTGTGAGGTCATCCCTCCCTTTCTTTCCTTTTTCCCTTTCCCCTTCCCTCTCTCCCGATCTTTCTTTCCTCCTCCTCCTCCTCTTCCGCTTCTTCTTCTCTCTCTTTTTCTCTTATGATCTGTTTTTAAAGAAGTGTTTGAAAACTTGGATTTTCCTGTCTGGTTTAAAAGGAGGGCAGAAAATTCATTCATTCATTCATTCCACAAATATTTCTTGAGCACTACAATGTGTGCCAGGCTCTGTTCTAGGTGCTGAAATGCAGCAGGGAACAAAGCAAACAAAATCCCTGGCTGCATTGAGCTAAATCCTAGGGAGGAAAGACAAAAGAAAGAAGACAATCTAATAAAATGAAATGTATGCATGATGATGAAAACTGCTATGGCAAAAGGCTGAAAAGAAAAGAGAGAAGGGAACGTGTAGGGAGGGGTTGCAATGTAAATAGGTGGTCAGAGAAACCTTACTGATAAGCCAATATTTGAGTCAAGCAGATGATGAGTGGAGGCCCTGGGACCATATGGGGGAAGAAATAGGAAGAAAAGATGCTTGAGGTGAGAATATGCAAGGAGAGACAGCAAAGAGACCAGTGTAGCAGGAGTGTGGAGATGAAGAGCTTTAGGAAATGAGGTCAAAGAGGTAATGGGCTGCTCATGCAGAGCTTTGTAAGCCACTGTAAGGACTCCTGTGTTTCTGCAGAGTGAGATGCAAAACTATAAAGGCTTTTAGCTGAGGAGTGACATGACCTACCTTTCATTCTGAGTCATTTTGTGAACTATGCTAAAGATATACTAAAAAAGAGCAAGGTTAGAAGAAGGGAGACCAGTAAGAAGCTATTGAAATCTTCCAGGTGAAGCTTTTAGACCAGTGGAGATGTTGAGAAAGGGACAGATATGGATACATTTTGAAGGTAAAGCTAACAGGACTTATTGATTGGTCAGATGTGAGATTTAAGAATGGTTTTTAGTCTGAGTAACTGGAAGGATGAAGTTGAAAAAAATATAGGTGGTTTTTAAAGGCATGAGACTAGATGAGGTTAGAAGGGGAAAGTGTAGAAAGAGAAGAGATCCAAGGACTAAACCATGGCGTTCCATGTTGAGGGGTCAGGGAACTAAATACCAGATTAGTCCAGGAAATAATACCTGCTATAACAAACAAAACTAGAAATAAAGGTTCATATTTAATAGATGTATATTTCTCATTTACATTAAGTTAAAAAATGGATGTTCTGTTGGGTGAGTGACTTTCTTCCATTTTGGGATTTCTCTGTCTTTGACACATAGTTTCCAAGGTCATCACGAACATCTGCATCACGGTAGGAGAAAGGAAAAGAACATGGAAATATGAAGGATGGTGCATGGGAAGATTTGGGTATTGCACCTACAAGTGGTACCTGTGGCCTGTCCAAACTACAAGTGAGATTCAGAAATTCAGTCTAACCAAGTGCTCATGAAAAATAGAAAGCATGTTTGATAAGCAGATATCCAGGCTCTGTCTCAAAGAGGAACCAGCAAAGGAGGCTGTGACAGATGAACTAATGTGGTGTGAGAAAGATCAGTAGAGCATGATGTCCAGGAAGCCAAGTAAAGAAAGAGGTTTCAAGGAGGAGAGATTGGTCAACTGGGTCCAATGCTGATGAGAGGTCAAGCAGATACAGGCTGAGAACTGGCCATTGGATGATTTTTTTTTCTTTTAAATCTTTATTGTTCAGATTATTATCATTCCTCTTCCCACGCCCCCCCCATAGCTCCCCTCCACCCGGTTCCCACCCCACCCTACTCCATGCTCTTATCCCCCTCACTGTCCTCATCCATAGGTGTACAATTTTTGTCCAGTCTCTTCTTGCGTCCCCCACACCGCTTTCCCCCTGATGATTGTTAGTCCACTCCCTTTCTATGTCCCTGGTTCTATTATATTCACTAGATTATTCTGTTCATCAGATTTTTTTATTCACTTGATTTTTAGATTCACTTATTGATAGATATGTATTTGTTGATCATAATTTTTATCTTTATCTTTTACTCCTTCCTCTTCTTAAAGAATACCTTTTAGCATTTTATATAATACTGGTTTGGCAGTGATGGACTCCTTTAGCTTTTTCTTACCTATGAAGCTCTTTATCTGCCCTTCAATTCTGAATGATAGTTTTGCTGGGTAGAGTAATCTTGGTTGTAGGTTCTTATATTCATCACTTTGAATATTTCTTGCCACTCCCATCTGGCCTGCAGAGTTTCTGTTGAGAAATCAGTTGACAATCATATGGTTGGCTCCCTTGTATGTAACTAACTGTTTTTCTCTTGCTGCTTTTAATATTCTCTCTTTGTCTTTTGCTCTAGGCATTTTAATTATGATGTGTCTTGTTGTGGTCCTCTTTGGATTACTTTTGTTTGGGGTTCTGTGTGCTTCCTGGACTCATAAGTCTATTTCTTTCATCAAGTAGGGAAAGTTTTCTGTCATTATTTCTTCAAATAGGTTTTCAGTATCTTTCTCTCTCTCTTCTTCTGGCACCCCAATAATTCTGATGTTGGTATGCTTGAAGTTGTCCCAGAGGCTCCTTACACTATCTTCATATTTTTGGATTCTTTTTTCTTTTCTGGTTGGGTGTTTTTTGCTTCTTTGTATTTCAAATATTTGACTTGACTCTTAGTCTGCTTTAGGATCTCTGTATATTATTTTTTATTTTAGTCAATGTTTAATTTCTAGTTGGTTCTTTTTCATATCGTTGAGGGTCTCACTAAATTTATCAGCCTTTTCTAGAAAATTCTTGAAAAACCTTATAACCGTGGTTTTGAACTCTATATCCAGTAGTTTGCTTTCTTCCATTTCTTTCATTTGTGATCTGTTTCTTTGTCTTCATATGTTGGCTGCTTCCCTGAGTTGATAGAGTGGTTTTGTGTGCTAGGTGTCCTATAAGGCCCAGTAGCTCAGCCTCCCCAGTTACCTGAGGTGAACACTCTTGGTGCATCCCTTTGTGGGCTATGTGCACAGTCTTGTTGTAGTTAAGCCTTGATTGTTGTTGGTATCACTGGGAGAAATTGATCTCCAGGTCAATTGACTGTGATGATCAGCTGTGTCTACGATGAAAGAACTTCTGTGCTAGATACACCCTTATGAGGCAATACTTGCTTCAGTGGGGCTTTAGTCAGCCCCCAGTGTGTGTCCCTTATGGATCTGAGGAGTTGTAATCTGGATGGTTCTACTCTGACCCCTGGGCACACTGGCTCTTGGATCTCCAAGGGGTGCTAATTTAGCCTCTGCCTGAGGCCACTGAGCAGGAGCTATGGAGAGATCTGCAGATTCCTCTTCTTAGTTTGCATTTTGGAAGTGCCCAGATGAGGCCCAGCTATGAAGCAATGCAAGCTGTTGTTGGGCCTTGGGCCTTCTTTTGGATGTTCTGGCTCTCTCTGACTCAGCTGCAATTTGATAGGTAAGTTTAGATTTCAAAGGATCAAGTCATTCATATACAAAAAGCCTCTGTGAATAGCTTGGATATGGTGGAGTTCAGGGCAGAGCAAACAGCAATGGCTTCCTGTCAGCCCTGCCTTAAGATGCCCCCAGGTCTCAATGTCCTGCAGTAATCATTGCAGGCACCTCTGAGAGAAAGCCACCCTCAAGTTCTGCCCGCTGCCAGATAGTCCAGTTTTTCCCCATCTGAGTCTGGGTCCCCAAAGCCTCTCCCGGAATTGGAGTTCAGAGCAGTGAGGAGTTTCTGTCTCCCTCCTGCTTGAAAATGCCAGCCGTATACTCAGTTGCTAGCCCTCTTCACGCACGTGCCTGCCTATCTCTGCCTTCCGCACCTCCTCTGAGTCTCAGTGTGCTTTTCTCTTTCCTTCTAGTTGTAAATTTCCACTCAGGCAGTCTTCCCATGGTTCTGGATGATGTCCATTTTGTCTTTTAGTTGTAGTTTTGAAGTTGTTGTGCGGGGCGGCAAGTTCAGGTGTTTACCTATGCCGCTATCTTGGTTTTCATCAGATGATCGTTATTATTACTAGAGTCTAGGTGCATGGATTCATGCACTAGTGGGTTCCTAGTCCTGGCCTGCAGACATCAGGCAGAAATTGGCAGTTTGGCATCCCCCAATGCATCCTGAAGTATGAGAGGGCACTCTGCAAAGTTGCTGTCACTCTGCAGCTCCTATGTTGCACATCTGACCCCTGATGATCAGTGCACATTATAGCTACTGGCAAGTTGGTTGATCACTTAGACTTTTATATATATAGATTATTATTAACATTGCTGGTGACTTGACAAAGGCAAAGTTGGTAGCATAATGGAGCAAGGACTTTTTGGGATGAATCAAAGAGAAAAAGAAAGAAAAGAAATTAGACGGCGTGGATAACTCCAGGAGCTGTTGAATGCAGATTAATGCAAAAACTTATCGGCAACTTCCCTGTCACGGTTGTGGCAGGAAACAGAATTCACCCCAGGTGGTTCCAAAAAAGCAACTTTAAGGAAAGTATTACTTATGAAGGTGTGGCCTGGGTTGAGGGAATAAACAACAGATGTTGAGGTACCTTAGGATCTAGCTATAATAGGAAGTTGTTATTGCCTACTAAGTGAAGGGTCAAAAAGAAGAAAATACGGTACTGGAACACAAGGAGAGATGAAAGAGCAAAGAAGAGTCCGAGGGGAGCTGTGATCATGGAGAAAACTAGTTGTTGCCTGAAACAGAGCATGGAAGGAAGGAAAGAAGGAAGGAAGGAAGGAAGGAAGGAAGGAAGGAAGGAAGGAAGGAACGAACGAACGAACGAACTAGAAAAAAACAACCCTGAATCTCTACTATCACCCTCTGATCTTTAAAGATTGGCCAAATCAAATGATAAGTCCACTGGTAAGGAAGCTCAGGAGACATGGTCCACAAGGGTCATCCACCCATGGCACAAAGCAAGGTCAAGAAAAGTGGAGAATAAATCAGCAGGTGGGGAGGGAAGGACAGAAAATAACAAGCTCAGAAGGGTTGCTTGACTTGGGTTTCAGAAGTGGAAGAATGCTTGCTGCATCTCATAAAGGACATTCCCTTTGCTTTATGGAGTGCTCAGCGGATAGTCACCATTTCTTTCCTGGTGACTATCATATGACATGAAGAAGATATGGTTACTCCAAATAATGACAAACAGGTTTTATATAGTATACCATACTGTGGAGATTAGCATACCATGTTTCCTTAAAATGGGAAACAAATATTTGTCTAACCCTCCAAAAGCTGATTCAATGATAGCAACCATTCCACAGGAAAGGGTGTATAAGTCCCACAATGTTCTAAAGCAGCAAATTGTGTGAATAGCTAAAATAAAGAGGGCTTACTGAATACCCAAAGCTATCTGCATTTAACTGAGAAGGAAGTCAATGTGTACTGGTAAACCACATGCAAGTATGGTTTGTGATTATAAAGCCAGGTGATAATGTTACACAATTAGGTCATGTGTATGTGTGTGCATGCACCATTGTCAGAAGAGAATTCAACAGAGATTCCAGATTACAATAAAAATCAGCATAACCACTATGCTCTCCACCTCTGCCCCTCGCTTCTCCTCTTCTAATTTTGTACAATATAAGGACATTCAGGAATCATCTCTCTTTTGTGGAAGGGATAATAGCATTACACAATATTCATGTTTTCAAAAATATCCCATACAGAGCACACTTGAGGTTTCTTTCATAACTCTCCTAATTATCTTGTACCCAATACAATTAGAATTATCTAAATTAGTTATCAGTTTACCAAATTGTTTCCTACCTAAAAAAAAAGTCATATTGCAAAATTATAGGTATAGCCACAGACAGAACCAGTATTCTATGCTTGCAGACATTTGAAGAAAGATAATGTTCTTAATCCTAATTAGAATTCTTTCCCTTTCCTATATGAACCTCTCAGAATCAGGGTGACCTTATTTTCATTTGGATAGAGGCCTAGTAAATCAACTGATTTTCATTTGTCTTGCAACACACCACCTCCTATTCAATGTGTTTATTTAAGCTTTGGGCCTTTTACTATCTTTCTGCATTACTGCTGCTCCCAAAAATATCCATTAGGAATACATTGCATTCTATTTCCCTTATTATGCTATATAAATTTTAGTACAACTTAACTATTGTTTGACTCAGAAGCCCTGCCTTTTGAAGCTAATACTTCCAAGTTCAGCATTATAATGTTCCTATCAGTGTTCCACAAAGACCAGAAAATATGCCAAAATCTGTTCTACCATCTTCCATAACACTAGAGTTTAAACTAGGCATGTGGATGCTCAAGTAGTGGTTACACTTTCAGCCTTTCTTGCAACCCAGTGTGGCTATGTGACTAAGTCCAGACCATGGAATGTGTGCAACTTCTGGGACCTCCAACTTTAAAGCTGAGCCACTTGTCCTGTGCCACTCTCTTTCTCATTACCATGAAGCTGGGGTATGGATGCGACCATGTCCATGCCTTGATTAATCAAATTCAGCTTTTATTATGAAAACAAGATAATTCCTAAGGCAGTGGTCAGCAAACTGTGGCTCGCGAGTCACATGCAGCTCTTTGGCCCCTTGAATGTGGCTCTTCAACAAAATACCACCTGCGGGCGTGCACATAAGTGTGATTGAAACTTCGTGGCCCATGCGCAGAAGTTGGTTTTTGGCCTGGGCAAGTCTATTTTGAAGAAGTGGTTCTAACGTCGAGCCACACTCTAGGAGCCAAAGAGCCGCATGTGGCTCGTGAGCTGCAGTTTGCTGACCACTGCCCTAAGGAATGGCAGGCCAATAAAAATGGGTTCTTCAATGACACTGTTTCCTACCTCTTTGGGAATATTCTCCCTATAACTATCTTCTTTAAACCACTATATTTAAAGTTATTTTGTTAAAGCAATTCAACATCTACCCTAACTAAAACCATCTCAAATGGGTTAAACATCTCAAATATATCAGAAAAGATGATAATAGATTAGAACTACTTTTGAGCTACAGTATCATTTTACCTTAATAGTTCTATTTGACTAAGCAAAACATGGACATATCCAGAATATTTTCTTCTTTGCCCTGATCTTGAAGTCTAAATTATAACTCTTATTTTCAATGTTTCAACATCTGGTGTTTTTTTCAAAGACTCTTCATTCAAACTATAATCTGGGGGGGGAAAGTAAATATTTATAAACAACATTAACTATTGATTAAGTTAAAATAGGATCAATTATCTAGAAACAGGAATTTGTTTCTTATAATAAACTTTACTGAAGATTTCTAAATTCAGGTTCAACTGTCATTAGAGCCATCAGCCACAACAAATAATAATAAAATTAAAAATAAATAAACAAACTCAAATAAACAAGCAAAAAACACAGAGAAATTTGGATCTTGGTCTTTCTGATTTTTCAGCAGGTGCACCTGGGGATCCATCTGTTTGGTTGCTGAATTGAACAGTAGTGTTTGCTGGTGTAATTAGGAGTTGTTGCTCAAAACAAGAAGACGACTTCTCCAAAAAAGTTGACTCCTGTAAACATTGCGATGTATAGAAATGCTTAAGATTTTTTTGTATTTTCTTGAGGAAGTGTACTGCATCTTGCTAATAGTAAAAAGAGCTTCTGATGTGGCATTTGCTGTAATAATGAGACATTTTTTAAAGTAGCAGAACAAATCAACATGAAAGTCTCATACCCTAGGCTTGCATCAATAAATTCATTTTTATCTTTCTAAATATTCAAGTGGCTTGATACAAATATCCTTGGGGTCAGTCCAGTGCATAGGAGCAAAACTATACCCAGATGGATGCCTGTGATAGAAATATACAGCCACTCCAAGAGCTGATGCATACTTAAGACCCTGTGTTTTATTATTGGATCTAGTTTCAGATTTTGTGACTACAGTTTAAAAAGCAGAAATTATACAACTGTGGAAACCCAACCAGGAAGCTAAATCTCAGAAATGTGGCCTCTGCATTGAAAAAGATTTTCTTTTTCCATTGGACTACGTTGGTGCCCTTATAAAAAAAATCAAATGACCAAAAGTATAGGGCTCTCTGTTCTACCCATGGCCTGTTTATGTCTGTATCTAATATCACATTATTTCAATGACTGTAGCTTTATAATAAGTCATAAAATCAAATAGTGAAGATCCCTCCAAACTCATACTTCTTTCCCAGATATCCCATTAAATATCTAAGTTCTTTAAATTTCCATACAATTTTAAGATCAAGTCTATTCACAAACTCTTAAAAACTGAAGTTTAAAAGGTTTAATGTGGCCATGCATCCATGGAGTTCCATGCATCCAAGCAGGGTTGTATGTATTCACATGCCTGTGTAGTTTGAGACACTAGCATCTTGGGATTGCATACCTCATCATGGGAATCAATTTTTCTTTCCATTTGGATATCAACTACTCCCAAATCATGTCATTTGTCCAGTGAGCCATTTGTCCTTCGCTAGCAGCTCTGCATTTTCAGGACTGGACTAACTAACCGGGTCTTATCACATCATAAATGCAACCAAGTACCATAACAAAATTGTTCATTACCTTGACTAAAACCAAGTGGATTAAAATATCAAATTTTAACTGATACATAAAAAATGTGACTTGTTTGTTTGTGTCAAATACATCCTATGGAACAAGTTCAAACAGAATGTAATTTTTAAAATGTTCAGGAATGTCAGTTTAACTTTTCTCCAAATTAAACTGAAAGAAAACACTTCATTTAGATTGCCAAACTAACTTTTAAATAAAAATTTCTATAAAGGACAGCTTACCGTTACTTAACTAGTCTCTCCTCAGGGTATCATGGAAAGATACTTTCCAAAGCCAACTTAATTTATCTATCATATGTCAATTAACATCAACAGGGTATCAGGGCTACCCTTTTTAAAATCTAGTCAATGCCACCCTTACAAAAGACTCTTTCCATCTTGAGAAAATGGTTTCAAAAAGAGAATAACTAGAGGAAGAGGAAAAGGAAAAAAGTCTTCCTTATAAAATTAAATCTTCTTTAGCAGACACTGGCATGTACTTAACATATTCCCTCCAGTTATGTTGCAAAAGCCATACAAATAGTAATTGTGGCTAAGTGCACTACATTGACAGTCAATATTGTATTTTCCAAGCTTGTACTCATTATTCTTTATAGTATTCATGCATTTGGTGAAAGATCAAAAGATTTACATATCATATGGAGTGCTTTAGGGAATAACTTGCTGAGTACTTTAAATACACAATGTTCCACAGCCGTTTAAATATGGATTTTACTTCTCTCTTCTTTGTGATAAAGAAATAACAAAATAGAGCTAGATGTTTTTTTCTTAGTGTAACAAAATGTCTATTTTTAAATATAAGATAAAAGTCTGATATTTTTATCTCTAATTCTAAATATAATTTTGTGAATTGTGTTGCTATGAACATAGGGGTGCACATATCCTTTCTGATTGGTGTTTCTAGTTTCTTGAGATATATTACTAGGAGTGAGATCACTGGGTCAAATGGGAGTTCTATTTTTTATTTTTATTTTTTAAGAAAACTCCATATTGTTCTCTACTGTGGCTGCACCAGTCTGCATTCCCACCAGCAGTGCACGAGGGTTCCTTTTTCTCTGCATCCTCACCAGCACTTGTCATTTGTTGATTTGTTGATGATAGCCATTCTGACAGATGTGAGATGTACCTTATTGTTGTTTTGATTTGCATCTCTCGGATGATTAGTGACTTTGAGGATGTTTTCATATGCCTCTTGGCCTTCTGTATGTCCTTTTTTGAAAAGCATCTATTTAGGTTCATTGCTCATTTTTAAATTGGCTTGTTTATCTTCCCTTTGTTAAGTTGTACAAGTTCCCTATAAATGTTGGGAGATTAAACCCTTATAGCTAAGATTTGGAAACAGCCTAAGTGCCCATCACAGGTGAGTGGATTAAAAAACTGTAGTACACCTACACAATGGAATACTACGCTGCTGGAAAAAGGAAGGAACTCCTACCAGTTGCAATAGCATGGATGGATCTGGAGAACATTATGATAAGCAAAATAAGTCAGTTGGAAAAAGATAAATATCACACGATCTCACTCATTTGTGAAATATAATGAACAACATAAACTGATGAACAAAAATAGATCAGAGACAGAGAATCATAGATCAGACCATCAAACCTGAGGGAAGGCAGGGGAGGGTGGGAGGAAGCGGGGAGATCAACCAAAGGACTGTATGCATGCATATAAGCCTAACCAATGACACAGACACTAGAGTGGTGAGGTCATGAGCCGGGGAGTGAGGGGGCAATGAGGGGATAAGGACACATGTAATACCTTAATCAATAAAAGATATTAATTAATTAACTAGTTAAATAATTAATTAAAAAATAAATATAATGTTGTGATTCAAAATGATAAATTATAGTTTTCCTTCAATGAATGTTGAAAAAAAATCCCTACAACCCAATGTCAACAGATTCTCAAGTGACCCATTACACAATCGTGCCCCAACTTTCACTGAAGTTACCAAATGATAGAACTGATTCATCTGCCTGAAGACACTGATAGTGGCCTCTCTGGAAATTGGGAACAGGACTCCATGGCCTTTATTTCACAAAGCTTTCATAGAAAATAAGGTGGAAGGAGCTAGCAACAGTCATTTTCTAGTGAGCATGGATATCAAAACATAAAGGAAAAAGTTCTTAAGAGAAAAGGAATCTGGTTTCTTTGCTGCTATTTCCCTTACCCAGCATGGACCCAACAGGAGTTTGAATGGTTCATCAGCCCGAGACTCCACATAAGCTCATTAGCACTTCTTCCACCCATAAGTTGTCATCAACAACAACACAAACAGGGAATTATCAGCTTAAACTTCACCAGCTAAAAGACACTGCTTTTTAAACAACTGCTTTTAAGAGAAAACATGGACATTTTCTCAAATCACCTGTGCCAAGATGAACCACACCAACTAGACAAGTCACCCAATATCCTTGAAAATATTAGTGATTAGAAATTTTATTTAAGTTTTGTTGTTGCTGTTGTGATCAATCACAGCAGCTTGTTTTACACTACTTACCCAGATCAATAATTTCAACATTCAGCCTTTTTTTTCACTTTTTACTCTCTATAGTGCATGCATTCAACTGACAAGCAAGTAAGGGTAATTCAGGCAGAAGAGGGAAGGACCTTATATTATTCTAGAGGCCTTGCACACAAAATTGTGCCTAGCCTGTGAGCAGGGCCATCTTCCCCGGCTGCTGGCAGCTGGTTCTGCCCACCACTGCCACCCACCCTGGTTCCCTGGTGGCCATCCAGCGATGGGAGCCTGATGACCAGGGGAAATCAGCCATTCCCAGCCCGTTCACTGGCCCCACCCCAGCTGCCTGTTGCCCTCTTGTGTGAGGCAACAGGTGGGGTAGGGACCTTGGCTTGGTGCCGCTGCATCCCCACCACCACCCCTGGTGCGCCACTTGCCATTGGCATCAGAGCCTGCTGGTTGGGGGAAGGGACCAAGAGGTGGTCAGTGAACCTCATAGTGACTTGTTGAGCAATCATTCCGATCATTCTGCCATTATGGTCGCTGGGCTCTTATTATATAGGATTAGGAGGGGAGTCCTGGCACCATATTACCATAGGATATTGGACAGATATCCAATGCTTTGATGGTTTCCAGTCCAGCCAAATACCTGAAAACATCAGGAGAGCTCACAAGAAGGAGGATGAATGTCAAGTGGGTCAATTCCAAGCAGAGGCTTTGGCAGTTAGAAGAGTATGACTCATATTTTACCACTTTGCCCAAGGGTGCACATAAACACCTTGATTTTACCCATTTCAGTCACAATGCTGTCCACTCACAGACAGAATTCTGGAAGAGGGGCGTGAATAAGAGAGGAGAGCTCCTCATCCTAAAGCCTACCTTCCCGAGAAGCCCTTGTCTTCCTAGCATAGAAAAAAAAATGCCGGGGGAAACTGGAGAGTGTATTCATTTGAAGCATTTCACTTTACTCCAGAGCAAACGGAATGAAAGCTGCTCTTTAATGAAGCATAACCGTGTAGAGAAGTCTGCTTAAATATTTGCTCAGATAATATTTTCTTACTCTGAAGCTATGAATCTGGCAACAGAGACAGATTAATAATAGCAATGAGCCCTGTAGCTGTTTGAAGAGAGACTCTGTGTATGCAGAGGTAGCAATGAAACAGGCTCTGATAACTTGAACCACAGAACCATATACAGACTGCCAGGGGGTTGTCCTCCAGGATCCGGAGAGCTCAGAGCTGTGACACTGGCCCTTCTATATCCTAGAGTGTCACTGTAGCAAATGTTAGAGGAATTATAAACTCAAAAGGCAGGAGAAATGTGCCATCTGATTCAGCTTCAGCCTCAGAAATGCTATTTCAAAACCCTTGAAGAATAACTGCAGCTTTTACTAGTAAACCCATATCTACATTTAACATCATGATAGAGAACATGACAGGATAATAATCTGGAACTAAAGAAGCCAAAAACATAGAATAGTGATTGTTGGGGAGGAAGAAAAACTTACTATGTAAAACTAAAGAATAAGTGTTTGTTTGTTTTTCTATGAGAAGGAGGGGAAAAAACAAAGTGAAATTCTGCTTGTTGTTTTGTTGATGGTTTCTTTTGCTGTGCAAAACCTTTTTATTTTGATGTAATCCCATTTGTTTATTTTCTCTTTAGCTTCCATTGTCCAAGAAGCAGTATCTGTGAAGAAGTTCCTTCAGCATATGTCTGAGATTTTGCTGCCTGTGGATTCCTCTAGTATTTTTATGGTTTCCCATCTTATGTTTAAGTCCTTTATCCATTTTGAGTTTATTTTTGTGTATGGTGTAAGTGGGTGGTCTAGTTTCACTTTTTTGCATGTATCTGTCCAATTTTCTCAACACCATTTATTGAAGAGACTGTTTTGACTCCATTGTATGTTCATGCCTCCTTTGTCAAATATTAATTGAGCATAGTGGTTTGAGTCAATATCTGGATTCTCTATTCTATTCCATTGGTCTGTATGTCTGTTCTTGTGCCAGTACCAGGCTGTTTTGGGAACAGTGGCTTTGTAATACATCTTGAAATCTGGTATTGAGATCCCATCTACTTCTTCTCTGTCATGATTGCTGTGGCTATTCGGGGTCCTTTTTTTGTTCTAGATGAATTTTTGGAGTGTTCTTTCTAGATCTGTGAAATATGCATTGGTATTTTAATGGGGAGTGCAGTGAATCTATAGATTGCTTTGGGTAGTATGGACATTTTAATGATGCTGATTCTCCCAATCCATGAGCATGGTATGCTCTTCCATCTGTTTACATCTTCCTCTATCTCTTCTTTCAGTGTCCTGTAGTTTTCCGTGTATATGTCTTTTACCTCCTAGGTATCTTAATTTTTTTGGTGCAATGGTAAATGGGATTGCTTTTTCAGTCTCTCTTTCTGTAAGTTCACTATTGGTATATAGAACTGCCATCAATTTCTTGGCGTTAATTTTGTATCCTGCTACATTGCCAAATTCATTTATTAAGTCTATTCATTTTTTATAGAGTTTTTTTATGTACACTATTATGTCATCTGCAAATAAGGACAGCTTTATTTCTTCTTTTCCAATTTAGATGCCTTTAATTTCTTCTTCTTGTCTAATTGCAATGACTAATACTTCCACCACTATGTCAAACAGGAGTGGTGAGAGTGGGCATCCCTGTTTTGTTCCTGTTCTTAGGGGAAATGGTTTTAGTTTTTGTCCATTGAGTATGATGTTAGATGTGGGTTTATCATATATAACTTTTATTATGTTGAGGTATCATCCTTCTATTTCCACCTTGTTGAGAGTTTTTATCAAGAAAGGGTGTTGTGCCGAGATCGGTTTGGCACAATGGATAGAGAGTCGGCCTGGGGACTGAAAGGTCCCAGGTTCGATTCCGGTCAAGGGCATGTATCCTGGTTGTGGGCACATCCCCAGTAGGGGGCATGCAGGAGGCGGCTGATTGATGTCTCTCTCATCGATATTTCTAACTCTCTATTCCTCTCCCTACTTCTCTGTAAAAATATCAATTAAATATATTTTTAAAAAAAGAAAAGAAAGGATGTTGGATTTTGTCAAATGCTTTTTATGCATCAATTGATATGACTGTGATTTTATCTCTCAATTTGTTTATGTGATGTATCACATTTATTGATTTGAAGATATTGCACCATCCTTGCATCCCTGGCATAAATCCTACTTAGTCATGGTGTATGATCTTTCTGATGTACTGCTGGATCCTATTTGCTAGAATTTTGGCATTATGTTCATGAGGAATATTGGCCTGTAATTCTCTTTCTTTGTGTTGTCTTTATCTGGTTTTGGTATCAGGGTGATGCTTCATAAAGGGAGCTTGGAAGTGTTCTTTCTTCTTGAATTTTTTGGAATAGTCTGAGGAGGATATGTTTTAATTCTTCCTTGAATGTTTGGTAAAACTCCCCTCTGAAGCCATTTGGCCCCAGGCTTTTGTTTGCTGGAAGCTTTTTTCTTTTAATTTAATAAATCTTTATTGTTCAGATTATTACATTTGTTTCTCTTTTTTCCCCATAGCTCCCCTCCAGCTGCTCCCACCCCTCCCTCTACCTTACTTCCCCCCACAATGTCCTCATCCATAGGTGTATGATTATTGTCCAGTCTCTCCCTGTACCCCGCTTACCCCTATCCCGATTCTATTATATTCACCAGTTTATTCTGTTCATCAGATTTTTAATTCACTTTTTAGATTCACGTATTGATAGATATGTATTTGTTGTTCATAATTTTTATCTTTACTTTTTACTTCTTCCTCTTCCTAAAGAGTACCTTTCAGCATTTCATATAATACTGGTTTGGTGTTGATGAACTCCTTTAGCTTTTTCTTCTCTGTGAAGCTTTTTACCTGCCCTTCAATTCTGAATGATAGCTTTGCTGGGTAGAGTAATCTTGGTTGTAGGTTCTTGCTCTTCATCAGGTTGAATATTTCTTGCCACTCCCGCCTGCATAGTTTCTGCTGAGAAATCAGCTGACAATCGTATGGGTGTTCCCTTGTAGGTAATTAACTGCTTTTCTCTTGCTGCTTTTAATATTCTCTTTGTCTTTTGCTCTTGATATTTTAATTATGATGTGTCTTGGTGTGGTCCTCTTTGGATTCCTTTTATTTGGGGTTCTGTGTGCTTTCTGGATTTGTAAGTCTATTACTTTCACCAGATGGGGGAAGTTTTCAGTCATTATGTCTTCAAATAGGTTTTCAGTATCTTGCTCTCTTTCTTCTTCTGGCACCCCCACAATTCTGATATTGGTACACTTGAAGTTGTCCCAGAGGCCCCTTACACTATCTTCATATTTTTGGATTCTTTTTTCTTTTTTTTTTCCAGTTGAGTGTTTTCTGCTTCTTTGTATTTCAAATCTTTGATTTGATTCTTGCCTTCCTCTAGTCTGCTATTAGGCCTCTGTATAATATTTTTTATTTCAGTCAGTGTATTTTTAATTTCTAGTTGGTCCTTTTTCATCTCTAGTTGGTCCTTTTTCATCTTCTCTTGGGTCTTGCTAAATTTATCCATCTTTTCTAGAAAATTCTTGAAAAACCTTGTAAGCATGGTTTTGAACTCTATATCCAGTCGTTTTTTCCCCTCCATTTCTTTCATTTGTGGTCTGTTCCTTTGTTTCTGCATTTTCTCCATTTTCACTTTGTTTCTGCATTTTCACCATTTTCACCATTTCACTTCTGTGCTGGAATCAGCCTTATGAGCAGACTTGCAAAACTGCAAAAGCCTCTCTGTTCAGATTGGGTGGGGTGAAGTCTCAGGGCTGAGCAGAGACAGCCTTGGCTTCCAGTCAGCCCCACCATACACGGCCTCTGGGTTTCAAGTGTCTCTTGGTAATCACTGCAGCCCTTTCTGTGCATATGTGTGGGTGCCTCCAGACCTCTGCTTTTCTGGTTCCCTTGCGCTCCGGGACCCGTATGAGTCTGGGTTCCCAGAGTCTCGCCCAAAACTGGGGTTCAGTGCAGTTAGAAGTGGCACAGTTGAGAGGCTCTGTCTTCCGCCCACCAGAGAGAGCCAGAAGCACAATCTGTAGTCTGTCTTCTCTGTGTACATTGGTTTGCGCACCTGAGACTTCTGCTCTTTCGCAGCTCCCTTAAATTTCCTTGCACTCTTCCCTTTTCACAGTCCAGACTCCCCCTATATGAGTCTTGCCCAGAGCTGGGATTCAAAGTTGTAAGATAAGGGGTTCTGTGCAGTTGGGAGTTTCTGTCTCCCTCCCACCAGAGGAAGCCAGCCTGGCACACTACCACAGGCTATCTCCAAGGGCATGTACCTCAGCTTTTTGCAGCTTCTCTGAGTCTCTGTGAGCCCCTCTCTTTCCTTCTAGTTATAGAATTTTCACTCAGCCAGCTTTCCTGTGGTTCTGGATGATGTCCGTTCTGTCTTTTAGTTGTAGTTTTGAAATTGTTGTGCAAGGCAGCAAGCAGTGTAGGTGATTACTTCTGCCGCCATTTTGGTTTCTCCCTGCTGGAAGCTTTTTTATGACTGCTTCAATTTCTTCCATAGTTATTGGCCTATTGAGATGTTTAGATTCTTCCCTGATTGAGTTTTGAAAGGTTATATATTTCTAGGAATATGTTCATTTCTTCCAGGTTGTCCAGTTTGTTGGAATAGAGTTGTTCATAGTATTTTTTAACAATCCTTTGTATTTCGGTGATGTCTGTTGTTATTTCACCTCTTTCATTTCTGATTTTGTTTATTTGGATCCTCTCTCTTTCCTTCTTGGTGAGCCTGGTTAGAGGTCCATAAATCTTGTTTATCCTTTCAAAGTACCAGCTCTTGTTTTTTTTGATCTTTTGTATTGTTTCTTTATGTCATTTATCTCTGCTCTGATTTTATTATTTCCTTCATTCTGCTTACTTGTTGCTCTCTTTCTAACTCTTTGAGTTGTAGGGTTAGGTAATTTATTACCATTGTATTTTGTTTTTTGCAGTAGACTTGTAGAGCTATGAACTTCCCACCCTATACTGCTTTTGCTGTGTCCCATAGATTTTGGATTGTTGTGTTTTCATTGTCATTTGTTGCCATGATGTTTTTTATTTCTTCCTTGATCTCTCTGGTTACCCAGTCATTGTTTAATAGCATGCTGTTTAGTCTTCATATGTTTGATTTCTTTGGATGGTTTAATTGTAGTTGATTTTCAGTTTTATGCCACTGTGATCTGAAAAGATGCTTGATATGATCTCCATCTTCTTGAATTTGAAGAAACTTTGCCTAGGACCCAACATATGGTCTATTTTTGAAAATGACCCATGTGTACTTGAGAAGAATGTATATTCTGTGGCTTTGGGGTGAAATGTTCTGAAGATGCCAATTAATTCCATCTGGTCTAGTGAATCATTTAGGATTGATGCTTCTTTGCTGATTTTTTTTTTTAGAGGATTTGTCCAATGGTGATAGTGGGCTATTAAAGTCTCCTACTATGATTGTATTGCTGTCAATCTCTCCCTTGAGATCCTCCAGGAGTTTTTTTATGTATTTGGGTGCTCTGGTATTGGGTGAGTATATGTTTACCAGAGTTATTTCTTCTTGTTAGATTGTTCCCTTTAGTGTTATGAAATGGCCTTTCTTATCTCTTCTTACGTCCTTCACTTTGGAATCTAATTTTTCAGATATAACTATTGCAACCCCAGCTTCTTTTTCATTTCTATTTGCCTGAAAAACCGTTTTCCATCCCTTCACCCTCAGTCTGTGTGCATCTTTTTTTCTGAGGTGGATTTCTTGTAGATATATGTGTCATGTTTTCTTAACCAGTCCTTATGTCTTTTGATTGGGGCATTTAATCCATTTACATTTAAAGTTATTATTGATAGGTACTTATTTGTTGCCATTTTTATTCTTTACCCCTGTGTTCCTTCTTTGCTTCTTATATCTTTTTTTTACAGCAGATACTTTAGCATTTCTTGCATTGCTGGTTGGGTGGTAATAAATTCCATTGGTCTTTTTTTGTCTGTGAAGCTCCTGATTTCACCTTCAGTTTTGATTGATAGCCTTGCTGGGTACAGTATTCTTGGATTTAGACCCTTCCTTTGCATGAATATATATTTCATTCAATTCCCTTCTGGCCTGATGAGTTTCTGTTGAGAAATTAGTTGCTAGTCTGATGGGGGTTTCTTTGTAGGTAACTTTCTGTCTCTCTCTCTGGCTGCTTTTAAGATTCTTACTTTGTTGTTGGTGTTTGCCAATTTAATTATAAAGTGCATTGGCATCGGTCTTTTGGGGTTCATTTTGCTTGAGACTCTGTGAGCTTCTTGGATTTGTGTGTGTTTTTTCTTTCCTATATCAGGGAAGTTTTCTCTCATTATTTTTTCAAACAGGTTTTCTATTTTTTGCTCAGTTTCCTCTCCTTTTTCTCAGTATCCCCATTATGCAAATGTTGTTTTGTTTCATGTTGTCCCACAGTTCTCTTAGGTTCTCCTCCTGCTTTTTAAACGTTTTTTTTTTTCTAGAAGCTGCTCTACTTGGGTATTTTTCCTACCTTGTCTTCTAGCTCACTGATGCAGTCCTCTGCTTCTTCTAGTCTACTCTTGATGTTTTCTATTGAGTTCTTTATAGCAGCAATGTCATTTTTCATTTCTTCTTGGTTCTTCTTCATTTCCTCTTGATTCTTACTCATATTGTTGAATTTGTCTTCCATTCTTTTCAGCCACCTTATGACCATTTTTCTAAATTATTTCTCTGGCAAGTTGCTTGCCTCCATTTCATTTACTTCCTTTTCTTGTGATGCCTGCTTTTCTTTCATATGTGGGCTGTTTTTTTGTCTCCTCATGGTCTCTCTTCTCCAGGTGTCTGCTTATATAGTTCTCTCTCTCCTTATATCAGGTGAAATCCTACCTTTCCATGGTGGAGTGTGGAGCTCCTCTGAATTCATGTGTTTGCGACAATTGGGGACTGGTGTTCTCGGGTTTGCAATGGTTCAGTGGGTGCCACAGTAGTAGATTTTCAGGCTTCTGATAATATCCATTTTCAAAATAGCACTGTCTCCACATCCTAGCTGGTGGCTTTAGGAGAGAACCCAGCAGTAGTGGGGGCTGCCTGGTCAGGAGAGCCCCATCCAGCAATCCCCCACCCTCTCCTGGAGTATAACTGCCCCTTAACTCACCAACAAACACTCCCCATGTGACCCTCAGCTGTTATTTCTGTCTGCTCTGGGTCAATGCTTGGGACACATCCATCAATCGCCAACATTTTTTCCCAAAAAAACTGGTTAGGGTTATTCTTCCATTATATTAAAGGAAATTACATGTATCTTGGTTTTATTTTATTACAAATAACTTCTAAGTTATGATCCCCATTTTGTAAAAGTATTTTTACATATCCCTCACCCTCCCTCTCTTTCTCTCCTGTATGTATATGTATATACCAAAAGATATCAAAAATATGTTCATCTAATCTAATAGTAACAATATTATTTCTGGGTGATTGAACTTGAGGTGATTTGTCTATACTCACCTTCATTCTTCAATGTCTGATTCTCTTCTATGTGACTGCTTCATTTTTATAAACATAATAAGATATTTCTCCTTAATGAAAAATACAGATAGAAAATATGACACTAAGTAAACAGTTGTTATTTATAGGTGGTGGATTGATATAAAAATTTTTATTTGTACATTAACATTTTTTAATTTTAATAAATAAATAATATTTTAATTTAAAAAAGAGGATGAGAGGCAACCTGAGCAGTAAAGGAAGACTTTTTCAATATCTAAATGTTAGTGTTAAAATTGAGGCTAGACCCTAACCTGTTTGGCTCAATGGATAGAGTGTTGGCCTGCGGACTGAAGGGTCCAGGGTTCGATTTTGGTCAAAGGCATATACCTTGGTTGCAGGCTCAAACCCCAGTAGGGGGTGTGCAGCAGGCAATTGATTGATGTTTCTCTCTCATTGATGTTTCTAACTCTCTATTCCTCTCCCTTCCTCTCTGTAAAATCAATAAAAAAATATTTTTTTAAAAATTGAGGCTAGATAAGGAACAACAGCTCAAGAGGACCAAGAAACACTGGGTTTCATTTTTATATTTGTTCTCTGAGTAGCTCTAAATCACTTGTCTTTTTTTATTTTTTATTCGTTTTAAATGGATATTTTATTGATTTTTTACAGAGAGGGAAGGAGAGGGACAGAGAGTCAGAAACATCGATGAAAGAGAAACGTCAATCAGCTGCACACCTCCTACTGGGGATGTGCCCACAACCAAGGTGTGTGCTCTTGACCAGAATCAAACCTGGGACCTTTTAGTCCGCAGGTTGATGCTCTATCCAACAAGCCAAACCGGTTTTGGCTTGTCTTTTTTTTTTTTTTTCGTAGCAATCATATCTTCATGCTAACAGACTGACGGTGTGACCATCTCAATGATCTGGATTTTCAACAAAAGATGTAAAGATGTGGTGGTAGAGCCTCTCTCAACCCCATTGATGTGAAGCAATATCTGTGACTGCCTCAGCTTCCATGGTTGTTTGACACCCTGCGAAAGGAGTGGATAATCTCCCAGCCAAATGGAAGACTCTTTGGGATTGCGAGATGGGCAAGAAGGTATGGAGCAAGCTGAAAATATCATGGAGATCTTAATAGAGAAATCTGAGTATAACGTAGAGTTCCAAGCAAGAAAATCTACTTTAGCACCACCCAAATGTTTTAAGCATCAAAGCCCTTCCGTGTAAACTCCTCTGACTTCTAAGAAAGGCCGTTGGTCTGGAACCCAAGCATCACAATGAGCTTTCGTTTAATGCCATTGTTACTCAAACACTGCATGATTTGTTTTTTGCATGTATTTCCAAAGATCCTACGTTGACAGTAGTTTACATTCATTTGCAGATTTGTGTGGGTTCTCCCATGTAATGAAGACAGAGAGAAGCACAGACTTGGCCAAATACGGCCAGTATTACTGTGAAGCACACATTCCACGACCTGTGTCAGGAAAGTGGCCTGGGATCAGAGAACAGAGCTGTCCTTGCTGAGAATCAAATTATAACTTAGAGGAGCATCTGCTAATCGGAACAGCTAACATTTATTGAGTACTTAACATGGACCTGCAATGTACAAAGTATTTGATATTCATTATCTTATTTAATCCTCATGATCTCTATCATCTTCATTTGATAGATGAGGAAGTGGAGGATTAGAGAAGTGAAGAAACTTGCCAAAGGTTATGTGGTCACTTAGCTGAGGTAGCAAGGGATCCAAACTCAGCTCTGACTGTCCTGTAAATGGTAAATCCTTGTTGAAATCTGCTGCTGGGAAGGAAACTAAGTAAGACTGGTAGTAGCCACCACATCTAATAAACCCATCACAGGGAGGCAGAATTCCTTTTCCTGGTTTTAAATCACAGGACAACTTCCTTTATATGTTATGGCCAAATGTAACAATATAAAAAACATACATTGAAAATAACAATTCAGATAATGCCTATCCTAAAATCATATTTAGCTACTTAAAAACTTCTGGATTTACCAGAATACAAAAAAAAGAATAACTCTGGCCAGTTTGGCTCAGTAGATAGAGTGTCAGCCTGCAGACTGAAGGGTTCCGGGTTCAATTCTGGCCAAGAGCACATGCCCGGGTTGTGGGCTCGATCCCCAATGGGGAGCATGCAGGAGGCAGCCGATCAATGATTCTTTCTCATCATTGATGTTTCTGTCTTTTCCTCTCTGAAATCAATAAATATATTTTTTAAAAGAAAAGGCATAATTAGTACACACCATTAAAATGCAGGAAAGTATATCAAACATTTTTTAAATCATGCGCCATAAAAATCTTAATTTAACATACATTTCAAGATAAATAGCTATCAGTCCCATTGTATTATGCCAAGGCAAAGAGCTGGATGTTCATGGCCAGTAAGGAGAGTGTCACTATATAATCATACACAGATAAAAATTAAAATATATAGTACAAAGTGGATTATTTTAGCTAAAAAGAAACTGAACATATCATCGTGCTTTTCAGTATATAGTTTAGAAATCAACTATTTTGCCAAATACCCTGCTTTTATGCTGTATGTCTTTCCACCCAGACATTACTAGTTCTTGTATCATAATTTATAGACATAACTAATCATTTGACTGCATTGAGTCACAAGCAAGTCTAATGCAACTAATCAAGTCACTAACATGGTCAAATTATTTGGGTGTGACATCACCCTCATGACAAAAAACTTAGTATGGTGTCAGATGGATATTGGACTAACCTGGTGAACACTTTGTAAGTTATATAAATGCCTAATCACTATGTGTACACCTGAAAACAATATATTATATGCCAAGTATAACTGAAAGATTAAAAATATAATATCTAAAAATTAAATATCTGATACCCAACTTCAGAGCTTAGTGAGTTTATTTTATTCATTTACTTTTTCTACTTTTGAAAATGTGGCATGTGTACACAATAGAAAAATTAAAACAGTACAAAAAATTCACAGTAAAATCTGTGTATCAGATCATGTGGCTTCCATTTTTCAGAGTTAACCATTGTTAAATGCTTGTTTATCCTTCCAGACATAGTCTAAGTATAGATAAGCATGAATATTTACATATATATTTACTTCCTATTTCCACACAAATGATACTACACCACTATGCACATTATTCTACACCTTGATATATATCGAAGGTTATTTAGCCCATGTGCTCATTTTATGGATATAAAATCAATGCCCTATGGTTGGGCCTTTAGAGTTTTCCCAGTCTTTTGCTATTACTTTTTTTAATGCTGTAAAGAATATCCTTGTACATGTTCTTTTCTGTACATATGTAAATATATATGGGAGATAAACACCTAAAATAAAATTTTGACTCAAAACATGTTGCTCAAGTGGGAATTCCTGGCATGACTTATTTCACCTGAAAGCTACTTGAGAAAGACTATCGTTAAGAGAGAAAATAATCAAAAGTATTGATGATCTTCCTTTACAAACACTAGGCTGAAATGAAATGAAAGCCTTTATCAAGAAATGTAGTGTGTGGGTAGATGGGTGTGCACAAAGGCACAATGTTTAGAAGGTCAGAAAGAAGAACAGGGTAATTTCTCTCATTTTAAGTCTAGTCACTCATTAAGACTTCTAGGACAAAGGCTATTAAAAACAGTAATCCACAAAGTTCTCTCTTCCTTAAGGCTTTATCTGTCTCATTACCTCTATTACATGTTGACATGAAGTGGCTAAAATTATATATACTTATAGCAAATATATATTTATAGTATATATATATGTATATATATATATGTATATATGTATGTATCTATACATATGTATATATATGAATTTCTCTGTATGAAGAAAAATTCCCTCATCTAGATCTGGGATCTCTTATTCCTCAAGGGTATCCCTGGAGTCTTGAGAAAAGATAAAAATAAATTAGACATATGTGACACTTCTCCATCTCAGGCAGCAATTTTGCAGGCAGAACCAAACTTTCCTATAACATCTAGTCACTGCAATTGTGAAAGTCTCCCAGCTTAGCTGAGAATCCCCCAAATTTCAAGGAAGGGTCTGGGTGAGCATAATGTTTGCATGAGATAAAATGTAAAACCCCATCTATTCTTTCTTGCACATGCACACACACAAAGTTAAAATTACTCAGGATATTTTTCCTAGCCAACTGCCAAAAACCTGCAATGGAGTTTTTTGTCCAGCTCACCACTGCTGATGCTGGCTTCCTTTGAGGCAATTCAGGACAGCATCTGGCTTACCTCATGTTCCACTGAAATACAGGTTCTGAAAAGCAGCCGGAAGATGACATTCTGGGAAGAGGCACTATGTTGTGTGTGGCGGGGGAGGGAAGGAAGAGGCAGGAGCAGGGGGAGGTGGTGGAGCGGTGTTAATGCAAATGTATTCCCCTGGGCTTATTCGCTGGCAAACCCAGCCGACACCCAGCCATTTGAATTGGGGCCAGCAAGTCTGGCACATCTTCTGCTGGCAGAACACGAGCCCAGCACAGCATCCTGCTGCTGCTGGCATGTATACAGCTGTCTTTCTTCATCTGACTCTCCACCACCGCGGCAGACGCAACAGGTGTTGCCAGGGACACAGTGTGTTTGAAAGCTGTCAAATTTCAATAATCATCTCTGTAGCATATCCCTTTCTATTCTCCCACCCCACCTCCCCACTGCCTTAAAAGCCCCTGCACCGTTTGGGTCTTTGCAAAGGGCAGAGTTAGGCCAAGATGCTGATCACATGGTTATGCAGAGAAAGGAATCCTGCCCCGAACTCAGCCGAAATAGGATAGGAGTTTTACAAGGTACAGCAGGCCTTTGGGGTCAATACAATTATCTTTTTTTTTTTAAATCCCCCTTTCTGAGATAAACTGTCAACCCTTTTTTTCCTGACCCTTTTTTTTCCGCCGTTTTTTTTTTAATTAGTTCTTTTAAATGCTAACCCCTCCGCTTACAGCCTGTGTGATCTTAACTATGTTCCTTAACTATTCAGGCTTCAGTTTCCTCATCTGAAAAGCGAAGATAATAATTCTTGTCATCTATACCAATGAGTTCAAGCAGACAAAATACTTAAGGCTAAGTGCCCAGTTGATATTAGTGATTCTCTCCTCCCCCGACTCCTCTTGAGTTTCATACTTCAAAGCCCCGGATGTGCACATGCCTGCACACTCCGGGCTGGCAGACAAGGATGTGCCTAATCCTCACAACACGGAGGCCATGCGGTTTCTCAAATCACTGGGCTCCGTGAAGGAACAGCTTGTTTGGAGACATGGCTACTGATACCTTACCAACAAGGGCACCCAGCATCTCCGTGATGACCTCCATCGGATCCCTGAGATGGTGCCCGGGACTGGCAGGCCAAGGCCCCAAGAACTGGAGGGCGAGCCACCTGCAAGACTCACACCAGGAAGTTGACAGACTCCTACAGAGGAGCGCGGTGTCCCCTGCTGCCATCAAGAAAGCAAGGCCCGGGCTGGAGAGCAACCAAATCCCAGTTTAGAGGTGGGTTTGGTCATGGACATGATCAACTCCTTTAGTAAAGTGGGAGGGATTCTTTTGTGTTGAATAAACTTGTGGTCATCAATAAAAGAAAAGAAAATACGCCTGAGGATTTAACAGCAGCTCTTGAATTCCCAAGGCGTGAAGCCTTGCTCCGTCTGAGACTTCCCTCCCACTCGTAATCCAAGTCAAAGCCAGAAGACATGCTGCTGAAAGTCTGTGGGAGACGCCAAATAAATGCTTTTAAAAGGCACGAATATACCGTTATTGCCACCTTATTCGTAAATTTAAATATTGGACTTCCCTGACTGTCCATTAGGACAAAGAAATGGACAGAGAAATGATGGCACTCTGTGCAGCAGATAATTAGATTAGCTGATTAATAAGATTATTTATGTAAGCACATGTAGTCTTTACTATATGCCAGGTGCTTTATAGTTATGGACTCATTTCAACTCCATAACCACCCAGTGTAGTGGGTACCATTACTATCATCATACATGCTGCTGAGGAAACTGGGGTGTGGGAAGGCTGATCCCGTTTTATATGCAGTGACATGGGTGGATCTCACAAACAAGGTTGAGTATAAAAGTCAACTGTGCAGAGTGATATGTGTATCAAAGAATTGATGTAAAGTTCAAAAATACACAAGGAAAATACGTTATTCTTTGAGATACGAGTAGACAATTACAAAAACAATTCATGTTGTAGTTGCTTCAAGTCAGGATGAGGGAAGGTGTCACTGGGAAGTGCAGAAAGGAGACTCTACGTTTACCTGTTGTTTTTTTTTAAGGAACACATATTAAAATTATGTAGTTCTGCATAACACATGTTTTAAGTATATTTTCCTCTGAATTTTTGTGAAATGACATACAGAAAAGGGCATAAAAGCATTTATTGAATTTCACAATTATCAAACAAATGCTTTGGAATCATCTAGGTCCGTGGTCTGCAAACTGCGGTTCTCGAGCCACTTGCGGCTCTTTGGCCCCTTGAGTGTGGCTCTTCCACAAAATACTACAGCCTGGGCGAGTCTATTTTGAAGAAGTGGCGTTAAAAGGAGTTTAAGTTTAAAAAATTTGGCTCTCAAAAGAAATTTCAATCCTTGTACTGTTGATATTTGGCTCTATTGACTGAGTTTGCCAACCACTGATCTTTTGAGGGCCAAATTTTTTTAAACTTAAACTTCTTCTAACGCTACTTCTTCAAAATAGACTCGCCGAAGCCATGGTATTTTGTGGAAGAGCCACAGTCAAGGGGCCAAAGAGCCGCATGTGCTTGTGAGGTTATCTCCATCCTGAGCTCTATGATGCTCATTGCCTTTTCTCCCCTAGAATTCCATCAGTATGTCTGCATCCTAAGTCATAAAACCCACTGCTCCTAGTTGCTGAACTGTTGCAAGTGGAATCATATAGGATGCGCCCTTTTGTGATTTTCTTTTGCTCTGTGGCCTATTTCTGAGATTTATTGTTGTTCTGCTTCATTTTCATTGCTGAATAAACTTCTACGTTTCCTTCTCTTTTCCACTCTCGCTTGAAATTTGGGTTGTCTTTTCTATCATTTTCAAGCTCAAAAGAAAGGGCAGATATTTCATCCAACAGAGGCACCCAAGAAGTGATATCTTCAGAATGTTCCTCAGCTTATCCTTCAGAAAGGACGAGTGCAATCTTAATTGTTTGATCAAAAAAGACATTTTCCGTTGGACTCATTATTGATTTATTTTCTTTCTTTTTTAAAAATTCACTCCACTCAGTCAACAAGTTGCTTTTTCCTTTTCTTTTTGCCTTCACATTGTGAAGTATTGTAGCCCAGATTGAGATCCCTGAGGCTATAATCTAACCCAAACCCTTTGTCTTACACATGAGGAAACATGCATTGTGTCCTGAAGCTCATTTTAAAATACATTTCAGTAGCTCTGAGTCCTGTAGATGGTAACTTAGTCATCGGAATAGGAGTTCGAAATGTCCTATTGTCTCTGGCAGCTGGTTAATCGTATGTTTAAGGAGAAAGCATTGCCAGCATTTCTCTGCAGGGCAAATCTACTCTATATGAGACCCATACAGAGTGTCACAAAGATGTTGCCAAACGTCTAAATGAATTTTCCCCTCCTCATTATTAATCGCTATACAGCATTGCTTTTTGAAAAACCACCCCAGGCTCCAGGAGTGAGGAGGGAAGAGCACATGAAACAACATTATTCTCCCAGCACATGCCAGTAATGGGGCCAAGCAGAAATGGCATTTATTTATTGTAAGGACCTTGGTGATGTGGTTAAAAGGCATCTTCTCACTCTGCGATATTGCCATTAATATGTAAAAGCTTAAGCTTGCTAAAGGGATTATTGCACATCCTATCTGATGGTAAACTGGCATTGCAATGATTACATGTATCTTTTTGTCATTTTCTCGTAAAACATCTTACTCTTGAACAGTATAATTGGCCTTTTAATAATGTTAATGATTAAATCGTCATAAATGTACCATACTGCTTTAAATGGAAGGCATGTTTGAAATCTCCTGGTTCTTGAATGTTTGCTTTACAGCATGCCCCGTATATTCATTTTGTGTGAGTGTGCAAATACACATATGTGCACATATATATTATCCTAGCTAATAAAAAAGTAATATGCAAATTGACAGTCACTCTAAGACACAAGATGGCCACCCCCATGTGGTCAAAGATGGTTGCCCCCATGTGGACACAAGATGCCCACCACAAGATGGTCTCCAGGGGAGGGCAGTTGTGGGCACTTAGGGGTGACTAAGCCAACAGAGGAGGGCAGTTGGGGGTGACCAGGCTGACAGAGGAGGGCAGTTGGGAGAGACCAGGCCAGCAAGGGAGGGCAGTTGCGGGGGACCAGGCTTGCAGGGTAGAACAATTGGGGAGGGGGGAACCCAGGCCTGCAGGTGAGAGCAGTTGGGAGTGACGGGGCCAGCAGGAGAAGGCCGTTGGGGCTGACCAGGCCTGCAGTGGAGGACAGTTAGAGGTGACCAGGTTTGCCTGGTGGGGTGCTCCAGATTATCACATCTAAGGGACTTGAGTCCTGCTTACTATGCCCTACTCAAGCCATGGCTACTGTGCTTGTCCATCTATTGTTCAAATTGGGCATAGCAACATAGAGAGTCACACCAATGGATATTCTGAGCAACCATATTCTTCCCTGCCCTCATTGTATAGCAGCAGCGCTACCTGCTTCTGGTAATTAGCCATTTTGTAGCTCCTTGCAAGTCAGACCTCCTAGCACTACTCTGACCTTGGCAGTAATTGAGGTCACTGCACCTGTATTAGTTCTGATGTTGAAAGACTGCTAATTAAAATCCCATTTATCCTCAGAGAGCCTATTTCTATATCAGCATCTCCACCATCCCTGATCTAAGCTAGAGAAGAGGACAGCTACCACTGAGCTTAGCAACAATCTGGTACCCCTTATCTTTTTGCAAAAGGTAGAACATTAAGTTAGTATAGAAGTTTTTAGGCATACATAGTATATCCATTTTAACACATTCACTTCTCTGTGCCTTTAAAAAAATATATGTTTTTATTGATTTCAGAGTGGAAGGGAGATGGAGAGAGAGTTAGAAACATCAATGATGAGAAAGATGTTTCCTTGACCAGAATCAAACCCAGGGCCCTTCAGTATGCAGGCCGATGCTCTATCCACTGAGCCAAACTGTCTAGGGCCATTTCTCTGTCCTTTTGATCCTTTACCATCTGCTGTGGAAGTTCTGGTACTTCTTCAGTCACTTCTTCCAAGATTCTGGTAGCATCCCTAGCACTATGTTAGCACAGCTTTTAAGGACCTTGACACACTATTACATCTCATATTACAAGAGATTAATTCTATTTTAATAAATGTTCTCTTATTCAATTTTATGTTCTATTCTCTTGATTCAGCATCACCAGGAACAAGTCCCAAGCATACACCCCTGGCCTCAACTCCTTCTGTATTCAGTTTCTTCTCCTTTTTCAGCCTAGTACATCCCAACTAGGCTATCTGAGATTTTATCTTTGTTATTGTTCTGGCTACTTGGATGGGAGATAGAGCATAGGGAGGGAGGTAAGAGAAAGATAAGCATGGTCTTCAAGGTACTTCCAGAGTCTCCTGCATATTCTTCAACCAAGGAATTCCATTATATTCTGGCAAAAAGAAGGAACCCCTTCTGCAGACCCAATAGCTTCAAGGAATTTGGGAGTTCAATTTTTTCAGAGATGTATACCTAAACAGCCATGTTCCAAATCACAATGCCCTACCCTGACATTGGCATGAAACTCCATTACTTTCACGATTAAGTCCTGAGCCTCATCTTCCATCTTCCTGTCACCAAGCAGGTCCTCTACCTCCACATTTTGCCTTTAGTTTGTCTTTAATCACTGGAGTCTGGCATTTTCTATCTTCAACTAATCAATGGCGTTCAACATTACCACCCAATTCCACTGTCTTCATAGAATGATTTCTTTCATATCTTTTACAAACAGAGATATCTCATTAGACAGTTTACCACTTGTGAAAGTTTTAACTGTTGTATTGTGCTACATGCTATAGCCTAGCATGCTAGGCCTAACCATATTTCACCTATCAGTAATAGCATTATTAAAAAAAAATAGTGATTTTTAGAAAGAGAGGAAGGGATATGGGGAGAGAGATAGAAACATTGGCTGGCTGCCTCCTATACAGCCCCCACTGAGGACTGAGCCCACAACCTTGGCATGTACCCTGACCAGGAATCGTACCAGTGACCCCTGGTTCATGGGTCAAAGCTCAAACACTGAACCACACCAGCCAGGCAGTGTTAGAATTCTCACTGCTAGTTGGCCAGTGATCAATCTAGCTTCTAAACTCAATTTTAAAGTATGGTTCCTAGCATACTTTTGGCACCAACTGTCTTAGGTTCTCTGGAAACACTTTGAGACAAAAACCTTTCATGCAGAAGGTTCATTGGGAAGTGTTTTTAGGAGGAAACTAAAGAATGAAAGGTTGATGCCCTGACCGGTTTGACTCAGTGGATAGAGCATCGCCTGCAGACTCAAGGGTCCCAGGTTCGATTCTGGTCAAGGGCATGTACCTTGGTTGCAGGCACATCCCCAGTGGGGAGTGTGCAGGAGGCAGCTGATCGATGTTTCTCTCTCGTAGATGTTTCTAACTCTCTATCCCTCTCTCTTCCTATCTGAAAAAAAAATCAATAAAATATGTGGGGCTTTTTTAAATGAAAGGTTGAGCAGCAGATGAAATTGACCCATACTATAATTGTCTCTGAGGCCTCAGTTGATTCAACAGAGAGCTTTAGAACCAGACTGGCTCTTCAGAGTTGTTTAAAATTAAGGCAATGTGGCCAGGCTTTTGTGCATCCACATCTTCAGTTATTAGCCAGAGGCCTCCAGGGAAGGGGCAAAAAACCTTAGGTGAAGCATTTCCCAGTGATAGACTCATCGGTGAGCTGTTAGCCACTTATATTACCAGCAACAGGGTATTGGCCTTGGGGGGGGGGGGGGAATGTGGGCAGAACACTACAGTATCCACCATATACAGTTAAGAGTTTCTACCTGATCTTTGCTAGTTCTCAATCCCATTATCCCCACTTGATATCAGGAGGCCCAGTTCTAAGACAGTGCCCTCTCTGAACCTCAGTATAGCTATACCATTTTATCAAATTTTCAAAGATGTGAGAACCTCAGTATAGCTATACCATTTTATCAAATTTTCAAAGATGTGAGTGCCTCCTTCACTAGTGAATTTCTTGTTACTAAAATGAAGACAGCATCCTTTCAACTTTCCTAGGGAATATAGTCAACCAATGGTTTGTGAGTTTATCCATCACAAATCTGTTCTAAAATTCTCCCATCCTCTGACCTTCCTCTTTGCAATAGAATTCTAACATCTCCATTTTATTTCAGAAGCTGTCTTCAAATCCAGGTGTTAAGAGACTATCCTACAAGAATTTGACTAATATTGAGTCCTGAATATTGGGTGAAGATTCCCCTCTCAATAAATTTAGCCTTATATTCCACCTCCCTATTCTAAATCCTTCAAGATATTTTCTACTTATGTCCCCTTTTCTGCCAGTAAGGAAAGATAGTAAGAAGGACAGGTCTTGTTCATTTGCAGAACTGAGAGCAGAAAGAAAGCTTCAGAGTCCCTCAAAAGTCACAACACAACTGCTTACTTCACAGACTTAGTCCACAGGTTACCCAACCAGAACACTGTGATTATTGATTTCCCACTCAGCCCATCATCCCCAAAGAAAAGTAGATAAAAGCAATTTCAAACAACAGTTCTGAAGAAGCAATTTACTTATAAAGGTAATGCCTGGAGTCTATCAAATTGCAGGTGTACTTGTATATCAGGTTTCACTGCCTCCTAACTAGGCAGTAATCAGCCTGTACACTTGACCTAACCTGAGAGTTTCTGAAAGTAAAGCATAGAGCCCTCCAGTATCACTCAAATTATTCACATGTCAATGATATTCTCAGCACTCTAGTCAGCATCAAGTTACTCAATTGAGTATAAATTTTTTCCCTTGAAGTTCAGTCAGAGGTTAACTTCTTCAAAGGCAACTGTCAAAACGTGACATCATGTTTGGTTTGCAATGTGGTGGTAACACTAAACTTACAAATGTGCTCCCCTCACTAGTCTCCCGGGTCATGGTGGAATCAACACGTTTCAGGTCTGAGCAAAAGTTTGCCTGTGGCAGCTTGCATGGGAAGTGAGGTTCACCCCTGCAGGTAAAACACAACAAACAAATGTGGCATAAAATAATTAGTTCCCATGCAGAGCGATCCATGCAGAGTCTTTGCCTAAACTAGATATTTGAAGTTTTCTTTTACATAAAGAAATGGGCTGATGGGCAGGGAGAGGAGGCTTGAGATACAGGTTGCAAAAGGAGGTTGGAATTTTCTAACATTCAATTTTCATAAGAACTAAGAAAAGCAAAAGTTGACCTCAGAGTCCCAGACACACTGAAAGGTCAGATGAAGCCCAAATTTCCTGTGAATTAAAAGTTTTATTCCATCTGAGCATGTTTTCCTGGTCCAGCCAGCTTTCGTTTCAGTTGAAAATTTTGTTTTATTGGCCAGTGGTCTCCAATTGGGAAAGTTTTCTGTGATCTTTCTCTCTAAAGCCAATATTTATTTTGATTCTAAAGGAAAATAAAATTTTGGCAAAATTTTCCCCAGGCCGAGAACTCTTTGGGGACATTAGCTTTTTTTTTTTTTAATATATTTTATTGATTTTTTTACAGAGAGGAAGGAAAAGGGATAGTTTAAAATATCAATGAGAGAGAAACATCAATCAGCTGCCTCCTGCACAACCCCTACTGGAGATGTGCCCGAAACCAAGGTACATGCCCTTTACTGAAATCAAACCTGGGACCTTTCAGTCCGTAGGCCGCTCGCTGCTCTACCCACTGAGCAAAACCTGTTAGGGCGGGACGTTAGCTTTTGCCCATTGAGTTTATTTGCCAGAAATATTTGGTTGGGTGGGAAGGCCAAAACAGCCGAAGTTCTTTTGCCTCAGGATAGTCTTAACCAAAAGTTTTTAGGCCTAAACACATTCAGAATTAGAACACAAAGGTACAAGTGTATCTGGAGACTTATAATAATGTAAACATGTCTTAGATTTATAGAAGATAGTTATTATAAGGGCAATAATGTAAATTTATTCTCAGGAAAACCCCAGGAAAAATCTCTAGGCCCTTTTTGCTTTTACTGTTTTATAAAATAAGCATCTCTGAAGGAAAGAGTACTGTTCTTTGATATATCCAGATCTGGATCTCTTTTACAACTGTTGAAAATTGTTAGCTTTCAGATATACTTACTGTATAGAAACAGAATTAATCTAGGTTTCGCTTCACTTAATAGAGCTTAGAAGCCCTGATGCCCATTCAATTAATGATGGAAGGAGAGTCCAGCCATTTATAAAAGCTCTTCAGCACGATGAGCAGAGGAAGATAAGCATTTCATTAGTGCAATGACCACTTGCATCTAATTCTTTGATGTGCCCTAGATAAGCAACTCTAAATGTAATTACAAGGGCATCCTTGGGAAGTGATTCCCACCTGTCATAAAGACAAATTGCTCTCACATTTTTGTTTTGTTTTGTTTTGTTTAAATTCTAATATATTAATTCAAATAGACTCCTATTGACTGCATTTTCATGCATGATAATATTTAGAAGCCAATTAGTGACAGTTTTGAATCAGATACCCTTTATTTGTTTCTTTCAACTTTATTTTGCATAAATTTCTTAAACTGCTCTTCTGCCAAAAGGTTAATATTTAGAATTTTTTGTAGCAAAACTTGCTCTTTTTGAATTCTTTCTTAGATAAAAATAATTTCACCAAAATTGAAATAATTGAGACCATTTCAGCCCATTCGTCATTCCAATCCACCTCTATTCTATTGTCTCCTAAAACAAGATCTAGCTTTAGAATGCCAGCAATTGTGAATAGCACAATACACCCTCCTAAAATAACCTACTCTATTTTGGAGGACTGTAGCTTTAAATATATATATATTCTTTTCCCAGGATAATCATCCACAGTATCTTCAATCTTTCCTCAGAGTTTCTCTTTTCAAAACCCACTATTTCATCACTGCTCCACAACCATTTCCATCATTCTCCACTTTCCTAGCTGGCTGACCATGGTAAGATAGGCAGTGTCATTTTAAGTAACCGAAAGCTCATTAACTTTTTTCAAGTGAGAACCATAATATCAACAATTTACAGGGTTGTCATATGAATTAAATACAGTGTCAATTGTAGTATATGACCAATAAATGTTTATTTTTCCCCTTCTTATGTTAAAATGAGATAAAATGTAGTTTGGGGGTCACTATCCTTCTATCAATATAATGTATTGATGTATTAACTGTAGGTTGCTATTTTCTGCAGCTATGTCACACTGTGACAAATGTCTTTTATGGACTGAAGTGTGTCTCTTCGAAATTCATATGTTGAAGCCTTCACCCCCAATGTATTTGAGGCAGTAATTAATGTTAGATGAGTTCATAGGGTGGAGCTCTAATGTGACAGGATTGTTGTCTTTAGAGGAAGAGGAAGAGAGACTCTCTCTTCTCTCTCTTCTCTCTCTCTCTCTCTCTCTCTCTCTCTCTCTCTCTCTCTCTCTCTCTCCCCCCTTCTCCCCACAGAGAAATGGCAATGAGTGGATGCAGAGGATGCAAGGAGAAGGTGGCCATCTGCAAGCAGGAAAAGAGGCCTCACCAGAAACTGAATTTGCTGCACCTGGACTATGGACTTCTAGCCTCCAGAACTATGAGAAAGTAAGTCTGTTATTTAAGCCATCTAGTCTGTGATATTTATGATGGCAGCATAAGCAGACCAATACATGATCCTGTTGATCAAAATCCCTATTCCCCATTCATATGTTACCATGTCTACCTAACATATCTAATGCTATGTGAGAAAGAGAAATAGAGAGATTTGCTCTTTGTGAAAGCAAGTGCTCAATACTACTTTTTTAAAAAAAGGATTCATGAATAATTCTTTTAGTCAAATGTAACAGAACCTTACCCAGTACATATATGAGCTCATCAAGTTCCAATTTGTGGAATCATTCAAATATAAAAATTTGGAATCACATTTTATCATCTCCAATCTTTGAAACCTCTTCATTTCCCCCTCTTTTTTCCTCATAATAACAATAGCAGCCATGACTGGGCACCATGCTAAGTGTTCTAAATGAGTTAACTGATGTGATGTTTTTGTGTCTGAGTTTCTAACTTATAAAATGTGTGATAATAATAATCCCTACCTTATAAGGTTGTTGCAAAGAATAAGTAACTTGACTAAAGTCACATCTATACTAATAAAAGGATAATATGCAAGTTAGTCAGGATGCCCTCACAGTAACAACTAAACAGCAGGCTGCATGGGGCAACCAGGTCAGCAGGGGGGTTGTTGAGGGACAACCAAACAACTGAACAGTAGGCTGCATGGGGTGACCAGGCTGGCAGGGGGGTTAGTGAGAGATGACCAAATGACTGAACAGCAGGCTGCATGAGGCGATCAGGTCAGCAAGGGGAGCAATTAGCAGCAACCAGGATGGTAGGGAGGGGGCATGAGGGGCAACCAGGCTGGCAGAGAGGGGCAGTGAGGGGCTACTAGGCTGGCAGGGGGGAAAGTAAGAGGTGACCAGGCCAGCAGGGTGGGAAGTTGGGGGCAACCAAGCGAGCAGGGGGGGGGGCAGTTGGGGGTGATCAGGCAATTAAGGGTGACCAGGGGGCAAGGGGGGCAGTTAGGGGCAATCAGGCCAGCAGGGTAGGAAGTTAGGGGCAATCAGTCAGGTAGGCAGGTAAGCAGTTACGAGCCAGCAGTCCTAGATTGTGAGAGGGATGTCCAATTGCCAGTTTAGGCCCAATCCCTGGGATAAGGCCTAAACCAGCAGTCAGACATCCTCCAAGGGGTTCTGGATTGGAGAGGGTGCAGGCTGGGCTGAGGGGACCCTCTCCCGATGCATGAGTTTTGTGCACTGAGCCTCTAGTAACTAATAAGTGTCAGAGTCCAGATTCAACCTAGCTATAGAACCTTCATGGTTCTGTCTTCCCTGTTGAAGCAAGTTACTTGACCTCTTTGTTCCTCAGTTTTGTGAGTTTTTAAAAAATCTATAAGACAAAGACATTAAGAATACTTAACACATATGGCTGGTACAATAATTAAATTACTTAATACATATGAAATGTTTAAAGGTCACATATTGTCCTATAAATGACCAAATTTAGGCCTGGTCACAAGGCCTAAGATAGAATCATCAGATACCTGAGAGTAGGGAACTGTTCTCATCTTATTCATTGGTCTAGTCCATGCTCCTAGTATTGCACCTGACACGCAACAGTCACTCAATATTTGTTCAATAAGCCAAAAACAGGTATCAAGTCTTTAAAAGTTGTGGAAGAAAGGTCAAGCATAGAAAATCAGAAACTGGGTAGGTCTTGAGAAAAGTTCATCCTATCTACATCTACTATGTATATATCCAGTTTGTCTCACTTTTTTTTTAATTTTCTTTTCCAGGCCAAAGGGCTTTTCTGAGAAATTCCTCCCTCACCTGAGAGGAGCAACAAGTGTCTAGCCATATAGTCCCAGGCCTTCACAACCCTCCTTTGAAAGCACATGACCTTCTGCATTGTAGCTTCATGGTTCTGTCTTCCCTGTTGAATTATAAATGCCATGAGGACTGGGGCCTTACTTGTTGTGCTCTCAATGGGTCTCCAGTACCCTGCACATGGGAGTTGCTCAAGAAATACTTGTGAAAGAAAGAAATGAAGGGAGTAAGGAGGGGGCCAGAGAAGAAAGGGACCTAGAGAGAAGAAGGGAAGAAGGAAAACAATAAAGCATCTCTGGGAAATGTTCCAGGTGGAAAAAGCAAGTAAAGGAACGCTATTAAGAACAAAGCAACTGGTACATATTTCATCTAGGGTGGGAGACTTGAAATCATTGCAAACAGCTACCTGTTCTTTTATAATTGTGTCAATATTGTGGGTTTCCGCTCATCATCGCCAATGTCTGATCTCCTTTTCAATCTGACCATGATTATGCCCCTTGATCCTAGAGAGACCCAAATCATACATGTAATATCATGACTAATGCACCACAAGAGCTGTTCAGGAGGACAGCTCTATAGGAGTGCAGAGGTGGGGAAGATGGCTGTACTTTGGGAAGATTGAAGCAATCTCTACAAAGGAGGTGGAAAACCAGCCCAAGAAGAACTAATGACAAAGAGCAAGCAAGGATGAAGAAACAGAAGCCTCAATAGTCAGCCTCACAGAGGATGACACCCAAGGGCAACTTGGTGATTGTGAAAATAAAATGAAGACATTAACATTGGCTAACACTGTGCTAAGTGTTCAACAATATATTAACTTGTATTAATATATACTGTAACTATAAGTATGATGGGTATTTATACACACATGTAGAACACAATTATTATTATCACCATTTTACAAAAGGGAGCTGTAAACATGATCTTTGTAGATGTAATTAAGTTAAAGATCTTGAGATGAGATCATCTTGGATTACCAGGGTAGGCCGTAAATTCAATGATGAGCATCCTTATAAGAGATCAAAAAAAAAAAAAAAAAAGAAAGAAAAAGCAAAGTCACATAGAGACAAAAGAGGAATAGGCAACGTAGCTATGAGGGTAAAAACTGGAGTGATATAGCTGTAAGCCAAGGGATAGGGCCACAGAAGAGGCAAATAACAGAATTCCCTTAGAGCATTTAAGGAAGTACTGCCTTTGATTTCAAACTTCTTACACTATAAGAGAAGAGATTTCTATTGTATTATGCCACCAAGTCGGTGGCAATTTGTCACAGCAGCCTGGAAAACTAATACATTAGTTTGGGAACTGGAAAATCCACACAATGGGTTCTATCTGCACTGCAAGATCTGTATGCTGGGTCTCAGATGTCAACACCAAGGCCCAGACACCAACGACCCTCCATCTCCCCTTTGCAGATGCCCTTGGCAGCATGTTCACAGGTTGGGCATTGAGAGCAACCAGCAAATCTGCAGCAGTGACTCTGGCACCTGTGGCACAGCAGTGGCCAAGGCAGGGCCTGAAGAAAGGCCAAAGCACCCTGGAGGAGAGAAGTGGAGCCTCATTTGGATGATTTTTCCAATACTTAATTCATAATTCAATTGCTCAAAGAGAAAGAACACCTCTCAAGAAAAGGCAGTGCTTCGCAACATAGGCCTTGGAGGTATGGAAAGCAATTTTTCTAATCATTGACCAACCGTTATTTTAGATGAGAAAACTGAAGTGACAATGCCTTGATGGCCTGTGGCCATCTATCTGGTTGGGGTGGAGCCTGAAGTAGAATTCAAGAGCAGGAATTCTAGCCCAATATCCTCCCACCACCCCATACTAACGTATATTCCTCTAACACATCTCTTTTGGGTCATCCTAACATTTCTAAATTACCAAAGAGGCTTACTTATCTACATATTTCAAGTGAGCTATAGTATAAAAATAAAGCCTGCATCTTAATTTTTTAAATAGCTGTGTTTTGGACAGATATTTAGAATTCCAAACCAGTTTGCATCCTGGCAACATTCAGCTAGATGGAAACAGAAGCAAACAAACAAAAGGAAGGCTTAAGAACTGACCTCCCAGCTGCACGGGAAAATGGCTTTGAGGCGGTTTCCCCCAGCTAGAGAGAGCCACAGCGAAGCAGCGAGTCTACACCCTACACATACATATTCAGACGCTTTGTCAAAAAAGCCCAGTGCTGGAGCATTTCAATTAACAAAGTGGGATGGTTTACCTGATAAAATGCTCCCTGTGTGAGTGTAATTACATATTTATACCCCACAGAGATTTTTTAATTTCTGTTTGGTTTGTTTGCCTTGAAAGTGTTTGTCACTGGGAGCGTTCTTGATGTGCAATTTTAAAGCAGTGTTGGCCAACTGTGTGGCTTGTTTGCATTTTAGATTCATTACATTTTGAAGATGATGCTTTTCCCCCGTCTACATTCAGTATTGATACTTCCACAAGAAGACAATGCATCAAGGAACAGGAAAAGCATGAAAGGAAGACTGTCAAGTACCTGTCTTCTGGTTCTCCCTAGTTTCTCTCTCTCCCTCCCTCCCTCCCTCTTTTTACCCACCCAGAGGCTACTAATTGAGTCTGAAATGCTTGAAAATACGTTGGTTTTCTTTGCAAGTTTGCTTGTTTCCATCACCTGTTTTTAAAGTTCTTCTTTGACCCCTACCCCTTCAGAAAAGCAAATAATGCTAAAAAAAATTATGGTAATTCTTTCTGTGATTTTCCACTCCTCCTTTCCCGGATGAGTACACAAACATGCAGGCCCGGATGATTGATTAACTGTGGTTGCTTTCATTCCATCACTGAGCAGCAGAGACTCTGCTATGTCTTTGGTACCACTGCTCTGCTGTGGGTCTACAGAGGCGTCTCAGGCCCTGATCTCATGGAGCTATGAGCTAGCAGAGTAGTGGGCATGGAGAGAAGCCTAGCATAGCAGGTGCTGTGACCGAGGTGAGCGTGGGGCACAGTGGTGGCACCGTGGAGGCACTGTGGAGGTGGGAACCAATTCTGCCTGAGGCAGGCTTCATGGGGGAGAAATTGGCTTTGCGGGTGACTCTGAAAGAGATCACCCCGCAGACAAGAAAGCTCACCAATGGCTTGGACCAGGGATAAAGCCTTGAGTAAGACCACGTGGTCTCTGAGTTTGTTCTTCTGGGAGGGAGCAGACAGTAAGGAAGAGAACAAACAAACAAAAATAGTAATTGCTGATGTGATCAGTGCTCCGAAGGGAATATTGATGAACATGAGATAGGGAAGCCCCTTTATCTGGGCTGTTCAGGGAAGGCTTCTCTGAGGAGGTGGCACGAGTTGAGACATGCAGGACAATAAAGAGCTGGTCATGTGCAAAGTCAGGGAAGAGCAACAGGCCGGTTTGGGAAGGGGCTGAGCAGACAAGGAGGAGAACTGAGATTTGAAATCCATACTGAACCAGACTGATGCTGACTCGTGGGGATGACGTAATTGCTCACATTGTCGCTCATAATCCATTCTCCTCCTATTCATTTTGCTCACACTGGGCCTTCATTTTAGGAATGTGACTGATATTCCCAAATGAGAAATTAAATATCTACATTCATTCTCTGTAGATATACTGTGTCCCCTGACACAAGCATGAAATTTAGAAACCCAAAACCCTCCACGGAAATAAAAGTCCACACCCTATGCATATGTGCTTCTTTTGAAATGTCACTGGCTTTGCCAGGATTCATCCCACTGCCTCCAACTTAAGGACGTGCTCATGATCCACCAGCTATTGTGAAGTCAGCTTAAGGTCTCTCCTATTGGTATGCAGGCTATGACATCATTTGAAATGGTATTGTGGCCCTAGCTGATTTGACTCAGTGGATAAAGTGTTGGCCTGCAAACCAAAGGGTCCCAGGTTTGATTCCGGTCAAGAGGCACCTTGGTTGTAGGCTCCTCCCTAGTCTGGGCCCTGGTCAGGGCACATGCAGGAGGCAACCAATCAATGTGTTTCTATCACATAGATGTTTCTCTCTGTCTTTCCTTCTCTCTTCTACTCTCCCTAAAAGTCAATGGAAAAATATCCTTGGGTGAGGATTAACAAAAAGAAATAAAAATGGTGGTGTGTGAAGTTGAAATGCTTGGGAAGTTTCCTGTATAAACCAATAAATGATAATAATAGTTGCATATTTATGCACGAGGCCACCTGGAAAACAGGCATGCTGTTTTACTCAGCATTCAGGGAAATGCAAGGTTCTCATTTTTTCTCTCTTTTCTGGTAGGAAGCACACTGCTGAGACTATTAAAGAAAATGCAAATCTCCTGGCTGTTTGGGAAAGCTCCAAAGAGTGAAAGTGAGCAGTTGTTACCAGCAGTGTCTGGATGAAAATGTAAAATCTTTGTCTTTGAAAATGTTTGTTTAACTGAGGAGAGTTGCCATAGCTTGTGGAGAATTATAGTGGAAGAAATTGCATCTTGCTTCTACTATCATCCATTTCTCCACCTGCCAATTGTCCCCTTTTTAATCTGCTGGGGCATTAGTGATGCTTAAAAAGATCAGAAGGAAACACCAACACTTTCTGTGAAGATAGGGAAGAAAGCAATTAGCTCAAAATGAGGAATTTGCATCCCTCCTAGTACAGACACATTCAGAATAATTTCCTCTAAAATATATTTTGTTGATCAGATTTATGTTCTGCTCTCTCCTCACCCATTGCTGATGAACAGTTCAAAGAATATTTTATTTATTTTTAATTAAATCTTTATTATTCAGATTATTACATTTGTTTCTCTTCTTTCCCCTCCATAGCTACCCTCCACCCAGTTCCCACCCCTCCCTCTACCCTTACCTCACCCCCATTGACCTCATCCATAGGTATATGATTTTTGTCCAGTCTCTCCCTGTACACCCCTCACCACTTTCCTGCTGAGAATTATCAGTCCACTCCCTTTCTGTGCTCCTGAATCTATTATATTCACCAGTTTATTCTGTTCATCAAATTTTTAATTCACTTAATTTTTAGATTCACTTGTTGATAGATATGTATTTGTTGTTCATAATTGTTTGTCTTTTACCTTTTTCTTCTTCCTCTTCTAAAAGAGTACCTTTCAGCATTTCATATAATACTTGTTTGGAGTTGATGAACTCCTTTAGCTTTTTCTTATCTGTGAAGCTCTTTATCTGCCCTTCAATTCTGAATGATAGCTTTGCTGGATAGATTATTCTTGGTTGTAGGTTCTTGCTATTCATCACGTTGAATATTTCTTGCCACTCCCGTCTGGCCTGCATCGTTTCTGTTGAGAAATCAGCTGACAGTCGTATGGGTGCTCCCTTGTAGGTAATGAACTGTTTTTCTCTTGCTGCTTTTAATATTTTCTCTTTGTCTTTTGCTCTTGGTATTTTAATTATGATGTGTCTTGGTGTAGTCCTCTTTAGATTCCTTTTATATGGGGTTCTGTGTGCTTCCTGGACTTGTAAGTCTATTTCTTTTACCAGATGTGGGAAGTTTTCAGTCAGTATTTCTTCAAATAGGTTTTCAGTATCTTGCTCTCTCTCTTCTTTTGGCACCCCCACAATTCTGATGTTAGTACGCTTGAGGCTGTCCCAGAGGCTCCTTACATTATCTTCACATTTTTGGATTTTTTTCTTCTTGCTTATCCAGTTGCGTGTTTTCTGATTCTTTATATTTCAAATTTTTGACTTGATTCTTGCCTTCCTCTAGTCTGCTGTTAGATCTCTGAATAATATTTTTTATTTCAGTCAGTGTATGTTTAATTTCTAGTTGGTTCTTTTTCATCTCCTCTTGGGTCTCACTAACTTTATCCATCTTTTCTAGAATATTCTTGAAAAACCTTATAACTGTGGTTTTGAACTCTATATCCAGTCATTTGTTTTCCTCCATTTATTTTGTTTGTGATCCCTTCCCTTGTCTCGGCATTTTCACTATGCCGGGAGAACTTCTGTGTTGAATTCAGCCTTATGATACACGACTTGCAAAACTGCAAAAGCCTCTCTGTTGAGCTTGGGATGGGTGGAGTCTCAGAGCTTAAGGGACCACCTTGCCTTCCAGTTGGCCCTGCCTTCCACAGCCCTTGGGTCTCACGTGACTGGGTAATTGCTGGAGCAGACCCTGTGCGCACGTGCCCTCATGCAGTGCTTCTAGACCTCTGCCTTTCCGGGTCCCCTGTGCTCCGGGACCATATGAGTCTGGGTCCCCAGGGTTTTGCCCAAAAGTGGGGTTCAGTGGAGCTAGAAGTGGCGCAATTGGGGGGCTCTGTCCTCCGCCCAGTCGCAAAAGCCAGCGGCACAACCAGCAGTCGGTCCTCTATGTGCAGTGCTGTGCGCGCCACCAGACCTCCACACCTCCACCCTTTCAAGTCTCCCCCAGATCTCCATGCACTTCTCCCTCTTCACAGTCCGAACTCCCTCCATATAAGTCCCTGCCGGACGTCGTGTTTAGTGCCGTAGGATAAGGCGTTCAATGCAGCTGGGAGTCTCTGTCCCCCTCCAGAGAAAGCCAGCCAGGCATTCCAGCACTTGCTCTCTCTGCGCGTCTCCGCACCTCAGCTTTTTGCAGCTCCTCTGGGTCTCCATGAGCCCCTCTCTTTCCTTCTAGTTGTAGAATTTCCACTCAGCCAGCTTTCCTGTGGTTCTGGATGATGTCTGTTCTGTCTTTTAGTTGTAGTTTTGAAATTGTGTGAGGCAGCAGTGTTTACCTATGTCGCCATCTTGGATCGGTCCAAGAATATTTTAAAAGTTGTTAAAACTACTGACCCTTTGGCAAGCTCTGTACTCTATAAATGCTCCATGAATTTTTGTTGACCATTTTTTTAAAATATGTATTTTTTTTTTAGGAAGTGGAAAGGAGAGGGATAGAGGAATAGAAACATTGATGAGAGAGAATCATCAATTGGCTACCTCTTGCACATCCCCAGCTGAGGACTGAACCAACAACCCAGGCATGTGCCCTGACCAGGAATTGATCTCTTGGTTCCTAGGTCGACACTCAACTACTGAGCCACACAGGCTGAGTTGTTGACCAAACTTTAAAAAGTGAATGCTTGTGTAAATTAGTGATCAATTAGTGATCAGTGTATACATTTAAGTTCCTTGTGGGGAAAAGCTCCACTTGAAGGTAATGAATGTCTAGATTTCTTTGTAACATTCTCCTCTCTTCTCCTCCCTAAATGCTTTGCTTACTATCAGTCAACCTAGAAATGGGCACCACAAGTGATGCCAGTTAATAATGGGGGAGTGAAGTGTTCCAGAATGGTCAATGACTTGTTCCAAGTTTCTTGAGACTAAGTCATGATACCTCCACTAACACTTTGTTCTTCTCATATTAATATAGATGCTATAAATCCTAGAAAAGCATGTCTATTCCATATCATATTGAGATGATAATATGGCCAAAAGGAAAGACACAAAAATACCATAGCAGACTGCCAATTGCTGTTTATGAGGCCTTTGGTAGGTCCTAAATTAGATCACGTGTTTCATGTGGAAAAGCTCTTTTAAAAAGCTCATGATTCTTGGGCTCACCCTCAAAAAAAAATTTTTTTTTTATTGAATCTTGGTGAGACCTGGGGTTCTAAATTAAAAATAATAATAATAATACCAACACTCTATTTTGTGAGATCAGCCATGTCTGGTAGTGATTTCTTCACATTGCAACAGTGTGGTCCTGAAGAATCATTCTGGCACATGTAACATTCAGATGGCAAACACAAATACAGAAGATATGGGTGTATTATAAAGAAAGTATTTGGTTTCTGTGAAGCAAATGCTGAGCTGACTAAGACACTGATGATGAGATTCTAGGTTTCAATCACTTTATGTTGATTGTTCTGCAATGGCCTGGAAAACAACAGAGTTGTTTTGAAATAAGTACCTTCCTACTCTATCAAGGTCAAACCTTTTACTGGATGTACTTAACTAACCATGCAAAATATTACATCAGCAAGCCTACGAGGCACTGAGAGATATATTCACATTTGCATAATGTCCTCTGTAAGTTAGTCTTTGGTCCTTAAGGGTGTTTAGAATAACTGTGTGCAAGAATATATTTAATCCAATCTCATTTTAGCTTTTGCTCTTTTAAGATTTCAAAATTAATAAATCCTCCTGATACTCCAAATTACCATGAGCCTTTATAAGCATAACTTTGTAACTTTAACCCATTTATGAACATGCCCCACAGGCAAATGTACTAATGAATAAGAAATAACATTAGAAGTTTAAAAGATGGTCTCTTTATGAAGTAATGTAAGAAAATCCTGTTAGCTGGATCAAGTACAAAAGTGCGATTTCTTAAAAAATAGAAAATCCGTCACAAAATTACATGTAATTACAATAACCAAAGGACAGAAAGTAAGAATAGTTGAAGTACCGTGCATTATTTAACTTAGTACATGTTATCACTTGCTTGCATATGGATGAAAGCAGGAAGAAAGGAACCCACAAACTCTCTGCCTGTGGCTAAAGAAATTGTAGTATTTTGTACCTGACTTCCTGGTATGTGAATTCTTGACCTAAGCCATCAACACACCTGACAGGTAGGCTGTGTTTCCAGCTCCTTCAGGCATTACCTGCCTCCCCTCTCTTCTTTCACACCCTTCTCACTGCGGACCTTATTGTAAGGTTACATTTTCCAGTAAAGGCAATGCCCGTGTCTCCTCCAGAGTCCAAAGAAATGCTAAAATCTGCCTGATCAAAACTTAGGCCTCTCCATTGGCAGGGCAGCAAGTCTATGAACCATATGTGATCATTATAACGACTCTGTGGCAAAAACTACCACATTGCAAAAAGGCCTATTCTGCCTTCTCCTAGTTCACTGATTAGAACACTGAGACACAGAGGGGAACAGTCACTCCCCAATGATGCACAGCTAGTCCCCATCTGAGCAGAAAATAGAATCTGGATTCACTGAGATGCCAGTCTTCTGTGATTCACTGAAGTGATACCCAAAAAGAAGATGAAGTGGTGCCATTAAGAATTAGAAAGGAAGACTATGAAGAGCAAGAAATGACATTGTTAGATAAGCCCTGAACACAGAACAAGAGTCCAGCATACGGATCGTCAAGGTCTTAAGGAAAGAACAAAATATTAGTGTAACTGCCAAGCTCGCCAGGATGGGTCTGGCCCTAGGAAGGTGGAGAAGCAGTGATCCAGAGGAAGCTTCCAGATTGGGAAAGTGGAGGCTGACTTCTGCGTTCCTGGAACAGGCATCCTCTTACATTGCTGAAAACCTTCCTGGAAAGCACCGTGGCTATAAAAAGTTTTTGTAGCTGAAACCGGTTTGGCTCAGTGGATAAAGCATCATCCTGCTGACTGAAGGTCCCAGGTTCAATTCCAGTTGGGGGCACGTACTTTGGTTTTGGGCACATTCCTAGTAGGGAGTATAGAAGAGGCAGCTGATCGGTGTTTCTCGCTCATCGATGTTTCTAATTCTCTATCCCTCTTCCTTCCTCTCTGTGAAAAATCAATAAAATATATTTTTAAAAAGTTTTTGTATTCTTTATCATTTCAGTAAAACTGAAATGCAAGCAAAAACGGACTTACTTATATGGTGAAACATTAGGAATAATTTAAATATCCAACAATGGAGAACAGTTAAGAAAATGATAGTATATTCATGTGTTAAAATATTTAATGGGCAACAGCTTTCTTTATAAAATGGAGTGAAAAAATACATACATTTATCCAATAAAATGATCCCCAATGAAATACATTAAAATGGTAATAGTGATTTTATCTCTGAATGGTAGGCCTATAAAGGGGTTTGGTTTTTTGACATTTTTAATATTTTTTCCAATTCTCCACAATGAGCATGTATTACTTTTATAATCAGAAATATAATGAATGTTTTAAAAATTGCCACACTGGATTCTTTTATTCTGTTATTGGAAAAATGAATTTGCATTGTTTAGTGTGCAAGGGTATATGTAAGGATGTTCACTTACACATTATTTGTAAAGGTGAAAAATTAGAGAAAACACAATGTCTATCAGCAAGAAATGGTCAAATAAATTAATAATAAAATTATTATTATTATAATTTTGGTTTTTATTTTTAAATGAGTGATATGTATTGGCCCTTACTATGTGCTAAACACACTTCTAATTAAGCACTTCTTGACCATTTTAATCCCCATAACTCTTTGAAGCATATATTATATACTATTATTATTCTCATTAATTGGGATATTATATTCAAACTAAGACCCAATGCATGAATTCGTGCATGGGTGATCCAGCCAGTCCACCCATGCACAATCAGGCCAGGCCAGCCAGGGGGAGGGGCTGCAGGCAGTTGGCCAGCTGGCCCCACCCCCTGGTCAAACTCCCGGTTGAACTCCCAGTAGAGGGAAGAATTTGCCTGTTAGCCTTTTACAGTGGTACCTCGAGATATGAGTTTAATTCGTTCTGTAACCTTGAGTCACGGTAAACTGGTCGGTCATGTGCAGCCAGCTGATCCGCACGATTACTCCTATCTCAAATGTTGCTCGTATTTCAAAGCAAAAATCGCTCACTTGATGGCTCGTATCTCAAAAATCTCGTATCTCAAAAATCTCGTATGTTAGGGCACTTGTATCTCGAGGTACCACTGTATTATATAGGATGGTATACATTATATCCAGCTCTAAAGAATGAGGGAGTCTTGCCCTAGCCAGTTTGGCTCAGTGGATAGAGCATCAGCCTGAGGACTGAAATCCCAGGTTCAATTCTGGTTAAGAACACATACCTCGATTGCAGGCTTGATCCCTGGTTCTGGGTCTGGGCACCTGCAGGAGGCAACCAATTGATGTGTCTCTCTCACATCAATGTTTCTTTCTCTCTCTGTCTCTCTCTATCCCTTCCAATCTGTCTAAAAAATCAATGGAAAAAATATCTTCAGGTGAGGATAAAAAAAAGAATGAGGTAGTCTGATGTACTAGCAGAGAAAGATTTCCATGATATATTGTTATGCCAATAAAGAAAATCATAACAAAGGATGTTTAGGGTGATTATCTTTTTTGCTTTTAAAAAATATATACAAAAATATTTGTAAGCATTTATACATTTTTAAAAAAGGTCTGAAACAACAAACTAAATTCTCCTGGGTAATGAGCATAAATGTGATAAAGAGAGATAGTTTCATATTTATTTCATATGCTTCTAAATTTTTATTTAAAACTAAGCATTTACTCTTGTGTATTAAAATAATTACTCTTATAATCAAAACATAATTAGGAGTTAAGTGCATAAAGAAGAATAAAACTATCATACTTTTATAAAACTATTACTTAGGAAGATAAAGTACAACTCAGCTGGTAACTACCCACAAACCACCTCACAGAAGTTGAAGTGTGTAAACCAAAAGATTATTTTAGCCAAGATTACACAGATTAAAAAGCAGGGATGCATGGGAGCAAACTTATTCAGAGAAAAATTAGAACTACAAGTTTTGGGGGTATAAAGAGAATAGCTCGCTGAAACAAAGTTTATTTAAATAGACAAAGGAAATCAGTTTGATGAGGTGAGATGGTCTGTTTACCTCTGGGAGGTGATCCAATAAGCAGATAACTACTGTCAGTTCTAAGACAAAGAAATTACATGGTATGTCTCAGAATAGTAGACAAATTTATCTTATAGGTGATTCAGATGGCTAGCAGGAGAAGAATCCATAGTGGTTAGAGCTATTTCAATATCAAGGGATGAGATAACTAGAACCAGAGTAAGAAATGGAGAGGAAAAGACATATCAGGGCATATTAGACCCAGGCAAGAACAATGAGATTTCAAGCTTCAGAGGGCCCCACATATTACAAAATTTAAAAAGTAAATAAATTTAGTGAACATGTCTTTCTGATTCCAAATACTCTATGCTGACACAGAAAAGCCATAACTCTAAACATCCCCTGTACTAACACCTCTTAGATATCAATGAAATGCTTTTGCACCTTTCCTGCCCGTGTGTCCAACACCATAAAAGCTGTTAGTTGTGTTACTGCTGTCAGCTACTCCAGACACTGCTTTGGAATACTGGAGCGCTTGAGCAGCCAGGGTGCTTAAATTCAAGAACAGACCATGGGAGCGTTGGGGATGGTTGAAAAGGGTAAGGGGAGGTCAAACATATGGTGACAGAAGGAGACTAAACCTTGAATGATGAGCACACAATGCAATATACAGAGGATGTATTGCATTATAGTATGTACACTTGAAATTTATATAATCTTATTAACCGATGTCATTCAAAATTTATTTTTTTAAATGTATAGATTAGTAAGCAAATGTGGTAAAATATTAGAACTTAAAAAAAGTACAATCTACACTAATAAAAAATAAATATGCAAATTGACCGTGCCTCCAATGTGCCCACAAGCCACACCCACCAGCCAATCAGGAGTGGGTATGCAAATTAAACCAACCAAGATGGCAGTTGATTTGCATATCCAGGCACAGTGCAAAGATTGAAGACAGCATAGAAGGAAGCCACACACTGCAGAAGGGAATGAACTGTGGAGAAGCAAGCAGGGCAGCAGAGATGGGAGGGAAGTAGGTGGGGCAGCAGAGATGGCCTCAGGAAGCCCTATTATTGCAGAAATAGGCTCTAGGAAGTCCTGCAATAGGCCTCTAGTAATGTATAAAAGCCACCCCCTTAGCATAAGTGCAATAGAGTGATGCATTAAAAACGTATTTCCTAGTAAAGTTGAGCATCCATCGTCTTACTTCTCTTTGTATTTCAGTTTGTAGTTTCACAGTCCTCATGAATTAGTGTATATTTTAAAACAATTGCATCTGAAAACTAGAGTTTTATACTTTGCAATATAAAACAATTCATTTACTCTTAAATTTGATATATATGTAATAAAGATTTTTCACTACTACTAATAGTTTCATTTTGACAAGAATCTATGTATATAAAAGGTTTATATGCTAAGCGTTTGACTGTCCAACCAGTCGCTATGATGTACACTGACTACCAGGGGGCAGACGCTCAACACAGGAGCTGCCAAGCTGCAGTGCCTTGGCAGCGGCGGTTCTCAGGTGACACACCTTGAAACCAGAGAAGAGGGAGCCTGATTCCTCCTGGGGCCACATGATTCTACTTCAGCTGTGGGTTATGTTGTTGCTGGGGTACTGTCAGCCCCAAATCTGGTTTACTGCACACTTGCGTTTGCATTCCACACCCTGTACATCAGTAACTTTGCAGAGTGACCTCTCACACTCCAGGACCTCTTGGGGGATATCGGAGCCAGTTTCAGCCCGATCCCCACTGGCCAGGTTAAGGGACCCCACCTGCTGGAGGGAGCCTATTCACTTCACAAGCACCAGGAAGGGTCCACAGGAGGTTGGCTCCAGGGTGTTTCCATCCCATCTCGCCCAGTCCTACCCCACCGGCCACCTTCTAATTAATTTCCTTTAAATGTGCACAAATTCGTGCACTGGGTGACTAGTAGTGAATGAGACTAAATGTTAAAAAAAAAAAAAAACTTTTTTTAAATCTTCACCCTAGGCTATTTTTCCATTATTGGGTTTTTTGTTTTTGTTTTTGTTTTTTGTTTTTTTTTGAGATTGAGGGAAAGACAGAGAGAAATATTGATGTGAGAGAAACACATTGATTGGTTGCCTCCTGTATGCACCCCAACCAGGGCCTGGGACAGGGAGGTATGTGCAACACAGGTATGTGCCCTTAACCAGAATAGAAACTGGGACCTTTGGTCCGCAGGCTGACACTTAGCCAAACTGGCTAAGGCCTGAATTAAATTTTTTAATTTAATTAAAAGATTAGCTTTATCTAAGTGATTTTGTTTTTAAAAAATTGTAACTCATTATTTGTATTTTACCTTTTAAATTAATAGCTAAATTTAATATTTTAGAAGAAAATAACTGTTTTGAAAACACATTAAAAAATTAATTTCCATTCTTGCTGAAAATATATTTAAATTTTGTACACTTGAAAAGAATTATATCTTATTTTTTAGTCCTTTCGATCATCCCTGTTAATATACTATAACTTACGTGAAAATCTTGATTATAACAACATATTGGTGACTTTGCTGTAAAAAACAAGAAAATAAATTTTACTAAGTACAGACATAATCATTTAGAAAATATGTATGTCTTTATTTTAGCACTCATCTAAACATTGTCAACCCATCAACAATACACCCAGACATGAGCAATTATAGTAATTAAATTCAGTTGTCTTTGACATTTTGCCAACTTTCAGTCACATATAAACCATAGCTTTATTTATATTATTCTATTGTTCCATTATGAAGGTATTATTTGTCCAGGCAAAAGGGAACATATTTTATTCCACAGTTTGTGAGCTCAATTTTTTAGAACTTTTAAGTAGTTAGACACAGAATATGTGGGCCATTATTATGTTACTCTTGCCTTAGATCCTTCAAGTGACAGGGGCATTTCTTGATTCCAGAAATATAGAAAGAAAGATGAGGAAGCAAAGGAAATAGAAATGTTAAGAATAAAAAAGATTATGAAACTGTGATTGCACTGACAAGAAAAGGGAAGTTTAATTGGGCAACTTGATCCATCTGTTGTTTTATAAAGCCTGGTGAGTATGAGTAGTTGCAATCAGTCATAAACCTGAAGTCATTACAAATTGACTTCAGAATCAGAACCATCAATTGGGAATAACAGAAAGATGACCTTGGACTCATTTCCTTCAAGACTATATAGCAATGACTGAAGTGAATATTAGGCTGGATGGAATAATACTTACACATTTCCACTATGAACAATTCCAGTATGATTCTTTAACTGAAATTTCAGAAATACAGGCATTATGTTAAAATTTTTCTAACACACCATGTCATTGCTAGAAGAAAATTTTATTAAAGTCTAAATATTTTCTGTTTTCTGAAAATCACTACCTTTGCACCAGGGCATTGTCTTACATAATGTGGTCTCATGTGACCTCTTCCTCATGTTCCTTATATTTTATATTGAGGCTACATTTTTCTCTTAGGTTACCTGACACTTTACAAAAAGTGTCTAGTTGGCCTCAGGTCATCTATGGCTTGACTGGTGACTTTTTCTTTCTCATCACATTTACCACCCAGGTGGTCACAGCCAATGTCTGTGGTGGTCATACACTGTCCATTTTCATGTTCTCAGTCCTGCTGGTCTGACTGATCCTAATGATAGATTTTGTCCCATAGGAGATGAGTCTAGCTATGCTTCTCACAGACTGGAGAGGATCTCAGCAAAGAGCTATGAGGGATAAGATAACTAGAACCAGTTAGAACCCCCTTCCAAACAGATAACTTAGCTCTTTCCTTTCTTTCAGATCTCTCTGTCCCAACCACCACCACTCAAGTCTTCAGGAATCTTCCAGAGTCAACACAATGCTTTCTGCAGTCTTTCAACACTTTTTACTTTTCTAAGTATGTTTTTATTGATTTCAGAGAGAGAGAGAGAGAGAGAGAGAGAGAGAGAGAGAGAGAGAGAAACATCAATGATGAGAGAGAATCATTAGTCAGCTATCTCCTGCATACCCCTACGGAGGATCAAACCCACAACTTGGGCATGTCTCCTGACCAGGAATAGAATAGTGACATTCTGATTATAGGTTGACACTCAACCACTTAGCCACACTGGCCAGGCTCAATATTTTTTAATCTTTTCACAGACTATCCTTTTTCTTATATTAGGTTAAGAGGTAGTATCTCTAACCTCTACTCACATTCAATTTCTCTTGTTCTTTAAATTCAGTTCAAGACAATTTAGGAGGAAGAAACTAAAGTGATATACAACATCAAAGAATTCCTATGTGTGACCCTGTTCTGGGATAAGACATATTATTAACATGAGTATTCCCAGAGGGAAGAACAGGAAAAAGTCACTAAAATACATTCAGGCAACAGTGAACATTCTAGTTCATCTAGAGATGGTTCCTCAACAACTCAGTTGAAGTCAGCATTCCCCACTGAAGTGCTTTCCTTCTTTTTCCCTCTTAGGAATCTTTCTGAGCCAGCTTTGATTATTTACTTTCTTACTTTCCCAGGAAGAAATTTAGAATTTCAAAATGCTGACTTCTTTTTGTCCAAAAAATTTCCTACCAGAGGGCCTATTCTGTCCTGTTCCTTGGCCTGGTGGTAATGTTCTTTGTGATAGATTGCTGGTCTGAACATTTTTTTTATTTTCATAGTTTCCTTATGTGTTTCATAATAAAAGATTAGAAATTATTAATTAAATGTATATATTTTAAACTTACTGTGATATGGATATCCTATATAATAAAGAGGTGATATACAAATTGACTATCACACCCTCACACAAGATGGCCACTCCCATCTGGTCACAAGATGGCCACCACAAGATGGCCAGCAGGGGAGGGCAGTTGTGGGTGATCAGGCCAGCAGGGAGACAGTTGGGGGTGACGGGGCCGGCAGGGGAGAGCAGTTAGGGGTGACCAAGCATGCAGGGAGGGCAGTTGGGGGCAATCGGGCTGGCAGAGGAGCAATTAGGCATTGATCAGGCTGCCAGGGGATTGATTAAAGGATGATCAGGCTGGCAGGCAGGCGAGCCGTTGGGAGCCAACAGTCCTGGATTGTGAGAGGGATGTCCACAGGGATCTGGCCTAAACCGGCAGTCAAACATCCCTAAAGGGGTCCCAGATTAGAGAGAGTACAGGCTGGGCTGAGGGACACCCCCCCAGTGCATGAATTTTGTATACACCAGGCCTCTAGTGTGCTTTTAACTGCCATGTTCATTCTTTTAAGAAGTGTAGATTTCTATCTGTCATGGTTTGCAGTCAGATTCCAAAACAGGGGACCTAATTCTGAATAAAAACCCATGGAAATCATTGAGACCCATTTTCATGAGGACATAATTCAAGTCTAGAAGCAGTAGAGTTTAAGTATGCCAGATTTTGGGATCAAATCCCTTTTAAACTGTGAAGATGGCTGAAATTTTAAATAACTATTTTCTAGCTCATAGAGGCCCATATGGTGTTGGGTCATTTTGAATATGGGAATACTCTGACATTGCACATCACTTTAATTTCTTCTTTTAAAGGAAAGCCACAACACCTTCCATTTAAGGAGCTACACTGGATGGAAGCTATCCCAAGAGCCCATTGATGTCTGCTGGCAAAGCAACCAGGGCAAGTCACGCATGAGTAGTTTCCTTGCTAATGTTTTGGCATGTCATGATTATGCACTGCTAAGTCTTTGTCAGAAACAGACCTGTTGCCAATGTTTGTTGTTCATGCCTGTTGTTATTAATTTTCTTTCTTCCCCTCCCCTATAGCAAACACACTCTGTTGTAAATGATAAGGAGAACAAGCAAGGAAGCTGAAGGTTGCTGTTCTTCTCCTTGGCTTGCAAAAGCTAAGGAAAATGAGGTACAGGACAGGGTCATAGAAGTGTAGCAGACAACCTCATAAAAGGAAGTTCATTAGTATGAATTCCTAAATGTAAAGCAGTTGGACACCTCCTTGGTTTCATATTGCAATCACTTGGGGAGACTTGAAAAGACCTATGTCTGGACCCCTTCCCCATCATTCAGTGTGTCTGGCAAGAGCATAAGGGTTTTTAGTAAGTTCATGAGGTGATGCTGATGTGAAGTCAGGATGGAGAACCATTACTGTAGACTCAGTGAGCCATCAAGACAACAATCTGCCCTTTAATCATTTCTCATCACTGAATTGTACCCTCTCAGTTAACATGGGACCATGTTACATCCATCCAGGACCCACAAACATAGCTAGTCTTGCCCTCTCTCTTACTTTTTTAACAAATTTATTTTTATTGTTGAAAGTATTACAGATGCTCCCCCCATATACACACACACATTGGTCCCCTCCACCCCTTCCCAGGCCTTCCCTGCACTATTGTCTGTCTATGGGCTATGCATATAAGTTCATTGCTTAGTCTCTCCCTATCACTTCCCCCCTTCCCTCTCTTTTTTGAAGCAGCTATGATGTGAAAAGAAAGAGTACAGGATATATATCCAAGGTCTAGACTCTTCTGTTCATAATTAAACTATGATGAATCGTGAACCAACTAAGGCATCACTCTGAGTCTCCCTTTTTTAAGATGCTGGACTTGGGGAAAATTCAATGACCATTATGAATATACCTAACTCAGTTTCAGGCCTATGGCAATACAGGGTAAACATTTTTGTCTTTTTTTCTATTTTTATAGATAAGGACACTGTACCTCAATGGTATAAAGTAATTGCTTTCAGGCCATCAGATTTCTTATTTGGGTGTAGATTTTTTTTATTTTTTATAATTGGACCAGTCGACAATATATCATTTAACTCTACCCATTGGTCACTCTTTACCCTCTACCCCTATCAACAAGCACTCAAGAGGATCTACAATCCAGGAGCAAACAGATATGCTAGTGCTGCCTCAGGATTTCCAGGGCTTTGACTGCTCACCAATTCATAGCTGTGAAAACATTCCACTTTGGGGTCCCAGACAATCTATCTACATCTTCTTCTCTATCTCTTCCATCAACAAAATGGAAAAATTCCATTGGAGATTAATTCTTGACTGCATGGTGCTTTAAAGATTAAAATACACTACATAAAAAAGCAAAGCATTAACCATAGGGAGGAATAGGAAAATCACCCAGGGAAGAGGCAATAACAAGTGAATCAGCCAGAAGGTAAGCCTTTGCTAAAAATGAGCTACACAATTGATATGAACTTAAATTTCCTGTCTTGATCCCTGGAGTATTTATAGTTTACCTGATTGAGACTAAAATCAAATTTCCAGGCAAAGCTGCTGTTTCTATAAAAGCAAACCCATTTTTTGAATTAGAAAAATCCACGATAACTTAATTCTTAGGCAAGCATTGGGGCACTTTTCTCTCTCTCTCTCTCTCTCTCTCTCTCTCTCTCTCTCTCTGTCATCCCTGTCTTTCTGTCTCTTTCTCTCACTCTCATTAGCTGATCTTCACATTCAAACATGTCACAGTTGATGGTGTTTTAAGTCATGCATTAGTGCAGCTAGATATCTACCCATGAAAAGAAGCTTTTTCTCTCTAGCTACCAAACGTGCCCAGGGGCCAGAAAACATTTTGAAAGCAGAAAACACTGTCAGGTGCCAATCTAGACTCTTGTCCCTTACCGCTACCCCAAAAGATTCCAAAGTTCCCCAAGTGTATCTTATTTGGTCAAATACATACTAAGCCCAGGCCCATGTTTTCTGGAAAACTGCATCATCAGCTAGGAAAATATTCTTTACTTGATTTATATCAAGTCTGTCTTTCCTGAAATGCTCTCACTACCCCTTGGGACAACCACATTCCACATTTTCATGAAGGCCCATGCCTAACTTTCTTCAAGAAACCTTTCCTACTATAAACTATATTGAAGTAACTCTGCTCCCAATTTATAAATTAAAGCAAAATAACAAAATATTTTAAAAAACACAAACAGGTATATTTGAATATGGTAATAATGGATAGCTACTCCCTGCCCAGCACTGCTCTCAAAGATGTTGGTTGGTGGGAAGACAGGCTGCTTGGATGAGAAAAGGGAGCCTACGTGGGTAACCCCTCAGGAAGCAGAGAAGCCAAGGGTGGTCTTCATGTTCCCAGTTTTCCTAGATCGAGCTAATGAAATGGGTGCTAACTAGCTGGGAGATTCCTGGAATTACTGTCTCTTTCCTGGAAGTCCCGTTAACCACAGGGCCCAGAATCATTCCCTGTGCATTTAAGCTGGAGTAGACAATTGCCACCAGGTGGCACCAAACTGTGGCCAGGACCAGGGCGGATTTAGATGGCACAGACCCCTGGAACTCCCAGATGGCTAGTTAGGCAACCTCACTCTGGTCATTTCATTAATCTTGCAATATGATGCCAGGTTTTAAGCAAGTGATTTTGGGACCATGCCTCTCTCATCAAGAAGAAAACTTTACTTATTATTGCAGTCAACTCTATACAGTGTTATTTTTTTTAATATATTTTATTGATTTTTTTACAGAGAGAAAGGGAGAGGGAAAGTTAGAAAGATCGATGACAGAGAGAGACATCGATCAGCTGCCTTCCTGCATGCCCCTCACTGGAGATGTGCCCGCAACCAAGGTACATGCCCTTGACCGGAATCGAACCTGGGACCTTTCAGTCCGCAGGCTGACACTCTATCCACTGAGCCAAACCGGTCTTGGCTACCGTGTTATTTTTGAGTTTGCACATTTCCACCCCCAGCCAAACCGCAAGCTCGCTGGGCAGAGGAGTCACGTTTCCCATTGCTCTTGCATACCCCAGTGCCTAGTGTGATATGGAGGAGGCATAAATAGTCCGCAACTTCTGTTTTGTTTTGGTGCAGCTTTAGGAGAGTATAAATTGTCTCAACATAGATTTCTGTAACTTCCTGGATACAAACTACCCTCAATACTCCTCCCCCAGGAATATTCCCACACACACAGGGGCTCTCACCTTTGACTCTATCAATGGCCACAGTCTCAGGATGCAATCCTTTCAATCCCTTATCAGACAAGTAAAGAACAAAGCATCTTTATTCAAAATGCCTTTGTGATTCCATTGCTCCATAATAAGCACAACTTTCTAGTTTTCTTTTCTGATTTTCTGGTTTTGTACCTAGCTACTCTCTTTATGCTTCCTAGCAATTCTAAGTGATTGGTGAAAATAGAAACACACACACACATACACACACACACACACACACACACACACACACACACTGGTAGTGTGTCCTTCTCAGGAGGAGCCACCAGCATAAAAGTCTGGAATGTGCTTGGCTTTGCATCCATCACAGCAAGGCATTAGAAATATTGGATTTGGTGTTGTGCGTCCCCAGATATAAAATTAGGCCGACAGAAGTCTGGATCTGGGCCTCACTCCATACTGCTAACTTGTAGAGCACTGGTAGCCAAAAGGGTTTGGAACGGTTGTCTCTCTACAGATGCTGCCATTCATTTCTGTGGGAACAGGACCACTTACATCTAATTACAGTTTCTGCTTAAATTAACAGGACAGATATGACAGCAAAAACTTCTTCAGACTAACTGGTGGGGAGACCTTTAGCTGACACAGCTTATGAAGTAGTTGGCTTGCAGCAAAGTAATGTCAATTTTAAAAAGCAATTTAGAATTCAGATGATTCCATCCAGCAATTTGTGGCAGCCAGCGAAAAATAAGTGGGGTGGGGGTGGGGACAGCAGTGTGGGCAGGCAGGGGCACACACCATTTTAGAAAGAAGAATAGATTATTTTACGGAGTCAACAATTTTAGAGAGATTAGGTTATTTTACACAGAACCGTCACCCAGCTAATAAGCCTGGAGCTGACGTGTGAACCCTGGCAGTTGAAATTCAGAGCCCTTTTCTTTTAACTGCCTCCAAGGATGCCGAGTGCCCTAACACATGTTGAAATGCACTTTATCAAATAATTAAAGGGGATTCTGGGCTTGAAACTGGTTTGATGACAGTTTTACTCACCTTCATTCTGGCCAGTCAACTTTATGCTGTCAGATCCATGGTGAATTGACCCTTCAGGACTCCACAAATTCCCAGAATGGGTCATTAAGTAACCCAAAGGAGTCGGACACCATAAAAGTCTGCCTCCATCCAGCAAAGGGTTCCAGGCTGTCCTTGAGAAGGGCTGACCCAGCAGATACTCAGGGGTCATAGGGTCTACTCCCAAATTGCCCTCTTGCCGGTTCTACACCTCGTTCTATCTCTCTTTCAGTGATCTAAACCTCTCTTGTCTACCTACTTACCTATTTAACCTGCCCATTTTTTTAATGTATATTTTTATTGATTGCAAAGAGAGAGGGAGAGAGAAAAATATCAATGATGAGTGAGAATCATTGACCGGCTGCCTCCTGCAGGCCCTACGCTGAAGATTGAGCCCACAACCTCATCATGAGCCCTGACGGGGAATTGAATTATGACCTCTTGTTTCATAGGTCAATGCTCAATCAATGAGCCATGCCAGCTGAGCACTAACCTGCCCATTTGATGCCCCTTACTAGATTCCAGCTGTGGTCTTCATGGCCTGGGCTCTGATTGCCATCCTTTACCTTGATCAAACAACAGAGATTATATGGCCCCTAAAAGGAAAAATTATTTCCTTTCTCTGCTCATAACTTCTGACACCAAATGTGTGGGTGTTTTCCCTCACACCAACCAATCCTCCAACTCTTCCGACACCAATCAGATATCCTATGATTCAATTCTGACACCAATTGCTCAGGGTTTGTGCAGATCCTCAGGTTAAAGGCCCAGTCCCACAAGACTGCCCCATCAGACACCAATTGCAAGTTCCCAGTTTTCACCTGTACTTCTGACCAACGAGTTATAAACTGAGATTCCTACTACCCCCTCCTCAGGTTTGATAATTTGCTATAACAGCTCACAAAACTCAGGGAAATGCTTAGGTTAATTCGTTTGTTATAAAGAAAACTAAAGTCCTGGTGCACAAAATTCGTGCATTGGCGGGGGGGGGAGGGGGCGGGTCCTCTCAGCCCAGCCTATACCCGCTCCAATTTCCAACTGCCAGGGATCGGGCCTAACTGGCAGTCAGACATCCTTCTCACAATCCTAGACCACTGGCTACTAATTGCTCACCTGCCTGCCTGCCTGGTAGTCCCTAACTGCCCCCCTCCCACTGGCCTAATTGCTTCTTACTCCCCCCACTTCTGCTGGCCTGGTCACCCTTAACTGTCCCTCTCTGCTGGCCTTGGTGCCCCCAACTGTCCCCTGCTGGCCTGGTTACCTCTCATGACCCCTCTGCCGGCCTGGTTGCCCCACGCAGCCTGCTTGTTCAGTCATCTGGCCATCCCTCACTAACCCCCCTGCCGACCTGGTCACCCCATGTAGCCTGCTTATTCAGTTGTTTGGTCATCTCTCACTAACCCCTCCTGCAAACCTGCCTGTAGGCAGCCATCTTGTGAGGGTGTGGTGGTCAATTTGCATATTACCTCTTTATTATATAGGATAGTAAAGGATACAAATGAACAGCCAGATGAAGAGGCACAGGGCACTGCCTGGAAGAGTCCTAAGTGTAGGAGCTTCTGTCCTTAGATAAGTAAGAGTGTGCCACCCCCCTACCATGTGATGTGTTCACCAAGATAGAAGTTCCCCAAACCCTGAAGTTTAGATTTTTGTGGAGGTTTCATCATGTAGGTTGGATTGATTATTAACTCAATCTCCAGCCCAGAGGAGAGGAGGTGGGGTTGAAGGATCTTATCATGGGTTGTTCTTTCTGATGACCTGCTGCCATTTAAAGCTATTAGCTGCTACCAGTCATCTCATTGGCATACAAAAAGACACTGTTAAATTCCAGAGACTCCTAGGGCCTTAGGTGTTCTTACATCAGGAATCTGAATCAATGATCAAATATTAGAACAAAAGATGCTCCTAACACCAACTATCACTCGGGAAATTATAAGGGTCTTAGGAGCTCGGTACAGGAACTGAGGACAAAGATAAGTATATTTCTTATGCCATACCCACAAAACCTAATGTATTGACTATCTGGCCCTTTACAGAAAAAGTTTGCCAATATGTCTTAGATGAGTAATATGGGCCTATCAGCTGACAAGGTAGATTTTACCACCAAAAAGAAGCCTCTTGGTAGGTGTAGTTGAAGGCTATATCACCTCTGAGGTCCAAAAATCAGGACAGACTGTTCCAAATAGCTATCTGTTTTTTAAATCCATTTACTTCACAGTCAATTATTAAAAATAAAACTTGAACTAAAAATACCAAGACATTTTGCCAGTTACTTTCTCCACGGGGGTACTCAAGTTATAAAATAAAATCATCATCCTTTATTCCCATAGTCTCAGACTAGCAAGAGTACATATTTGCCTAGTTGATTTATACAGTGAAGAATAACTGGGGACTGGGGGAGCAGCTCGTGGGGTTAATATTAAATCTCCATTTCCTTGGAGGTGAAAAGAGTTTGGGAAAGAAATAGTGATAAATATTTATTTTTCCTTAGAGAGGAAAAAAACAACAGCACTGCTCTCAACTAAGTTAAATAATTATTCATTTAAATATCACTGTGTGCAATAATGAGATAGGGATGTAAGTTAGTGGTGTCTGCCCTTCTAAAATCTCTTCTAGACCGAGAAAATAATTCCAAAACATGCACAATGAACTAAATTAAATGTATTTATTTACTGGTGAACTTATGAGAGACTGAAGGGAGCTTCTCAAGCCCACACTGCACTGGTGTTGAGGAAGTGTGTACTGGGCTCATGACTATGTATAAAATCATTACCAAAACCTAGGGTACATGCACCAAAATCTGGTCTCTTATGAGTCTGATTCTCATTTTGTTCACTTTACTCTGTTTTAAAAAGGTGTTTCTGTCTTACTGACTGCTAGCCTGTTGTTTAGAGTTGAGGGGAAGGAGAATACAGTTTGCAGCATCTCAGTCATGTAACTAACATACTGCCTAGCACTCATTGCCTCAAGGGAGAGAGAGACAGGATTTGGCTGGAAATCACAAGCAGGGTTTTGGGTCTCGTCTCTACCTCTGCCTAGCTATGTGATCTCAGGCCTCCTCTGTGCCTCAGGTTCCTCACCTGGAAAATGTAGACTGTGAAAGAGGCTCTAAAGTACCAAAATGCCATGCTGCCGAAATAAAATGCAGTAGAAGATAAAGATTAATTCTTTAAAAGTTAAAATTTCAATAAACATTAGCACTTTCTACCATGGGTATGTGTTTTCAATTCAATTTATCAGACATAAATTGAATATTTTCTTACCTCAAGTGTGCTGACCATGTTAATACAGAAAACCCCTATTGGTTTAGATGTGCCAAGATTGGACTCCTGTCTTCCCCCAGCCCCATTCTCAAATGGTGCTGGTTCTAACCTCTGTGGGGATAGGGGGATATTTTAGGGGAAAGCAATGGGAAGCAGGGAAGCTGAGGGGGCCCCCAGGTTCCCCTCTCCTCCCAGCCCAATCTCCCACCATTGGACCAATGCAAACAGAGGTAATTATCTGGGAGATGTTTGGAATTACGGTTATTGTCTTGTCAGTACCAGACAGCCATAAAATCCACATGGATATATATATGCCAGAGTAAAAAGTCACTGCAGGTTGGGCCAACCCAAGTTGGGAAAAGGATGGCTTGGGAAAATGATGGTTCATTTTTACCCAGGATGCAGCAGCCAGGTACAGGATTGCCCTGACCATTTCCTTATAATTCTGTCACTTGCAAGTCAGCCTATTTATTTTTTTCAGCCCCCACTTGTCCCATGAGATGAATAATGCTGACAAAATTGGCTTAAAATAAGGTGAAAAGCCAAATATTACTGGTGTTCAGCTGAAGTATTTGGTGGGGAGGAAATGAAAAGGTCTAGCCCGCTGGCCCTACTGATAAAGCTTTGGTGAAGGGCTCATGGCCACACTGCAGAGTCTCGAGCTGTGACCAAATGAGGAGGGGCCCTTGCTTAGCATGGACCCTTTCTCACTGAATCTGAGAGTCAGATAACAGTGGGAAATCACCTTTGGATGTGTAGGGTCTGCATGTCTCTCTGCCTTACCAATTAGAATCCATCTTTTAGGACCCAAGGCCAATAATAAGGCCAGGAAATATTTTCCCCATGTCTTCCTAAGGTGACTACTCAGATATTAGTATGCAAAACAAGAAAATATATATTACTGGCTATTAGCAAAAAAAAAAAAAGTGCCATTTTTACACAGATTTCTAGCACGTTTTGAAAGCAAACACTGACACAGAACTTTAGTCAGAGAGTATGACCAGCAGTCCCTCAGATAGCCACTCCACTGGGTAGAGCAAAAGTGATAGAAATGGAAATTTTAGCCTTCAGCACACTGGCACTATCCTCCTTCAGGCCACCAATATGCATTATGATCAAAGGAAAGGCAATTTAAATTTGTTGGGAAGAATTTCTTCCTCCAAGCCTACGGGCAAGGCGGTTTTATTTGCTTGACCCTCGCTAGTCCTAAAACTATTTATGGTCAGATATTACCAAATGTGTGAAGAGCCACAGAACCAAATTACATTTCTTTTAACCAAGGGTAGGGGAAATAAGTTAATTTCATGCTATTTCTTAAGATCAGATAACAAAATGCACACTTACCCAGGAAGAGAAATTATAGGCTTCGCTTTCCAAAATTGTTAGATCTGAAAGTAAAAGCTCCTGAACCCAGGAAGTCGATGAAGCCAAGGTCTGAGAGTGCAGCCAGCTGGATGGGGAACCCAAGGGCAGCCGGAGAAGGCCATTCATAACAGCTCCTTTATTAGGTGACTACAAAGAGGGTTCCTAAGAGGAGCTCCTGAAGATCGCCACTCCTACTGGTAACGAACCCCAGAGAGAACACAGGTGGTCACAGCTGCCTTAGCTATTTCCTGATCAGTGGTTCTTTCCTTTTTTTTTTTTTAATCTTTATTGTTGAAAGTATTACATATGTTTCCTTTTTCTCCCATTGACGCTTTTAGCTCTCCCCAGCCCCAGCCCAGGCCTTCATCACACTATTATCTGTGTCCATGGGTTATGCATAGACACATACATGTTTTCAGATCAGTGGTTCTTAAACTTTAGTGAGCATCAGAATCACCCAGAGGGCTTGTTAAGACCCAGATTGCTGGGCCCACCCCCAGGTTTCTAATTCAGAAGGCCTGGGTGGAGCTGATGATGTGTTTGCCTTTTGAACGGGTCCCCTTAGTAAATGCTGCCTCTGCTGGTCTGAGGATAACACTTGGAAAATCAAGGACAGTATTAGACCAGGAAAGGATAAACAAACACCTATGTTTCCTATTGATTGTATTTACATAGCAGATTCCATCATACAGTATTGATGAACAGCCATAAGTTTTACTCAGAGATTGCCTTGGATTGATGTCTTAGGAGACTCTCATGCCCAGGGAATTACGAACCAAGAAAGGGGCCTTTCAGGACTAAGAGATTGGTGAACCCAAAACTAAAATGGCAATCTTCAGAGGAAATTTTAGGCCAATATCCTCAAAGCCACATGGCTCACTCTGATTATCACAAAATGAAGTGGCTTAATCTAGAGCCTTACCCAAGGTCAGATCCACAAACCAGCAGCCCCTGAACATCTCTCTGGTGCCAGATTCTGGGGCAGAGAACTCCATGAGTGATGTGCCAGAGGCCATGATGATGATGACTCTTAAGCCAAGGTTTCAGACAGGCCAGAGGATGACCTCAGCACATCTACCAAGAGCAGATGACTTTAAAATAGCCCCAAATAAGGGCTATTTTAACAAGCCTTCCCTGTTGAACGGGCTTAGGAAGGGGGTACTGGGAGTGGGGGGTGGGGAGAGATCCTTTGCACAGCATGTTATCATTTGCAAATTAATTTCCACATGTATTGTCATTTGGTTCTTATCATTCTACAAGAGGAAGTATTAGCATCATTCCCATTTTACAGGTGAGGAGCTGGAAATCAATAAGGTCAAAGACCTGAGATTCTAACCCAGGCCACTCAAGCTCAATGCATGATACCACACTGCCTCTCAGAGGCCATAGAACACACATACAGCAGCAGTCCTGGAAAATGTTCAAAATAAAACGAATAGGACAACCGACAAAATTAATTAAAATTCTTCATGCCAAGCAAAATGACAAGTGAACAGACAAGGGGCAAGCTGTTTGGCCAGCAAATGATAAAGAGGCAAACAAAAGCAAGATAAAGTTTGGAATTTTTTTCAAGACTTTTTATACAGCAGTTTCACAATAACAAAATAAGACATTTCCCTGAGGGCCCACTTCAAAGTTCTTACATAAACTATTCCGAGGATCCTTAAGCAGGCACCTCACTCACCACTACTCCCATAGGCGTATTTTAATACTCAATTTTGCACTAGTTTTTATTTTAGGATTTTCTAGGAAGAATCGGTACTACAGGAACTAAAAGTGCTTTGTTAGAGGTGGTGGATTTCCGAAACCCAGTGATGTTGAGAATGCTTGTTGAGGCGGTTTTTAAATAAGTATTCATGAAGATGCACTTTTCTCGTAAGCTCATTCTCCTCCTCGCCTCTTATCTCGCTCATGTCCTGGGTCAGAGCCAGCCCTAGGCAAAACTGACAAATAGAAGTTTATTTTCAGCTCCACCTCCTCAACCCTAATCCCCACTCTCTCCATCTATATTTATAAAAGGCTAAGCAACTGGCCAACTGGCCCACTGGCTGACTGACTGGCCAGGAGGTATGACACACACTGACCAGCAGGGGGCAGACACTCAATGCAGGAGCTGGAGAGCAACAGCAACTTTGCAGAGTGCTGTCTCCCACTCTGGTCTCCCTTGGGAGACGTCAGACTGCTGGTTCAGCCCGATCTCCCATAGGCTAGGCCCTATGAGAGGAACCCTGCTCACTTGGCAGACGCCCTTTGAGCCCCGGTGCCGCACCAGATGCAGCCGACCAGTGAGGGACCGACCATGCTCCAGGGTGTAGTCCAGCCCATCTCGCCCAGTCCCACCCCACCAGCCACCTTCTAATTAATTTCCTTTGATGTGCACAAATTTGTCCACTGGGCCTCTAGTCATCTTATAAAAACCCCTGGTACTTCTCCTATCTCCCTTCACTCAAAGATTCAGTTTTTCTCCTTCCCAATCAAAACCTGCCCTCCAGAAAGGATGTGACCAAAATTCTCATATTCTAGACCAATGGTTTCCAATGTGAGCTACCCATTAAAATCACCTTTTATATTATTAAACTTATATATGCTAATGCCTGGGCCCTTTCCTAGACCAATTGAAACAGAATCTTTGACAACGGAGCTCTGGCTTCATTGTTTTAAAAAATTCATCATGTGATTCTAACATGTAGCCATGGTCAGACTCATGGCATATTCATTTGTGAGAAGATTTATTATAGTACCCTTTCTAAAGATATTTGTAATTTATATTATAACGAAGCCTTAAAAATTGATTTTTCAAGCAGGCCATGAGACACACAGAGTACAGGGGGAAGCAGAGGGAGAAGAGAGGAACCCTGTGTTGAAATCGCCCCTGTTTGGGTGGATAGCCTATGGTTTTCATTTCCACTGTCAACTTTGTGGGACTAGTAACTAGAGCGTCCTGCAGACGTGCCTTTGGCTTAGGATTATTCTATCTCATGGTTTGCCTGTTAGACACAACACACTGCGACTGGTACTCAAGTTCCTACACTTAGATCCTTCAGTCATTTCTATTTTTTCTCTATGCTGTCAGTTTTTCTTCTCAGGTCTGATTCAAATATCTGCCCAGGATTTCCATCAGCTAAGGGAATAAGGGGCCCCATGTTAGTTAGCATGGTAAGTGCTGTGATGGTGGTCTCTGGGTTTTCCTATGAAGAGATGGATTAAAGCTAGCTGACTCTTTCTGGACAGGGCTCATAGGCTGGCAATTTGGTAGGATCATCAAGAAAGTAGGGTCTGGTTCTTAGCTTCGTGGGCTCTGCACCACAGTTTTATCATTGCACTTGTGAATAACTGGACCTTTATGAGGTCGTTCATATACCAAACTACCACCACAAGTCATAACCCAATGTAACTATTTTTTTTAAATATATTTTATTGATTTTTTACAGAGAGAAAGGGAGAGGGATGGAGAGTTAGAAACATAGGTGAGAGAGGAACATCGATCAGCTGCCTCCTACACACCTCCTACTGGAGATGTGCCCGCAACCAAGGTACATGCCCTTGACCATAATCAAAACTAGGACCTTTCAGTCCACAGGCTGACACTCTATCCACTGAGCCAAACCAGTTAGGGCCCAATGTAAATGAATTATGCCTGTTGGCCAGCCTCCACCTTAACTTTAGAAAATCAAATTCAGAGCAAGAGCTTTCGTTTATGAGAATAAAGGGAGAGCAGCAGTATAAAACGAAGAAGGGTATCCAAAAAATGCTCCCTGAGATCCTACCTAGAAATTCTAGAAAACTAGATTCCTACATTTTAGTCATACTCACTGCCTCTGTTTCTTTGCCTTTGAAACAAAGACCTGCTTTCTAAGAGTTAGACTTTGATAGTAGCAGAAGAATCTGCCCAAGAGGATACCTTTGTTGATAGGACATTGCCAGAAAGTCAGACATCTGCAGTAGTCTCTTCAATTAGACCCATTGTTTTCAAGTCTTCTGCACATTAGATTATGTGGGACCTTTAAAAAATCCTGATAACTAGGCCACACCCTAGAGCAATCAGATCAGTGCCCCTAGGGATGGAAGCCCAGGGCATCAACATATTAGGAGCTCTAATAATACTACAGAAATGTGTTGCCAATGAACTCAGGTTATTTTTTTTTAACTCCCCTGGGGTGATTACAAAGAAAAGCCAAATGTGTGAACTACAGAACTCTATCTGTGTAACCAATTAGCATATCCACAGTCAGATTCCTCTCTCCCTCAAATAAGGCTGGAAATAAATCCCTGCTCCCTTTTTCTGTCTGCAATCCTGTTTAGGAGGGTTCAGGGTAAGGAAAGTTTATATTTATATCTATATTATTTATATTTATATTTATATTATTTATATTTATTTATATTTATTTATATTTATTTATATTTATTTATATTTATATTTATATTTATATTTATATTTATTTATATTTATATTATTTATATTTATATTTACTAGAGGCCTGATGCACAGGATTCGTGCACTGGTGGGGGCATGGCCTGCAGGATCAACCGGCTCTGAGAACTCTGCTCATCCTGATCAGCCGAGCAGCGCTCCCCGGTGGGAACGCACTGACCACCAGGGGGCAGCTCCTGCGTTGAGCATCTGCCCCCTGGTAGTCAGTGCATATCATAGCGACTGGTCAACTGGTTATTCCGGTCATTATGCCATTCACTCAGTCACTGGGCTTTTATTATATAGGATTTATATTTATATTTATACTTATGTTTATATTTACATTTATATGCCAGACATGTTTCCATATATGCCTCATTAGTTCTGAACATAAAACTGAGCTTCCTAAAAATATACATGCCAACCACAACTCTCTCCAGGTCTCCTTAATCAGAAATTCCAAGATCTTTAAAACTCCACAAATGAGCTGATTCAAAACTAAGACTGAGGATTTTTGCACTAGGTGGATCACCTGGAACTTCTGATCTCTTTTGGCACTTGTCATGGTAACTTCCATCTTTATACAGAGCCAGATTATGGGGTGAACCAACCAGACAAGTGCCTGTGGTATCATTACATTGGAAGTGATAAAAACTCAACAGAATGTCCTGACAGGGAACTCAGGTCTCCCTGTGCATTCCTCCTAATTTAAATGCAACCTGTAGCATAGCTTCATTTCTACTGAAGTAGGTCACCTTTCAGAAGAAAGTGAAAGGAAGAAAAACATTGTTGCCACTGTTGACCCCTCCTGACTACACAAATGTTGGACAAGTATTTTCAACATCCACATTGCTCACCTATGTAAATCTAACCATGTCATATTCCATGTCATATTCCACTGATGCTATTTGGGTTGGTTGTTTCCATGTATTCTGTATGATAAATAAGAAAGCCAATAGCACTGCCATTTTTTGAGCACTTAATTATATTTCTGGCACTAAGTCTTATTATAACTTTTTACTTCTTACCAAAACTCCTCCCATACAAAGATATTCATTCATTCATTCATTCATCTATGCATTCATTCATTCAACAAGTATTGACTGCCCATTTCAGAAAAAGACAGTATTGATAAGGGTAAGCACGCAGGCTTTAGAAGGATAACATGAATGTAAGCCCCCACTTTGCAAGCTCCTGGTTGTATGCCTTTGAACAAGTGATTTATTCCTTTTAAGCCTCAGAGTTTTTTCCTCTGTAAAATACAGATAAGCATATCACCCTAAATGAGTAACTCATTAAAGTGCTGAACACAAATAACTATTCAGTAAGAGGAATGAACATCAGATACTTTTTGCTATGAGGTGTACTAACTAGCTGGTAGGCTAAGTGATGGACATCTGTATCTCATGAGCAAATTCACCCATCATTGTTGTTTATTCATCTATTTAGTAATTCAATCAGTCAACACATCATTTTTTAATGCTGTGCTAGGTTGTGGGAGCTCACAGGTAAGGGGAGATAGACAATAAATAACTAGCGATGAGAGCTGCTGTGAAGGTGTGTATGGGAAGCACCCAGGCAGTGCAGAGAGAGGCAAGACTTTCATGGCACAAGAGACATTCGAGCAGCATCTCGAAGGCAGAGTGCATCCAGCGACATGAGGGAGGGAGGGCAAGGGCATGCCAGGCAGAGGGAAAGCGACACGACAGGATAGGTTTCTGGGATCATGGCCATCACTGATGGGAGAGCAAGGCCCTTGACTTTTCCATGGATTTGGCATTCTGAAGGGTTGGTATTTAATAGTTGAACCCGTAGACTCAGGTTTACCTACTCTCCTCAGAAAATCTTCATTAAGACTTGATGAGTTGTTACCTATGCAATTCTTACAAATTCAGCAAAGCTGAAGGAAAGTAGAGTTTCCATTTTTGCAGTCACTCAATCACTCACTGGCAAGAAAATGCAAGTCCAAAGGCAAAAAGGAGATTTGGGTTTAATAGCTGTTTGCAATGGATGTTCCAATATGAATTTGCATACTATTTTTTATTAGCCTTTAAATATCAAACACATGATTCTGTTGCAAAAAAAAATGGGCTTTTTAAATATTAACAGAAAGGGGTATTATCAACATTCACTTATTAGGTTAGATTATATTCTAAACACACAGGATTTCGTCACTGGGGTTTCTATAAGAAGGAAGCTCTAAGGATGCAGCTACAAAACACAGATCTAACCAGGAGCACTTTGTGCCACTTGCCTCCAGTGCAGAGGCTGCAAGAAAGTCTCGGTGCTTCATGCTCCCAGCTGCCAGGCTGGAAAGTATATTTTAACCCTCAGATCTTTGCAATCCAATAAGGTAAGTGTGGAAGGGGGACTGACAACTGTACTCGACTGTGATTGTCTGGGGTTTTCCAAAATTGTTAAATGAATGTTTTACTTTTTAAGATATTTTCCAAAGTTAGATAATCTATATTTATTAAAAGCCAGCGACCAGAACACTGTAACAACTAGAACGACCAGTCACTATGACACCCATTGCGGCCAATGAGCCAGCCCAATCAGGGAGTGGAGCCAGCTGGCCAACCTGCCCCCGTGGCCCTTCCCCCAGGCCGGCCCACCTTTGATGGGCTGGCAGCCCCTCTCCCTGGCCGGTCCCACCCCTTATTACCCCCCCTCACACACACACACACACACAACCTCCTGCAGCCTTTCCCCCTAGCTGGCCCCACCTCTGATTGCCCCCCCACCCCAATAGGAGACAGGGCCAGCCAGCTAACCTCCTGTAACCCTGCCCCCTTGCCAGTCCCACCTCCAATGGGCCTCCACCACCCAGATTGGCCCGCAGCCTCTCCCTCCTTCACACTGCCCTTCCCTGATCATCCCTCCACCCCAATAGGGGGTGGAGCCAGCCAGCCAACCTCCTGCAGCCAGTTCCCCTTTCTCCCTCACCTGGCTCCACCCCAGATCAGACCCCCTACGGAGATCAGGGATAAGGCTGCCCAGCCAGCTACCTTCAGCCCTTCCTCCCAGCTGGCCCCGCCCCCGATAGGCCCAAGGCTCCTCCCCCCAGTCAGCTCTGCCACACACCAATCAGGGGTGGGGCTGGCAGGCCAACCTCCCATGGCCCCTTCTCCAGCTGCTGACCCCCATCCAGTTCCCCCCATCCCAAATGGGGGTGGAGTCCATCAGCCAATCACCCCCAGCCTCTCCCCCACAACCCACCCCCAGCCTGACCCTGCCACCATCTCCTCCTCCCAACAGGCCTGGCCCTGATCCTCCACGGTTGGGCACAGGCCGGCAGGACCCCACCCATGCATGAAGTCATGCACTGGGCCTCTAGTTAAATACATAATAATGAGAACATAGGTTAAACACTAAATTACTTGCTCTTCACATATAGCTCTTTGTCACCTCTCATAAGCCCATTTTTCTGTGTTTAATTGTAACTGTGCCGGTGACATTAATGCCAGTGCTTAAGTGCCTTCATGAAAAACACAACTCTGACTATTGTGAAAAGCATCTGATAACTTTCATTCCTGTGCATTTTCTTTTCTTAGTTGCATCTTGTTTTAGAGTTTATGATTTAATTAATTATATTTTAATAATGCATGCTTTTAAATCAATACATCTGGTAAAACAACATGCATACAATGACTGAATTAGTGATCTATTTCTTACCAAAGCTTCACTAGAAAACTTGTAACAGGAGGAGTGGGCTTGGAGGTGATTCACTAAAATTATAATGATCCACATGAAGCCAGAACTGACATTTTTATCATTGCAAATACCAATAGCTAACATTATATTTTAAGAATCAAATCAGGACAATTATAATTTTATAAATTCCTCTTTTCCTCAATAAACTAAATTATTAGTGAAGGAAAGAGTCATCTCCTGGTCATAGTCTTACACAGTAAGAAACATTTTAATTGTAAATGTGCCTTTTAGAGCCTTTAGATTTTGAAAAGATGATGAGTAGGACAGATCCTGAGTACTTACTAATCTGTAAATAGAGTACCAGGCCAGGAATCAATTCTGAAATGTGGCATCAATTGCACAGACTTCCACTTAGTTTTAGTTGAATAAAAGCCCTACTAGATACACAAATAACATCAAACTTGCCAGATTAAAGAGAGGCCCCTCATAAATCATGATTGTCAATCATCACCCAGGATTAAGGGATATATTTTAAAAACCTAAAAGCAAGAGCTTCCTTTTAACTTCTGATTACTGTGCATTTTGGATTATCGCCCAGAAATAGTATTACTTGAAACAAGACTGCCTCCCTCCTACCATCGATGAGAAGTGCATTGTTACCATCTGCTGTTGACTATTTGGAATAAACTCAGCAAGGCATGCAGCTTAGGGTTCAGAGCCCTTCGCAGACTATGCTTGTGTTTAGAACGCAGCTTCACATTTAATGGAGCTGATTTTCGGTTTAGTCAGTGTTTTCTCAACACTGCTATCCGTCCCACCAGAAAGAAGCAAATTAGTCTCAGAACTAAGACGACCAAAGCGTATTCACATTGTAAAGTGGAAACTCCCTTTAAATCCTGCAACGACCGGTGAAGCTTTACTTGTAACCTCTCCAGGTTTACTCAGGTGAATAATTTTTCCATTTTGTATTCTCTCATTAGCATTACCCTCTCTAGACATCCATATTACTTTCACTATTAGAAAATATTCTTTTCTAAGTCATGCGTTCTTAGTGAATAATAGCCCAAAGATCTATCACCAAAGGGCCTTGAATACATATATATATTTATGTATATGTGTATATGTGTGTGTGTGTGTGTGTGTGTGTGTGTGTGTGTGTGTATTCAATTAAAAATATATATTTATAGCCTGGCTAGCATGGCTTAACAGTTGAGCATCAACCTATGAACCAAGAGGTCACACTTCTATTCCAGGTCAAGGCATATGGCCAGATTGCAGTCTCAATCCCCAGTGTGGGGCATACAGGAGGCAGACAATCAGTTATTCTCTGATTGTTTTTTTTCTCTCTCTCTCTGTCTCACTCTCTCCCCCTTCCTCTCTGAATTCAATAAAAACATTTTAAAAAATAAAAATATATATTTATATATAAATTTATAAAAGGGAACTTTAAAAAGAGTTATAATAGGTTTAATAAGCAACAGATTTTGTGAATTTGTATGAAAGAGATGTTCAAATAATAATCTCTAAAGTCTACACAAGAAACTAATAACAGGTTTCTCCATTTAGGGGTGAGGGGAGACTGAGAGTCTAAAATGGTAAAACCATTTATTTATCTATATTATTTTGTTCCTTTAATTTTTAACATGTAAATGTATTAAACATGTTTTAGTAATGATCACTCGTGTGTTTATTTAAAATTGTAAAAAATAAAATATATACTAGTTCTTTAAATTTAAAACAAAATCACATTCCAGCACTAATCTTATGGAGAAATAACCTCTTAGAAGATTATTAGAACAAAGTATTAATTTATGAAAAGTTCAGCATTTTATTAAATTGCTAACAAAACACTGAATTACAACCCAACAGGTTGCTTCATTGAATTCATTCATCCACTCCTGGCAAAGACATTCCAAATTTGAACTTAATTAATATTCCTTCTCCTGGTTTCCATAGTTTCTTTTTAAACATGAGTACCAGCAGAAGCTGGCAGTAACTTGACTCATATTCTCAATAATAACCCCCTCTGGCTGTCAGTGTGTATGAAAAGGAAATTTTTTTCCTACTCAGAAGAGCTGCCATTTTCATGTCTTTTGTTTTAAAATATGCTAGTAACATTTCTTTCTCCCTCTTTCTTATTTCATATGTACAGTTTGACATACTTAACTCTTTCCCTGCCTGTGGTTCACACAATACTCAGTAGGAAAAATGAATGCTCAAGAATTATAGTGTTGCCATTCTTGGGCCAAGCAACAACTTCCATTCTACTTTCTGGTAACCTCAAAATTGCAGGGGTGTACAAAGGAGAGGACTGACAATGAAATGTTCTGGTAGGACCCAAAATCATGGCTTGAAATTTAGCTGGGGGCAGAAGATTTATTTTTTTCTATTGTGTTTTAATCTAAATGATCTCCTTGGCCACTATAAACAAAGGAATGAATTGCTAAGAAACTACATCTATATGAGTAAATGGCATGTGAGTCCACTACACTGGTTCATTTGAGCACTACTAATTTACTATATTCCATATTTTTCCCTAAGGTTAGGTATTTTCTTGTATCCCAAAGAGGATAGAAGCAGTCTCAGACCCAGTCTTTTACCTACTCTCTGCCTTGTCTCCTCTGGGAGCCATGCTTGTCTTGCTGGGCTGATTGCCTTCTGTGAGTTACGTGTTTCCAGGAATATGCTATCGGGCTGTGGCAGCATATCACTTATCTGTGTCACCCTTAATTATAGTCTAGAATGCTCTCTTATTTCTGCCATGATGTTGTTGCTGTTTTTCAGACTTTGCTCTTAATTTTTAGCTAGTTGCTAGGTAAAAATCTCTGTGCATTTGTACATTCTACACGGCTGGTGAAAAATGTTTCTACTGACTAAATGTGTCTGTTATGGTTTACAATAAGATTTACAGCCTTATTGATGTGGGAGGAGCTCCATTTCCCCTGGTCTGCACAAATCAGGCCTGGACCACACATCACATCAACCCCTGTGGTCCCTCTTGTGCTTATCTTTGCATTCACTCCTCATTGACCATCGGTGACAAAGGTAAATATGTAGACCCCACCCAAGAGGCCACGGGGTCATTGACCTCTCAAGCTACTTCTCTTTGGTCTTGTTGACAACCATGGCTATCCCAACAAGTAACCACACAGAGCAGCCTGTTCTCATGGCCAAGATGGGTCTTGTCATGTCCACTACTACACTGACTTTGAGACTCACTGATCTCTCTGTTTTCCCCTCAAAGGAATTATTTATCCTATCCCATTGGGTTTAACTGAGAAGAATACATTTACAAGCAAAGACAGCTAGAAATACAGTGTGCCAGAAAACAATAAACTATTTTGTTTGTAGTTGTATGTTTCTCCAAAACTTTTTCAATTATTCAGATAAAAAATCAAAGGACAAAATATAATATGAAAAAATATGCCTTGCTGTGCCTCCAGAAAAGTCCTAAGAATAAATTAAAATATAATTTAAATTCAAATAAATAAAAAAGAAATGTGCAGACCCTAAATAGAAAAGTTCTACAGGGTGGGCAAAAGTAGGTTTATAGTTGTGAGTACATTAAAGTTTATTCTTGTGTTATTATTTACTAGAGGCCGAGTACAGGAAATTCATGCACTGGGGCTGGGAGGGTGGTGTTGTCCCTCAGCCCAACCTGCAACATCTCCAATCTGGAACTGCTGGCTCCCAACTGCTTGCCTGCCTGCCAGCCTGATCATCTGTAACCACTTCCCTAACCAGCCTGATTAATGCCTACCTGCTCCCCTACTGGCCTGATTGCCCCCAACTGCCCTCCCCTGCTGGCCTGGTAACCCCCAACTGCCCTCCCCTGCCAGCCTGGTTGTCCCCAATTGCCCTCCCCCTGTAGGCTTGGTCCCCCACAACTATCCTCCCCTGCAGGCCTGGTCCCCCACAACTGCTCTCCCCTGCAGGCCCAGTGGCCCTTAACTGCCCTTCCCTGCAGACCTAGTCATCCCTAACTACCTTCCCCTGAAGGCCTGGTTCCCACCAACTGCCCTCCCATGTAGGCCCAGTCACTCCTAACTGCCCTCCCTTGCAGGTCTTAGGGCCCCCTACTTCCCTCCCTGCTGGCCTGATTGCCCACAACTACCTTCTCCTGCCAGCCATCTTGTGGCACCCATCTTTGACCACATGGGAGTGGCCATCTGTGCACAGGTGGGGTCTGACTGGCCTAGCCCCAACTGGGGCGGATTGGAGCCAAGCCTGTTGGGAGATGATGGAGGGAGGTTGGCTAATTGGCCCACCATGATCAGGGCCCAATCAGGGCCAGGCCAGCGATGGGCTGTGGGAGATTGGCTGGTGAACCTTGCCCTCAATTCAGGTGGGGGAGAGCTATTGAGGATGGGGCCAGCCATGGGGAGGGGTTATGGGTGGTGGGCTAGTCGGCAACCCCCTGAGGGGGCTGATCGGGGATCAGCAACCAGGTGAGGGGCCATGGGAGGTTGGCTAGTGAGCCCCACCCCAGATTGCTGAGGGGGGATGATCAGGGCAAAGCTGGCTGGGGGGAGGGGCCGTAGGCTGATCGGAGTAGTGGGGGCCCATCAGGGGTGGGACCGGCCAGGGGAAGGGGCTGCAGGCCAATCAGGGGAGGGCCGGCTGTGAGGAGGTGCCACAGAAGGTTGACCAGCCAGCCTCACCTCCTGATTGGGCCAGTTCACTGGCCACAGTGGGTGGCATAGAGATTGGTTGTTCTGGTCATTATGGTGTTCTGGTCACTGGCTTCTTATTTATATAAATTATTATATTATTTTCCATACAAACAACTATAAATCTACTTTTGCTCCCACTCTTTATATAACATCACTGAAGGACATAAAACCAGATAGAGATATATACCATCTTTTTGGATGGAAAGAACTTAATATTCCAAAAATTCTAATTCTCCCCAAATTAATATACCAATGCAATGCAGTTAGAATTAGTATTACCACAGAAATAGCAGACATGCAAATTATACATATCTCCTCTGCTTATACACATACTCCATTATCTCATCACACTTCACTTAAACATAAGTTTAAAGATAAAATCATTAAGAATTCCCTGCCGGCCTGGTCGTTCCTAACTTTCATCCGCTGCAGGCCTAATTGCCCCAAACTGCCCTTCCCTGAAGACCCTGTCACCCCTAACTGCCCTTCCTTGCAGGCCTTGGTGCTCCCTACTGCCCTCCCTGCTGGCCTGATTGCCCACAACTACCTTCCCATGCCGGCCATCTTGTGGTGGCCATCTTTGACCACATGGAAGTGGCCCTCTGTGCACAGGTGGGGTCCATGGAATATTAAACCAAGTGGTCCCTCCTGAGCATGGGCCTTGTGCAACTGCAGAGATTGCATACATACCAAGCCAACCTCACCATCCCCATCTCCATATTTAAAATGATCTCTGCCATCTCTTTTTCCCCCCAAAGCAGTTTTCTCATGTACTATAGAATTTATCTGTTAATTACACTGATTGGCTTCTCCTGCTAGAATGTAAGTTCAACACTGACTGGGACTTTGTTCACTAATGTATCATCCCATGTGCCTCTAACAGTGCCTGTAACATTGTAGGTGTTCAGTAAATATTGATTGAATTGAATGATAAAATGGACCCTCAAGTGCTGATAGGGCCTCTATCCTAGACTAATAAAACTCTATGAGAGCAGTGATTTTCAAGCTGTGTGCTGCAAGAACTTTGAAAATATGCAATACCTATTTCCCTCTTTTCCCTTAGATTGTCAAGTTTTAAAAAATGACAATACTCAACACAATAGCAGGTCAGTACAAATGAATCAAAATTATACCTATTTTTTTGTAAGATCGACAAAAAATATACTTTTTGATGTGCAGCAGAATGTTAGTAATTAGTTTTTGTGTGCCATGAGATGAAAAAGGTTGAAAATCGCTGAGGTAGAGTTTTGTGATTCCTCACTAGACATGTGCTGCATTGACTTCTGAACAATGGGCAACCTTCCATTGAAGAACAAGGGACGCATTGGGCCCTTCCACTCATATGCTTGTATTGCTGCTTATTTGCAGGTTAGTTGGGTAAAAATAACCTTAAAATGGGCCCAAGTTGTCTATTATTGCCCATCTTTGAACTTGAACTAAGCTTTGGGTGTGGCCTTGCCACACATTTAAGCAACATTACCAATTGGCTTACTAATTCTTACCTGCCAGAAACCAAACATTGTCTCATTAATAGAAAGATGATGTGGACAGGAAACCCGGAAGGCTGGTCAACAACCTTAATTGCTCTAACCACTCACTGTTTAGTTGAGACATTGTTAGCTGAAGCAGCCTCCACCTCTGTTTGTCTTATGTATTTTTGTTATTAGAATTTCTTGCCTAAAGGCTATGGGTGTATCCCATGGTCTCAATAAAAGGGATAGCAAGGCCAGAGCAGTTGGTAGTCTTCCCACTAGAGGTGGGCTCCCACATGGCCCCCCAATACTCCCAAATTAATACTTTTCTAGTCTCTTTTCATTTGTGTGCAGCCTCCTCCAGAACCCGAACCTTGAAAGGGAACCCTGAACCACGTAGGATGTGGATCCACACTGGATCTAAATAACAAAGGAAAGACTCACTCCCTCACTTCTTTATGCTGGCTCAGCTACTTCCAACCTCTGCTCATGCTATGAAGAGCCACATCAATATCAACTCGCTGTATATTAAAATATGAAAAGTATGGATTTCTTTAAGTGTAAGAACAAGTTTGAGAAGCTACACCAGTCAAAATCCATGGTATAACTTTTAACAGAGTTGGACTCTAAGCAGTATTATAATTTTTCACTTTTTCAGTGTTCTGGTTTGTTGTGTTTTTGAAATGATCTGGCTTGGAGGTAGGAGGTGTTGCTGGGTAGTTTGGATTTCTGGTAGTAGATAAATCCATTATATTCTGAGGTGCATCTTTTGTTTGGGGAAAATTCACAGAATTAAGAGTTCATCAGTTGATCGTGGAGAAACATGAGAAGTCATCATAAGTCCAAATCCAGATGTTATATATAATCTGAGCAGCTGATTTTGCAAGAAATGTAACATGGTAGTTAAGAGTAAAGGTACTAATGTCTGACTTCCCATGCTCAATTCTGTCTCTACTTGTTTCTACCTGGGTGGATTTACATTGGGTTTCTCCATGACTCAACTCTTTCATCCATAAAAGGTGATGACAATGTTACTATACCTCATAGAGTTTTTGTGTGGATTGAAAGTATTATTAAAATAACATCCAGCACAAAGTAAAAGCTCCATGAGTGTTAATTATCATCACTAGTTCTGCTTAGTAACTAGATATGATATTGACTGTGCTGAGCTCAAGAAGCACTGGAGAAATGCTTTTCCGAAATGTAGATTTAGATAGGACTCTCGGTGTTCCCATGTGGTGTTATTAAAATAAACTAATTTGGGCTTTGAGAAATCTACTCTAGTGTAACTAGCTTTCCACTCCCTCTCCCAAACATTTTAAAGCAGAAAACTAAATGAGCTTTGGAATCAAGAGTGTAGGGGTGGGGCAGAAAGAGCTTCTCTGAGTCTGGATTTGGAGCATGAAAGTTCTTGGAGAATTTTGTTCATGGGCGTTAAATTGACCTCAGTATCTGGGAGCCTGATAGAAACTCCACAGGGTCCCTGATACTGAATTTCAGGCTCTTGAACCTGAGAAAAATCACGGCCACCGGCAGACAAAATCACTTTTGGAGCTGTTCTTTGGTTATCCCCAAGCATGCAGTAAAGCTTTATTAACCACTAGGATCTTATTTGGGGGGGCGGGGAGGGGGGAATTCAAGATACTAGACTGGAGATGTAACATTTTAACTTTTTTAAAATTGACCTTTTGTAGACCAAGCCAGTAAAGCGGGAGTACACAACACTACATATTTCTAGTTATACCACATTGCATAGTTCTGTAATGTTTGAAGTATTTATAACATGTATACATTACTTTAGAAAGGAGAAAAGATAAAAATATTATATATGCACGTTTTAATCCATCTACACAAAAATTACTATAGTGGAGTCTTATCCTTTGAGGTCAGACGCTGTTAAATATTCAACCAATAGCACAACTCAGAAAGTTCTAGAAAACGTCCCTCTGAATTCTACAGTATTTTTTAACAGCATTGTTAAAGGCTATGAATATAAAACTGAAGTAACTCTGTTACATTCAAGTATTTTCTTTCAAATACTCTCTTTATTAAAATATAACTTAAATTCAGAAAAGTGCACACATTATAAATGTACTTTTCTATAAATTATTGCAAAGTGAACTCACTCATGTGACTGTAGCCAGGAAAGTAAACAGCACCCCAGAAACTACGCTCTTGAGACACTACCCCCTTTCCTTCTCCTCAAAGGAAAAGAGTGAAATCACTGGGTATGCATATGCAGTATAAAATAGAAAATAATTATCCAAAGAGCAATTATTTCTGAACCCACTAAAAGTGTACGTAAATTCCATCTGCCTCACTTTTGCCAACACATGGAATTATCAAAGCTTCCTAATTTTTGCCATTCTGGGTAATGTGTAATAGTGTCTTAATGGTGGTTTTATTTTGCAATTCCCTGATAACCAATATGGTTGAGGACCTTTTCAATTCCTACTGAGCATTCGATAACTTCTTTTGTAAACTATGTTTCAAATTTCCTGCTCATTTTCCCACTGGAATGTGTTTTTCTTAATGTTTTAGATGTTTCTCATATATTTTCAATATGAATCTTACAAATTTCTGCATTGTGCAAATATTTTTCTTACTCTTTTGCCTTTTCAATTAAACTCCCACCACAATTTCTTCAAGAATCTTCAACTCTTTAAATCTAGTTCTCAAACCTCTAGATTTCAGAGATTCAGAGGCTTTCTATTCTAACTCTCTCACTCCTAATTGCAAAGTCCATTCATTTTCTTGCTTTAGTATGATTGGAAGTTTCTAATTTTAATGTAATCCAATTTAGAGTTAATTCCTTTTGTTATTTGCAAACATATTTTTGCCTATACAATCATGAAGATATTTGCCTACTATTTTCTAAGAGCTTTATCTTTCACATTTGGTTGCATAATCCTTTTGGAATTTATTTTTGTGTATTGTGTTAAGTAGGGGAGATCAAGATTCATATATACATACTAGGGGCCCGGTGCATGAACATTTGTGCACTCAGTGGTGGGATGGTCTCTCAGCCCAGCCTGCACCCTCTCTCTGTCCAGACCACCCCGGGGATGTCCACCTGACAGTTTAGGCCCCCTCTCTGGAGGATCAGGCCTAAGCAGCAGTCAGACATCCCTCTGGCAGTCCAGGAGCCTTTGGGGGATGTCTAGCTAATGGCTTATGCCCACTCCCCTCAGTGCTGCTGAGTCAGGAGAGGCTCTTGCCACCCACACTGTGCTCACGTTCTTCAGCCTGGCTTGTGGCTAAGTGGAGCTCCCCCTGTGGGAGTGCACTGACTACCAGGGGGCAGCTCCTGCACTGAGCATCTGCCCCCTAGTGGTCAGTGCGCATCATAGTGACCAGTCATTCCACTGTTAGGGCCAATTTGATATTACCCTTTTATTATACTAGTGGCCTGGTGCATGAAAATTCATGCACTGGAGGGGGTTCCCTCAGCCCGGCCTGCCCTCTCCCATAGTCCAGGAGTCCTCAGGGGTGAGAGGTGACCCAGTGATCAAGGGAAGGCAATGCCCCATCGCACCTCTGCTGTTGCCACTGACGGCAGTGCAAGCCTTGGCCGGCCCTGGTTACCTGAGCCTTGGGTGGCCCTGGATGGCTGGGCAGCTGCCATCTGAGGTTTGCCTGCATCTCAGGCTGGCCCTGGGTGGCTGGAGGTTGAGGAGACTGGGGGACTCCAGAGGCAGGCGCATGGAGCAGCCAGGTCAGCCTGCGGGCAGGCCCAGCCCTGCTGCACGCCTGCCACCCTGGCGAAGCTGAGGGGACTGATGGTGTGGCAGTCAATTAGCATATTCCTTCCTTATTGGCTGTGGGCGCTGCTCTCTTTGAGGTTGAGGCAGTCAATTATCATATTCTCTCCTTATTGGCTGTGGGAGCCACCATCTTTGCAATGGCATGAGGGTCAATTAGCATATTACCTCTTTATTAGATAGGATAGGATATTCCTTAGCACTAATATTACCATAAATCAAGTATTCATGTATGTGTCAACCTATTTATAAACTATCTATTCTGCTCAATTGGTCTATTTTTCTATTCTTTTGTCAATATTACACTGTCTTAATTATGGTAACTCTGTAATAAGTGTTGGTAGCTAGTGATGCACATTCTCCAACTTTTTCTTCTCTAAGAATATCTTGACTGTTATTGGACCTTGGCATTATAATATGAATTTTAGAATCAGTCTGTCAATTTCCACAAGCCAACTGAAGTTTTGATTAGGATTTTATTAAATCTTTATATTACTTTGTGGAAAATTGATTTATGATATTGAGTCTCCTGATCCATAAATATAGCATTTCAATACCTTTCTATCAATGTTTTAGTCTTATTCATAGATGTCTTGCATGTCTTTCACTAGCTTTATTCTTAGATATTTGATGTTTATGTAATAGGTATCATTTAAAATATTTTCAGTATAATTTGTAGTACAGTATATTAATTTTTGAATCCCAACAACCTGGATACAATTACTTATACTTATCTGTAGAATCTTTAGACTTTCTATGTACATAATCACACCATCTGCCAATGAGTTTTATTTCTTCCTACTTGCCTTAATAATTCTTGAATTATTGTATTGACTAGAATCTCCATTACAGTATTAAATAGAAGTGGTGATAGCAAGCATCTTTCCCTCATTACTAATCTCAGGAATATTGTTTTTAGTATTTTACCAGTTTGTTATATACAGGGGAGGGCAGAAGTAGTTTACAGTTGTGAGTACATGAGTTTATTATTTCATTAGTTATATTACAATTGTAAATCTAGTTTTGCCCACCTGTAAATTTTTTATAGATATTATCAGATTAATTTTGATTCCTAATTTGCAAAGTGATGTTAAACAATGGATATTGAATTTCATGTTTTTCTGCTTGAGGTTTTTCCCTTAATTCTGTTTATATGGTAAATTGCATTGATTTTCAAATATTTGATCAACTTTGCATTCTTAATATAAACCTAATATGGTTGTGATATAGTTCCCTTCTTATATATATATCACTGAGTTTGGATTTTTAATATTTAGGACTTTAGTATCTAGGCTTATGAGAGATTACTCTATATTTTTCCTTCCTTATATTTTTGTTTTACCATCAATTTTATGGTGGCACCTAAAAGTGTTGGGAATTTCTTCCTTCTTTTTTATTGTTTGTAAAAAATTGATATTACTTCTTCCTTTAATGTTTACAGGAATCAAGAAAGTCATCTGAGCCTATGTTTTCTTCACAGCAAAGTCCTTAAGGATTCACGATTTTAATATACATAAAATTGTTAATGGTTTCTATTTTATGATTATTATTGTTTTTAAAAAATTGTTTTGAAGTATAGCCACTTAATCTAATTTTTTAAATTTATTGGCAGAGTTCTGGTCATATTAACCTTTTGATTTCCTTTTAATGTCTGAATAACATGTACATAAGTTTCCCTCTTTTCTGATATTGGTTGCTTGTGCTTTCTCTTTTTTCCTGATCATCTCTTGCAGAGGTTTATCATTTTCATTAGTCTTTTCAGAAAACCTACTTTTTAATTATTTAATTTGTTGGGGTGGCATTCTATCTAATAAGAGTGATATGCAAATTAACCATAACTCCACTACACCCACAAGCCATGCCCACCAGCCAAACAAATTAACCTCAACCAAGATGGTTGCAGCCACAGAACGAGCAGGAGGCTTGGGTTTCCCCAGCAATGGAGGAAGCCAAGCTTTCTTTCTTTCTTTTTTTTTTTTTTGATTTGCATATTAGGGTTTTATTATATAGGACAATTGGAATGCTTTAACAAAAACTGATTCACAAGTCCTTATTACTATAAACATCAGTTTTTACAAGTCTCCTAAAAATGTTCTGCATTATCAGTTTTTTTATTCTAAAATGTCAATAATATGGAAACATTTTTGATATAATAGAACATTTAATTACACCATTTTCCTTTCAACACACAATTTATTTGATGATGATTATATTGGCCATTTCCATTGGTTGGCAGTAGGCTCATCCACTAAAGGCTCCCATGGCTTCCACTGTATCATTTTTCTTGCCAGACTTAGTTCATTTTCAGCCTGACGAATCACCTCTTCTATTTGGCCACCCTGAAGCCTGTCTTCTAAGAAGCCAAGCTTTCCACACACCCTGGCAGGCCCAGGCCTCCACTCAAGGCTACAAAGTTTCAATTATAGAAGATAAATAAATCCCAGATACCAGGGCCTCCTCTTAGGTCACCGGGGAGCGTGACCAGCCTGCAAACCATCACAGGCCCCTCACCCAGGCTGCCCCATACCCTAAGGGAATCCCCACCCTGATCCAGGACACCCTTCAGGGCAAACCAGCTGGCCTCTACCCGTGAACCAGGCCTCTATCCTAATAAGAGTAATATGCAAATTGACTGTCACCCCAACACATGATGGCTGCCCCCATGTGGTCAAAAATGATTTCCCCCATGTGGACACAAGATGGCCACCACAAGATGGCCAGCAGGGGTGGGCAGTTGGGGATTATCAGGCCTACAGGGGAGGGCAGTTAGGGGTGTCCAGGCCTGCAGGGGAGGGCAGTTAGGGGTGACCAGGCTGGCAGAGAAGGAAAGTTGAGAGTGACCAGGCCTACAGGGAAGGGCAGTTACGGGGGGACCCAGGCCTGCAGGGGAGAGCAGTTGGGGGAAACTCAGGCCTGTAGGGGAGGGCAGTTAGGGGCAAACAAGCTGGCAGGGGAGCAGCTAGGCATCAATTAGGCTGGCAGGGGAGTGGTTAGGGGGTGATCAGCCTGGCAGGTAGAAGCAGTTAGGGGCAATCAGGAAGGCAGGCAGGTGAGCAGTTGGGAGCCAGCAGTCCTGGACTGTGAGAAGGATGGGATGTCTGACTGCCTGTTTAGGCCTGATATTACAGGAATCAGGCCTAAACGGGCAATTGGACATCCCTCAAGGGGTCCCAGATTGGAGAGGGTGCAGGCTGGGCTGAGGGACAAATTTCATGCACTGGGCCTCTAGTTTGTTAATAAAATTATATAGGTTGCCAGTGTACAACTCTATGTACAGTACATCATTTGTATATTGCCTTGTGCTTACCACCCAAAATAAAATCTTTGGTCACCATATATTTGACCCTCTTTACTCTTTACTACCCTCTCCTTCCCTTCCCACTGGTAACCACCATACTGTTGTCTGTGTCTATGAATTTTGTTGATTATTCATTTGTTGAAAAAATAAAAATGCCATTTGCAACTCATGGATGGATCTTGAGAATATGGTGCTAAGCAAGCTAACTCAGAGAGAAAAAGTCAAAAACCCTTATAACCACCATATGTGGGATATAAAAGTTTTTACTAATCCTTTCTCCTGTATGTTTTATATTTTACCATATTTTCCTTCTTTCCTATATGTTTATTTTGACACTTTATTCTAAGCTTTTAAAATGGATACTTAAATAATTGTTTTCACCTTTGTTTCTTTTCCAATATATCCATTTAAGCTTTAAATTTTTCTCTATGCATTACTTTAGCTGGCTCCCACAAGTTCTGATAAGTTGTATTTTTACCATTCAGTTCAAATCTTTTCTAACTTTCATAGTAATTTTTTTTACTGCTGAGTTACTTAGAAATTATTTCATTTCAAAGCGTAAGAAAAGGTTTTAATAAACTTTTTATTTCTAGCATACTTCCACTGTAATCACAGCACATACTCTAATTTCAATTTTTTTTATAAATGTTAAGACATTACAGTCTAGTACATAATTAATTTTGTAAATTTCTATGTGCACTTTAAGTAAACATGCATCCTGGGCTTATGTGTGTCTACCATTTACTCTGATATAATCTTTATAGAAAAATCAAATTATTAAAATATATTTTAAAGACCTCTTTACTGATGAAATCAAAATTGGTATTACAATTTTTCAGAATTTTAATGACATTGTATCCATACATTTCTAATATTCAATATTGTAGAAATGTTCTTTTGATCAAAAATAATTTTATTTCATTAATAAAATTGCTGAAGCAGAATAAAAGCAGCTGAAATATAAGAATGACAATATATGTTTTTTCCCCTTTCAAATTTAGAAATAAATTACCTCTAGAGAATTTTGTTAACCCTTTGGTTAACTGGTAGCCTGCTTTAGACAACCCAGTTATGTCAAACTTCTGACATAATATGCTTCCAAACACCTGAGATCTATCAAATATAAGAAAATTAGTTGTGGCATATCCATAATCTGTAATTACACTTTCCCACTAGCATTGTCAAGGAGTCATTTTTGTTCACCTTGCTGAGATAAATGTGTTTTCTTTGGGATTACAGTCAAGTATAATAGCTAAGAACTATGTTATAGATCTTCAGTATCCCAAGATCGACAGTGTCTTCCAAGAAGTAGCTACCTGACATCCTCAGAATTAAGTGGAAAATTCTGGCTCCAAAGTGGGAATCAAAATGTAAAGCATTCCTAGACTGTAAATAGTCCAACTATAGGAAGTCATCTATATACTTCCCAATTTAAACTTTCTAAAGGACTGACTCCAGCTGTCATTCCTTTTGAGTCTACACATTATATATATATACACTAAAACGCTAAAGTTTTTTTCTTTTATGCTTTAAAAACAACTCAATTATTATACATATATCAAATAATGTATTATTTAAATTTCAAAACCATTCCCTTATGTTCCAAAGACAGGGATTGGGATATAAGTTTTTCTTCTGTTACATTTCTAGTATTACTGAGAAAAATGCAGATTAAAAATAAACTTTTTAAAAACATTTTTTTTTATTGATTTCAGAGAGGAAGGGCCAGGGAGAGAGGGACAGAAACATCAATAATGAATCATTGATTGGCTGCTGACTCCTGGATGGCCTCTATTAGGGATTGAGCCCACAACCCGGGCATGTGCCCTGCCTGGGAATGGAACCGTGATGTCCTGGTTCATAAGTCAACACTCAATCAGAGCCACACCAGCCAGGCAAAATAGTTTAAAAATTTTTACATGACCTTAACCAACTTCTCCTGGTAAGAAAATAGATGTTCTTCCCTCCCTCACTAATATTCCCCCTAAATATATGGTTATCTAATGTGTTCCTCAGTTCCCTCAATTGCAAAATGGGAATAATAGTAGTGCCTAAGTCCCACTGGGAGAATTAAGTGTAATATGTTCTTAGCAATATATGTGACACTTAGTAGTTGTTTAATAAGAGGTAACTTTAACAGCTTTACCTCCCTAACCCTAACTAGCCCACAAATTTAATAACTCTCTGGCCTCTTATAGCACCTGGTTCCATGCTACTATTAATAGCACTTATTAAAGAGTATTATAATTTGTTGCATACATTAATTCTCTCACTAGGCTAGATTCTCAAAGGCAGGATCTTTCTATTTACCTTAAATCCCTACCTTCTAATTCAATGTCTGACGAGAGAGAGAGAGAGAGAGAGAGAGAGAGAGAGAGAGAGAGAGAGAGAGAGAGAATTTCAATATTTGTTAGATGAAGAATAACTGAATGAAGTGATCTCATATGGGAATAGAAGCACCTTCAAAAAAATAATAAAAGTGGTAAGGATGATAAATGACCACAAATATCTTTTTTCCTCACTTTATAATAGTTGCACAGTCATATAATTAGTAAGTAACAAAGCCAAGATACATATATCTGCCATTTCTTTGATTCAAGAGCCTTAGCTCTTCATCACAATGGTATATGATTACTGCAAGGTGGTAGCATTGCGGGAGAATTTGATTCTCAGATAGTCTCAGTTGGTTCAAATATAATTTCTTCAGCTAATCTATTTCTGACATCATTATAGGTTCTTAATAGAAAGCCTTCATTTTCTTGCATTTAGAATTACGTATAGAATTTTAGTCCTATCAATGATCATTGAGACCTACGGAGGAAACTGAGAGTTGAGTAATTTTCCCATGTATGTAGACTTCTAGTTCATAAAAAGTTTACATACATTAAATACAATCTAGATATAGACTCCTTCCTCACATAAAATTGATCTTAAGTGTATATTTTTATCTTTTGGCTTATAAAACAACTGAATAATGGTATTTTCTTTGAATTTTATTAGTAAAAATATCCTCTTGGTATTCAATCCTTAATGGTCAGATTTCCATTCACACAATCAGTTTCTCTGATGTTCTCTATCATTAATTAGCAACTACTCATAGTAGCAAAAAGATACATTATTGAACAACATATTTTATGCATTTGAAATTTAATTCCTTCAAAATATAAATTCCATGTTTGGGGCATGAACACTTTAACCTTCTCAATTTAGCTTTACTAATTTGCTCACCACAGTAAAAGAAAAATACACCAAGTTTTTTCTGAATGGAATTATGAGTAATTTTTATTCAGAATTTAAAAATCTTTACGTTTTCTGTAATGACTCTTTTCATTCTAACTTTATCCTAAAGCCAAAGCTTTGGTGGCTTAATGGGGTTAGGAAACTCTCTTTCAGTGGAGAGGAGAAAAACCCAATGGGAATTTCAGTGGGATGAGAAAAATACCACACAAAGAAAGGATTTTGTGTATTTTAAATGTGTACATTTAAAATATATATATGTTTGTGCTGTACACACACATAAAGCCCTCTAGCACTGTCCACTGAAGAGGAGGCAATGACATCCCAATCATAATAAGCACATCTCATGCACAAATCGTGGCTTCTAAACAGCAATTTTCACTAAAATGTGTAAAAATGGCTGATTCCAGAGCTGGACAAGGCAAGTACAAGATAAGTTTCGAAATCCTGTGTGCACAAAAGAAAGAGCTTAATAAAATGTTGACAATATGTCAAAATACCACAGAAGCCAACTTGAAGGAGCTCCCACTGGCCAAATGTAGAACAATTTGAGTCAAAACAAATAATAGATAATCCAATGACTAGAAAATCACAAATTTCTGCCAATGTTAATAAATTTTGATTAGGAGCAAAATATATACACACACATATACTAATAAAAGGGTAATATGCTAAGTAGACCAGGTCAACTGGACATCTTCTGGACATCTGACTTTCTCCTGGACAAAGCCACAGTGATGAGGGCCAAAGCAGAGGCAGTTAGGGGTGATCAGGCCGGCAGGTGAGCAGTTAAGGGCAAGATTAGGCCGGTGCGGGGCAGCAAGCAATTAGGGAACGATCAGGCCGGCTGGGGAGGGCAGTTAGGTGGCAATCAAGCTGGCAGGCGAGCAGTTAGGAGCCAGCAGTCCCGGATTGTGAGGGGGATGTCCAATGGGATTGGGCCTAAACAGGCAATTGGACATCCCCCGAAGGGTCCCAGTTTGGAGAGGGTGCAGGCCAGATTGAGGGACAACGCCACACCCACATGCACAAATTTCATGCACTGGGCCTCTAATGTATGCATACACTCACACACACACACACACACACACACACACACACACACACACACTAGGGACCCAGTGCATGGATTCATGCACTTTAACAGAACTGTGGGCCTCAAGGCTGTGGTAAGCACAGGGGCGGGTTTTGACCTAGCCTCCAGGCCACCGCTGGTCCCTCCCACCAGGGCCCCTGGTCCTCTGTCAGCCAGCAGCCTTGCTCCTGCTGCCACCGCTCCCACACACTGATGTGCCATCAGTGGATGTGAGCTGTGGCTGTTGCCCCAATCACCCCTCAGGAGCAAGGGGAGGTGAAGCCATCAGGGGCAATCAGGGCTGGCAGCCGCTGCTTGCACCCACTGAGAGCACCGATGATTGGGACCAGCACTGGGTGCTGGTAGCAGATGCGAGCAGTGACTCTGGCACCGGCCATGGGTGCAAGCAGGGCCGGGGACAGTGCCACTAGCAAGTGCCAGGCAGGACTGTGGCACGTGGGAGCAAAGAATTTTCAGTAACCACCAGAGGCTTACCCCAATGATGACTGCTGGCCTGCCTTCGTCTGGTGTCCCTGCTCACCTCCTCCACTATTCCACCACACCCAACGCCCACCATGTTCTGCACACGTCCTCTAATGGTCAGCACACGTCATAGCGACTGGTTGTTCTGCCATTCAGTTTATTTGCATATTAGCCTTTTATGATATAGGGAGTTATATATACTAGAGGCCCAGGGCACGGATTCATGCACAGGTAAGGTCCCTTGGTCTGGCCAGTGATCGTGTTGATCAGGACATCTTGCCCAATCCCTATCAAGACCGCAGGAGGTTGGCTGGCCAATGGAGGGGAGGGTCCACAGGAGGTTCCAATTGGGGCATTCGGGGCCAGCCAGCTGGGGGAAAGGGCTGCAGGAGGTTGGCTCAATGGGAGGACCACGGGAGGTTGGCTGTGGGAGTCTGTCCCTCTGGTGGTCAGTGAGACCACTGGAGATCGGGCATTGAGAATCTGCCCCCCTGGTGGTCAGTGCGTATCATAGCGACTGGTCGTTTGGTCATAACAGTACCTTAGGCTTTTATATATGTATAGATATATATAGACGGCTTAAAACTATCCCTCCCCCCCCAAAAAAAAAAATTACACAGAGAAAAACTACATTTATAGAAAAGGAGCCTGATAGGTAGTACCTTAACGAACTGGTCAGAATGAACATCATCAGAAATGAGAACTAAAATTGTGTATACTTGACAGAATGCAACAATAGCACAAATTTGCTTCTGTAATATCTTTGCCAAAACGACTCAACTATATTCTCATCATTAGTAAGTCCAAATTAAGGGATAGGAATTTATTTTACAAAATAACAGGACTACAAAAGTGCCAGGGTAACTAAAGTCAAAGAAAGACAAGGAACTGTTCCAGAGTGAAAGAAACAAAAGAGTCTATAACCAAAAGTGACACATGATTCTGAACTGAATCATTACAAAACATTATTGGGACAATTAGTGAAACTTGAATGTTGTCTGAGGATTATATGGCAGAAATGTTAACTTCCTGGTTTTGATGGTTGTTTGTGGTTATATAGAATTCCTTCTTCCTAGGAATACAAAAGTACCAAAGGTGGCACCATGACAGCAACTTACTCTCGAAGTGGAATATTTTTATTTGTATTGTATTTACAACCTTTCTGTAAGTTTGAGATTGTTTCAAATTTTTTCTTTAAAAAGTGGGATGCAGAGAACCAATCCACAGATTCTTAGACTTCATAAAGGAATTCATGAGATATGTAACTGAAAAAATGTAACTTTAATTATGATGGACTTTGTCCAATCCGTATCCACTGTGCACACATGTTCTTCAAAACTGTTTTGAAGTTGCCCAAAGTTTTTCTCACAAATAACTTTCAGAATCTCATTTAAGTATCTAAATGTCACATAGCTTCTGCCTACTGAACAGCACCTATTAAAACTGTTGTTTTGTCATTAAGTTGCCCAAAATTTGCACATGCACAAAAGCGCACATACCTACACACACATCCTGTTAAGATAGTGACATGTTCATAGGTACTGTTCAGTAGAGAGAAGCTATGTGAGTTCTATTTTTAAAATCAAACAAAAATATAGGTATTACTATAAAAATAATATCTCCCCCATGTGGCAAAAATTAAAAATACATCCCACTGGAGAATCCTAATATAGAGGCACCTAGTATTGCTCCTTACAAAGTTTTTCACATAACTTTATGTGAATCCTCTAAATAGCACACAGCATTTGCAAACAATATACTTAGAGGTAGTTTCACAGTTTTCTTTAGGTCAGCTCCTATTTGGATAATATTCTCTATAGCAAAAGACCACAGATTTAAAAGAACTGCCATAATAAAACACCAAGAGTTCAAATTTACCCACAGTATAAAGGTCAAAATGATAGGCAGGCAAAAAGGGATTGTCTTTTGAAAGCACCAGCCTATTTAATAGGGGCATCAAAAACACTAAGTATCCAAGTTTAATCTAAAAAATTTGACAGCCCACCACTGAAAATTAATTCCTTGGTGTTGGTTCCATCCAATCTTCAGGCTTAGTTTATTAATATGAAGATGCTCTGGAAGGAATAAACATTTTCCTTCACTTAAAATTGCCAATGCTGCCCTAACCAGTTTAGGATAGAGCGTCAGCCTGCAGACTGAAGGATCCTAGGTTCGATTCTGGTCAAGGGCATGTACCTTGGCAGCTGATGGATGTTTCTCTCTCTCATCAGTGTTTCTCTCTCTCTCTTCCTCTCCCTTTCTCTCTGTAAAAAAAATAAAAAATAAAATATTTTTTAAAATTGCCAATGCTGAAGAGGAAGTCACTCATCTGAGCTATAAGTGATACTTATTTCAGATTTCTACTCCTATTCTTAACCCTCTATGCACCTTCCTATTAGTCACTAGCCACTGATAATTCTGTTGTACTGACCTTCCAGTGATTATAAAATAATTTAAGTGGTTTTTTGAAAGTAAACTTAATTCCAGTTTCAGACTTTTAAATTAAAAATGGCTCAGTTGGATACTGTCTCTTCAACACGCTAATATAAATATTAGTATCTTGGCTAAAATGAATTATTGACAAATTTAATACATGTTGCACAGTACATATTAATGTAGAAAAATACATGTTATCAGCAGCATAATGTTGACCATGTTCTAATCCATTCCACCTGCTCAAATATTAGTGCAAATAATTATATATTTGTAATGCATCACTGCTGTCTAGCACAAATCTATGCCTTCTGAATAAATGATTTTCCTCTGAGGCTGTTTGCTGTTCGAGTATGATATAATATATTCATATTTGAATTGGCTTTGTATGATGTGGCAGACTGCAACCTTCTAAACCACTTAGAAAATGAGCAAGTGTGGTTATTTGTCTCTTCCCCCAAAAGTAATATTAATCACAGGAACTGAAGTTTACTGTTCACTCCCATATTATAGTGTTAAAGTATACAGGACCTAATTTAAAAATACCAATCTTGTTAAGCCCACGGTTATCTGCCTAGCTGCTCCAAATCTGCAATTAAAATTCTTACTGTAATATATCAGATTTCTCTCTCATATGCTCGTGAGGGGCTGTTTCTCCCCTAACTTTGAAAAGAAAAAGAACTGATCAGTGACAGAAATAAAAGTTAAGAGTTAAGGTAATTTTTAAAAAAGATTAAACATGCAATTTTGATACATAAAAATAATTACCTATTCTTAATAAACTGAGTAGTTTCCTTTACATTTTCATTCCAGCATTAGCCATTTAAGAACTACCAATGCACTAACAGAACTGCCAAACTTACGACACTGAAAGAGTGTTTTTGAAGGCAGTTGTTCTGATATTTTTCATATCTTCCTAAGAATTGTCATTTACTCCCATGTTACAAGATATGATACAAAATATCTGGACTCTTTCAAGTATAAAATTATTAAGCAGAAACAGTATTATGATTATGTAAAATAATACTAAAGTTTTTATGGAACTATTTCTACTAGGTACAAAATTAATAGTCAATTAAAATTTCATGACCACTTATAAAATTTTAAAAAAACAAATTTAAAAACTATGATCAATTTTGTTAAGCCCACAGTTATCTGCCTAGCATTAAAAAACCCCAATACCAAATAGGATATTGTGTGTCAACTTCATAATCTAAACATTACAATGAGAAATAAACATTGATGAAAAGAAAATCAGATTAACCAAAACGATCGAGCCTATAAAAAAGGACCTATTTAATGTTACATAAGGAGAAGTGTATATAGAACATAGAGTGAATAAGAAAGATGTTTCAATCTCAGCCTACTACTAGTTATACACCTTGAACAGGTCTACTTAACCACTTCGTGCCTTAGGTGTTTCATCTGTCAAATGGATAGATATAGAAGTACCCAACCCACAGGGCTGCTTTAGAATCAAATAAGATGCTATATGTAAAGGGCTTAGTATAGTGCATGAGACTTAAATCAATAAATGTAGCTGTAGTTATCTTTATTAATTTAAAAATTGCTTTTACTTTATATAGAATTATTTATTCTAATAATATGGGCGGGTCTTTTCCTCTTGTATTTTAGGACAGACTTTTTCAAGCAGAAAAAAAATACTACAGGAACAGAATTAAAATAAGTAGATAAAAGCACAGAATGTTTGGTATGAAATTCTCCATTAGAAATCAGAACTGAGTATGCTACCAGAAAGCATCTCACATTTGTGAGAGAACTGGGCAATTTATGGGAAATATGCAGAATGTTTTTGCATTAAAAAAAGTGTAACTACCAGATGTGAGCTTCTGAAGTCACTATCAAATTATGCACTGAATGAACCTTAATTAATTACTCTCACATACAGTTCAAGCATGCCTCAGACACTGTCTTATAAACATGACTACCTTTAGGGCTTTGTGGTATTTCAGGAACAAAATACATTACATGCATCTCTTTATCTGATACATTTAAATATTCGTCACAGGTAAGAAAAAGGCGTTTTAAGGGAGCAGTACATTCTCCACTTTGAATAAATCTACTGGCTGCTAACTAAATTATTTCACTAAGAATCAGATAATAAAATATTTAAAAGAAAGGAAAATAGCTGAAAATTTATCATAAATTAAGATACTTAGCAGCTTTTCTTTTTGGTTAAAGTCTGGTCTTTTATTTTTTTTTAATATATATTTTTAAATATATTTTTATTGATTTCAAAGAGGAAGGGAGAGGGGAGAGATAGGAACATCAGTGGTGAGAGAATCACTGATCAGCTGCCTTCTGCACGCCCCCTACTGGGAATTGACACTGCAACCTGGGCATGTGCACTTGATCAGAAATGAACTGGGAACCCTTCGGTCCACAGGCTGATGATGCTCCATCCACTGAGCCAAACTGGTTAGGGTTTAAATACGTTTTTATTGATTTAGGAGAGGGGAGGAAGAGAGAGAGAAAAACAATTGATTGCCTCCTGCACACCCCATACTGGGGAACAAGTCGGCAATCTGGGCATGTGCCCTGACTGGGAATAGAACATTGACCCCTTGATATATGGGACAGCGCCCAAACAATTGAGTCACACTGACTGGGCTAAACTTCCTTCTTAAACTTGTGTTCTGTATTTCACTTTCTATACCATTTTTTACAAATATAATATACTCGTTTTAGAAAAATAAGTAATTTTCAATGTTTTAGAGTATATTTTCAACTTCAAAATATTACCTAAATATTGCCTGTTAACTCATGTGAAAATTGCAAAGATTATCCTTATTCAAATGTTGGCTAAAGTTACTAATATACAAAACTCCATTATTGCTATGTACCATGTACATTTTACTCATCTCTTTTGAGTATAAATTTTGGGCAAAACTTTATAGTGGCTGTGAATATAAAAAGTATTTTAAAAACTGGGATATGAAGAATGCACATTGCTTTATACAACAAAAAATTCTTTTCTTAGATAATCTGTTCAGGTGAAATTTTTAATCTTAATTATATAGTGAAGTATTTCTCTATTAAAAAAAAAAGTTAAAGACCTATACTATGAAAACCAAAGAACATCTTAAAAATTTAAATAAAAAATAACTTATGAAATTCAGTATGAGTTCTTAAATATAAAATATGAAGTGAAATAAAAAAAAAACAATTGCAGGGAATTTGTTTATTGAGCATTGATGTTAACACTTCTAAGTTAAGTAGGTATTCACTTATGAGTTTTGTCACTGCCCTGTCAATGGACATAAAGGAGAATACTGCAGAGAACTCAGCATGGAAATAATAAACAAAATATCTATGCAACAAGTTTATGCTGTACATTTAAAAAATTAATTCAAACAAAATAATTTGAAGCACTTCTCTGATTTGGAAGTCTTAAAATGTTCTCTCATGTTTTATTTGAGGTCCCTCCTCCCCGTTTTTTACAAATTGACTCTGTATACAAAGAGTTCAAATGGCCAGTAAAGCTACTGCTTTAAAATTGTTGGCTTTAAGTAACAGAGGTATAATTTGAATTCACATCAGAGCTTTCTAAAAATGGCAATAGTACAAGCATATAACTTTCTCTAGTATCCAAAACCTATTCTGGCTCTCCCTTGGCTAAAGAACAGAAAACTAGACAGCCTTCTAAAGCTGCCACAATTTTCTTAAATGCTTTAATAAGAAATGGCATACTTCATTTCTCTTGTTTACCTTGATAACACTGGACTAAACAGAAAAAGAAGGAAACTCAGTCAACAGTAACTTAAACAGTAGCTGGCTCTAGATCTGAAAGTTTAGGTAAAGTAGATGACCGTTCAGAAACATTCTTATAAGAAAAGTAATTTTCCAAAATTAGGCCAAAAAGCCTACTGAGAGAAAAAATACCAATAATGACTTGAACATTAAAGTTTATCTGTTCCTATAAGACAATGAATACAATGGAAGCTGAAATTACACGAGGTTAAGAATGTATTCTCAGAGAGCAAGTTTATAGAGTAATGGCCTTCCTAAATTTCCACAGGATGTTTAAAATTTTATAAGTGATTTATTAAGTCACCATATTAAGCCAATTCAATTAACTACATTCACTAGGAATTGGTTCATAAATGTCTTAAAAAAGATAGTAACAGAAGCTATTGAATTGAAAAGCAACTAGTTTTTGCAAAGCTCATCTCCTGACTTAGGATGTATGTTATCTATCAATTCCCAATTCCTCTTAAAATAGAAGACTATCTGCATATTTAGCCATCCAATCTTATTCCAGTTTAGCATTTACATTGAAATATTAAAGAATTGCATTGTTGCTTAAACAGTCAATATTTCTCATATACACCATTTAAATTATACCTCTTTTTTACTTCCCTTATATTAAAATGATGAATAAATATGGTCCTTATGTTAAGGTCCTCCACCTTATCTTAAGTGAAATATAAAATAAGGTAGTTTTATTAATTTCTTACTAGCAATGACTTAAAATCTGTCTACCAAATAAGAAATAGTAAACTTTAAGTTGTGGTGTGTTTTTTTCACCCAGGAGGCAGATATATTCTGATCCATACCCAATATCTACATAAAACATCTCATCATTTTACTTTAGTGTAAAACTTTTTCCTTCAAATAGTATTACGGTTGTACCTCAGAAAAATCTAATCAATTACCAAAATTATGCTCAACTGCTAACTTTTTGAGGCAAAAGTTCTCTAGAAATACCTAAAATAACTTGATTAATAATCACCAGTGTGGAAACGGTCATTAAAACTGATAAAATAGGTTGGTGAAATATCCCAGTGGAATGTGTTAAAGAAGATGAACTGGACCACTGGTAACATCTCATTTGCCTTCTGATACTAAGATTTTCCGGGATGAAAACCGTGACATGTAGTTTCACAGAAATGTGAAAATTGTATGTTCAAGAACAGTACTAAAAATCAACTTAAGGGGAAAAAAGATATGGCTAATAGTCCAAATTAAAAAAAAAAAAATCTCCAGGCTAAGTATGGCTGCTGTTTTTTCAAACAGTCATTTTTCCATAAAGTGTTGGCTATGTCATAAGAAATCTCCTGTGCTTTCTATCAACCAAGGTCTGCTGAAGTACAACATGTTTCCCTTATAAATTCAACCTCAGCTGAAATGTCGAGCAAGGCGGGCAGATCTATAGTCTGCACGAAGTTGTACGAAGGAGTGAAGAATGTTCTTGTCCAGATTAGCAAGTTGTTCGCCTGAGCAGACTTGCTTCAAATTATCTGGGGCAACTACCAGGAGATTGCAAAGTGCATGCAGCGTATCAAAAAGCTGTAACACCAGTGGGATCTAAATTGAGATAAGAAAGAAACATTAAAGCAATTTCTAGTTTTACAATTATACTGTAAATTCTTCTCACGTATAACTGTTAGTCAGAACTTATTAATGTGGGATAGTTTAATATAATTTTTAAAAGCTCCTGAAGTGCTAAAATTCAAATATTTCAGTCATTACATAAACTTAGCTATAATCTTTCTGAAAAGATACATATTTTGTCAACTTTGTTCAATAGTAACAATCATTTAAATTTTTGTGGACTAGAACTAATTATTATTATTTAGCACTTTTCTTAATTTAAACCTTAAGAAAAAGTGACTTCAGAGAGATGTACATGAAGAAGGAACATATTTTGCTGATGTGTGACATATACAACATTAGTAATGGAAGTCAATAAGGTCATTCGGACTGTGGAACAGAAATACGACTTTGTCTAAAGTAAAGCATGAAGCAAAAATGCGTCAATATTGGAAATATAATTAGAGTACTTTTTTCAGTTAGGAAGTGTTATATGTCATTGTAATATTTAAAAAAGTTATTAGCTTTATATAAATAATAAGTCAGTTCAGATTTTTAATGGTATGACAGATGTTCATGAGGCAATTTACAAGTTTGACATTTGTGAATACATACCTTAAAGTCTTTGGCACATTTCCTATATTCAGCTACATCACAAATTGCTAACATGCCACCCATACAACTGTAGGAATATTGTTGAAGATGTTCATAAATAAGTCGATGAAAACGTACTCCAAATTCCATCAAAACTGTATCCACATTCTTCCCATCCATGGAATTTTTAATCTTCTCTACTTGTTTTCTTACATAAGCACAGACTTTAACACAGGCCTGTAAAATTTTTCTACAGTTATTACATAGAAATGTGTATCATGTTAGCTAAGTAAAGAAAATACATATAGTTTCTCATTAATCTCTAAGTATAAAAAGAAAGGAACATAGTTAGATACACCAATGAAAATATTAACACAAGTATTAAGAAAGCAGACAGTCTTACTAGCATATCAAATAATTTTACTCACATTAGTATACTGAATCAAAACATTGTTTTCATCTTCTGGCTTAAAATCTGTTTTCTTTTGTTCTGCAGCCAAAATATGCTTCATTTGTCCAATCATACAATTTAATGTCCTAAAGAATTGAGAACAGCATGTATTTGATCTGTTTAACTTATTTATATTATTTACTAGAGGCCCAGTGCATGAAATTGGGGTGTGGGGCTGGGGGAGAGGTTGTCCCTCAGCCCAGCCTGCACCCTCTCCAATCTGGGACCCTTTGAGGGATGTCAACTGCCCGTTTAGGCCCCAACCGGGAAGTCAGATACCCCTCTCACAATCCAGGACTGCTGGCTCCCAACTGCTCACTTGCCTGCCTTCCTAATTGCCTCTAAATGCTTCTGCCTGCCAGCCTGATTGATGCCTAACTACTCCCCTGCCAGCTCGATTGCCCCTAACTGCCCTCCCCTATCAGCCTGTTCCCCCTAATTGCCCTCCCCTGCCAGCCTGGTCCCTTTCCCTAACTGCCCTCCCCTACCAGCCTGGTCCCCTCTAACTGCCCTCCTCTGCCAGCATGGTCCCGCCTAATTGCTCTCCCCTACCACCCTGGTTATCTCTAATTGCCCTCCCCTGCTGTCCTGGTCCCCCTAACTGCCCTCCCTTGTTGGCCTGGTCCCCCTCAACTGCCATGCCCTACAGGCCTGGTCACCCCTAAATGCCCTTCCCTGTAGGTCTGGTCTCCCCCAAATGCTCTTACCTGCAGACCTGATCCCCCCACAACTTGTTCTCCATGCAGGCCTAAATCCCCCTGCCCAGTCACCCTCAACTTCCCTCCCCTGCAGGTCTGGTCACCCTCAACTTCCCTCTCCTACATGCCTGGTCCTTCCCAACTGCTCTCCCCTGAAGGCCTGGGTCCCCCCCAACTGCCCTTCCCTGCAGGTCCGGTCACCCCCAACTTCCCTTCTCTGCCAGCCTGGTCACCCTTAACTGCCCTCCCCTGCAGGTTTGATCATCCCCCAACTCCCCTCCTTTGCAGGTCTGGTCCCTCCCAAATGCCCTCCTCTGCTGGCCTGATCACTTACAACTGCCCTCCCTTGCAGACCTGGTCCTTCCCAACTGCCCTCCCCTGCTGGCCATCTTGTGGCAGCCATCTTGTGTCCTCATGGGGGCAACCATCTTGTGTGTTGGAGTGACAATTTGCATATTATTCTTTTATTAGATAGGATAGAGGTCTGGTACATGGGTGGGGACTGGCTGGTTTGCACTGAAGGGTGTCCCAGATCAGGGTGGAGGTTCCCTTGGGGTGTGGGGCGGCCTGGGTGAGGGGCCTGTGGTGGTTTACAGGTCGGCCATGCCCCTGGTGACCCAAGCATAGGCCAGGGCCAGCTGGAAGCAGGTATTATCTGGGATTTATTTATCTTCTATAATTGAAATTTTGTAGCCTTGAGCAGTGGCCAGGACCAGGCAGGGCAGGCAAGAAGCTTGGCTTCCTCCATCAGCAGGGGCAACCCAAGCCTCCTGCTCACTCCAGCTTCATAGCAGCTGCCATTTTAGTTGGGTTATTTTAAATACTCGCTCTGATTGGCTGGTGTGCATAGCAGAATGATGGTCAATTTCCATGTTTCTCTTTTATTAGTCTAGATACTAAGTTAAATTAATATTTCCTTTTTTGTTGTTAATCCTAATTTGAGGATATCCTTTCCATTGTTTTTCTTTTACATATATACTAGAGGCCCAGTGCATGGATTCGTGCACCAGGTACCTTGGCCTGGCCCGCATCCTCTTGCAATCTGGGACCACTCGGAGGATGTCAGATATTGGGTTTTGGCCTCTAGTATGCATATTAGATCTTTGGTTAATCTCTTCCCGCCCTTTCCCCTCCCTCTGAGATTCATCAGTCTGTTCCATGTTTCCATGCCTGTGCATTTGAACGCCTGGCCCTGGTCACTTAGGCTTTTATATACAGACTAGAGGCAGGGATGAATCTGCAACCCAGATACAAGCCTTTGACTGGGAATTGAACCCAATACTCTTCTGTATGTAGGCTGATGCTCTGACCACTGAGGAACCCTGGCCAGGGCTAAATTAAAGTTACTTCATTTAGTATCACCAGAAAACTATTTTACTGCCTGGCCAGCATGGCTCAGTGGTTGAGCATCAAAGAACCAGGAGGTCATGGTTTGATTCCCAGATAGGGCAAATGCCTGGGTTGAGATCTCAGTCCCCAATAGGGGGCATGCAGGAGGCAGCCCATCAATAATTCTCTCTCATCATTGATGTTTCTGTCTCTCTCCTTTGCTCTATGAAATCAATAAAAATATATTTTTAAAAAAAGCAAATAACTATTTTACTATTGGTAGACTCTGGATTAAAAAAAAAATCTTGATGTAAAATGAAAAACTCAGTTTTATTAGCTTCCTGCTCAAAATGGAGTAAAGATTCATTCATCCAACACTTCATTTAAATCTTTAAAATCTTAGCAGCCTGTATATAAATACTTCCTCAACAAGTATATATAATAATGGTTAGAGAAGGGGAAAGATAGAGGGCTTAAGAAGAATGGCTACATTTGGAAGAACAGGTGAGAAGAACATGAGTTTCAGAGTCTAAAGACAAGCAGGAGGCTGGGGACAAGTGATACTGAACACTGAGCATGGGTTTATATGAACCTCAATAATGTTTGAGTTATGTGATATTCTCCAATAGTAATCAGCCACCTAGATAAGAGAATAAAAAAGACTGTACTGATCCAGAGTTTAGAATATTTAAGATAGTTATAGTTAAATAAAATGAATTTTAGGGTAATTATGAGAGTAATTCAAGGATGAATTAAGCAATCTAAACATAATAATGAATGAAGTAAAGCTAGAAAAAGAAGAGGAGATTAGCAAATGATGACAATATTAAGGGCTAGAGTTCCCACTGAGGTCAGAAAGCAGGTTGGAAGAGAGGAGGTTGTGAGCACTGTGGAATTATTCAATTTCAAGGATTTGTTACCAGTGATAATAAGGTTGAACAGGATATGAAAATGGGTAACTAAAGTAGAGATGATCAAGAAAATGATAGTGTCACACACATGGAAGTGAAAATAACCTAAGACTTAAGATTTAAAGAAAAATTGTGAATCAGATGCCCAAAAACTCAATAAAGTTAGGAAACTGATATGAGAGATAACACGAAAAAAAAAAAAAGGGGGGGGGTATGGGGAAGCCCTAACTGATGTTGCTCAATGGTTAGAGTATCAGCCAAAGAGTAGGGAGTTTGATTTCAAGGCAAGAGCACATACCTGGGTTTCAGGTTCTATCTCTGAACCTGGTCAGGGTAGGAGAGGCAACAAATTGATGTGTCTCTCTCACATCAATGTTTCTTTCTCTTTCTCTCCTCTGCTCCCTCCCATCCACTTTAAAAATCAATGGAAAAAATATACTCAAGTGAGGATTAACAACAAAAAAGGTCGAGGGAAGGGGGCAGATGATGTGAGCTTCAAAGGCAAAGGGCCTAACAGTAGATAGATATTGGTCTGAAAACATCAGCAGATATGCAGGTGAATGGTGAGCTCACCTCTTGGCCTCACCATACATGGGTAAAGGAGAACTGAAGTTCACATTTAAAAGACCACCACAGACCACTCTGCCTTCAATTAGACAGTAATACTCTGAGACTGAGGCTTACATGGAAAGATGAAAATAAATGACCTAATATATATTAAGAAGACAACTAGGAAATTTGTACTCCCTATACTTTTAAAGGCTTAACATATTCAACTTCCCCACCGCTCAAACATGATTTTCAGGCAGTCTGAGGCAAAGCAAGAAGAAACAAGTTAATAGAAGGGATTTAGATTATAAAAACACATACGTTCTTTAAGTACTGATTATCATGTACATAATGTGTATATTATAATTTTATTAAAAATAAGTTTTATGTATGTATAATTTCATGTGGTCCTGAATAAAAACAAAGGGAGAGACCAGTTTCTAGGATTCTTCTAATTCTTTAGTAAATTGAACTCAGTAATTAATTCTGTAACATCCTATTTTTCGTTTTATTCTTCAATTTTATTTTTCACCTTATTATCATATATTCTATGGTAGTTCTTGATCTTAGAAAAAAACTGGGAAGTGAGTTGCAAGTATGTTAGTACAAGTAAAAAACTATTTACTTTATAATAAAATAAAGTGGATTCCAGGTTTTCTTTGTAATAGCACAGTAACTAAACTTGTATTCAAATATGCTTTCCTGACTAGAAGGGAGAGGAGCAGAATTACAGTAAAAAAGAAAGATATGCCCAGACCTCGTACAATGGGCTTAAGAATTGAGTCCCCAGCTCTACCAACATTAACTGAGTAATCTTGAGCAAATTACTTAATCTATTTAAACCTCCATTTCCTCATCTGTAAAATAGAAAACTATTTCCTACCTAATATATGAAATAATACAGGCAAAGATTCTTTCACTGTGTGTGGCACATAGCAAATGCTTGATACATAGTAGCTGTTATAATCACCAATAAATATATGCACACCATGATCTCAAAAGAAAAAAAAAAGAAGACCCACTACACTATACTATGAATAGGTAATTAACTATAATAAATGTTATAAAAATATTTTGAATGTATCTTTAGAAAATTAGTAGTATATTTTTTAAAGCATTTCAGATATAAACCTGAAAATTCTAAATAAATAAAATCCTCTGTTACACACAATTGAAGAGGAAAAAAGTGAGAGAGAGAATGAGGGGGGAGGGGTACAAAAAGTTTTTAAACTGAATCTGGTTTAAAAGTAAATATAAACATACTGGCTTTCAGAAATAATAAACTTAGGGAACTAATAAAAATAACATTCTAAGGATAAAAGCAACATATAAAGTCAAATGGTTAGTGGATGGTAAAATTAAGATAAGACTTTTTTCTTTTCTGAAAACCATTTTTATACTACTATAATGGTATTTTTATAATTTTTAGAAATGTAAGAGAAAAAGTAAAATTAACAACTTGCCTATCAATGCCAGTGTCCAATTTCATCTCCATTTGTTCAATTATTTCTTTTTTCTTCTGAAGGCATTCAGATAACTTAGGAGAAGAGCTATTGAATGTTTAAAGAAAAAAAATCACATTAGTAGCCTTACAACTCTAAGTTTTTCATATTCATGTGTATTGTTATATACATTTCTACACATACATGTTTTAATATGCTCTCAAATCCAAAAATTACGTAAGGAGTGAAGTAATTATAGTTGATTTTGAACAACATGGATTTGAATTGTGTGGGTGCATAAGACATGTTTTTTTTTTCCAATAAATATTGTATATATATTTTCTCTTAAAGTACTGTATATGTATTTTCTCTTATCTGCTTAAAATATATTTTTATTGATTTCAGAGAGGAAAGGATAGGGAGAGATAGAAACATCAATCATTGATCGGCTGCCTCCTGCATGCCCCACACTGGTGATCAAATCCACAAGTTTAAGTAATGATTATCATGTACACAAGGTTTATATTATAATTTGTCCCCTGACAGGGAATCGAACCATGACCTCGTGGTTCATAGGTCGATGCTCATCCACTGGGCCATGTCCAGCCAGGCCTTTATAATTTCTTAATAACATTTTCTTTTCTCTACTGTAATACAAGAATACAGCATATAATACATATAATGTACAAAATATGTGTTAATCTACTATTTATTTTATCAGTAAGGCAGTCAACAGTAGGCTATTAGTATAGTTAAGTTTTTGGAGAGTTAAAACTTATACACAGATTTTTTACTGGGAGGAGAAGTTAGGGAGGTTGGTATCCCTAACCCCCACATTGTTCAAGGGTCAACTGTATTTAATATCCTAATATATAAAAAGCCAGGGGCTGTCACAACCTAAATGACCAGACAGATGACCACAGTAGGCCCATTGATCAGGGAATGGCTAACGGGGCAACAGAGGTCCCTCAGGCTCCGATAAATCTGTGGCAGCAGCGACTGGTGAACAGGCGGAAGGCAGACCACTTGGTTCCTCCCCTGGCCCGCAGGTTCTCATTAATCAAGGGATGGCTAATGGGGAACTGGGGTCTCTCAGGCTCTGATGAATCCATGGCAGCAGTGATTGGTGAGCAGTGGGTGGAAGGCACACTGCTTGGTCCCTCCTTCCAGCCCTCAGACTCCAATCAATTGGTGGTGGAGGTGGAACAGAACTGGGGACTGGCTCCTTTAGTAGTCCTGCAGGTTCAATCTCCAGGATAGGCCAGGCACTAACGAACGAGCACCACTGGCACAAACTGCCGGCCTCCTGGAACTTGGCCTCAGGCACTGTGGCTGCTTCCCCTCCCTAGACACTCCCCAAGGAAGAAAGGATACTGCCAGCAGCACCAGGAGCGGCCAGCGGTGACTGCTCTACCCGTGCTTTCTCCAGGTCACTTGAGCTGGGCCCCCGCCCACCCGCCTCCAGATGAAGTGTGAGCACTGCACACGGAAGGAACGTAGTAAAAAAATAAGAAGGGAAAATTTGTTAAGGCAGCCAATACCAAGATATTTCTGAGTGACTGCCTGGCATGTGACAGTTGTGTGACTGCAGAGGAAGGAGTCCAAGTTTCTCAAGAGAACACTGAGGACTTCTTCCGTGTTCTGAACCTTAATAAGAAATGTGATACCTCACAGTACAAGGTTCTGGCAATGTCCATATGTCCTCAGTCTCTGCCTTATTTTGCTGCTAACTTCAGCCTCAGTGTCACTGATTCATCCATTTATCACAGGCTTCCTCAAAAGCCTTGGGACACACTGTCTTTGGCATTAAGATAGCTGTGGACTCAGCATCCTGTAGAGTCAGGAGGAATTTGTGCGTCGGTACTGCCAGCACTGTGAGGAAGAGTTCCGCCTGTCCTGGCTGGGTCCAATATGCAGAGCACGTGCTGGGTCACCCCATCACCCCCCACTTCTGCACAGCTAAGTCTCCCCAGCAGATCAAGGACTCTCTGGTGAGGGATTACTTCGCCAGAGGGCAGAACCTGTACCCAGACAAGATTTTCTGTCATTGTGGCCCAGGTTATGACAAGAAACTGAAAGCCCTTTGAGAAGATGTTCCCAACAGCTCTGCAGTTTCCAGGGTACTGACTGTGTGTTAACCTCAGGTGAAATTGTCCAGATAATGGAGCAAAGTGACCTTGCCTCGAACACATCACTGTGGACACTCTGGAGACATGAAGGAGGAGGAGGTGAGGCTCCATAAGGTTGCCAGCTCCAACAGGTACCTGGTGCACATCTTCAGGCACATGGCCTAGGAGCTGTTCAACAATAACGTGGGCACTCACGATCTCACCCTGAGGAACAAAGTCTTCCAGGTCACCCTTGAAAGGGATAGAGAGGTTCTGCTATGCTTTGAGGCTGTTTACAGAAGTAGTCCTGAAGCTGTAGAGGGGAAAGGTCCCCTATCACTTCGTGGAGGTCCTGGCCTGTGCCAGGCATGCCTAAGCGGCAGGGGCCAGGCCCAGGCGAGGACGGGCGTGCAGACCGGGCACTGTTGAGGCAGATAGAAGGCATCTACGCTGCCATCCAGTGTGGCCAAGGCAGTGCCCATGTACAGGAGGTGTACCAGGAGTGGCTGGGGCTGGGAAGTGGAGGGGAGAAGTAACTTCCCCCAGGCCCAGGTGGCCCTGCACACCACCTAACAGGGCCCAGGGCAGCCTGCCAGGACATCACGTGGTAAAGGTCCAGCAGGTGCCTGGCCTGCAGGCCACCTGAGGAGGCGTGTTAAGACACACGAAGAAAAGATTTAGCATCTCTGTCATTGCTTTGGTTTTCAGAATTCCCTGCTCCTCATCTGTTGGCTCCCTCCCTCTGAGGGGCACTATTGTTGTCATATGGGTGCAACTGGAATACTGTATCTCGAGAAGACTGCCCCAATGTTCGTATCCTTTTATCCAACGATGAAAAAATCCCAAAGAACAAGAATAGAGACAGACTATTGTCCTTTAGGTTTAAAAGAACAAAACAAAACCGGAAGTGTCCTGCGAAGAGCTGAGACTTGGTTCTGTCCACGCTCCTCAGAGAGATGGGATGAGGAAATGACAATGACTTTATCCACTTATGTTACTCTTGATGGTATCTTGGCCACAATGTGAATAAAATGCCACCATTTGGAATAGGGGCTCACACGAAAGTCTGCATTCCCAACTTTTCTTGAAACAGATCTATGTTCTGTAGCTGTGGCCACCATCCTGAGATAAGATTCTGTCACTGGGAATCAGAGGGCACTGGAGTGGAGTCCCTGGTCCCCCATGCCCTTTTACATTCAAGGACTGAGCTGAACTCACTTTAGGGGAGGCTTGGCAAGGGTGACAGGTGTCACAGATGGAAGGATGGAGAATGGAGAGGTAGACACCCTCCTCAGTCCCTCCCTGGTTGGGGTCAGACAGATGAGGGCCGGCCAGCCCATCCCACAATTGGGTGAGATAGCGTCCTCTGTGTCCACCTCTGACCCCGTGGGCCTGGCCACTCCCCTCAGAATGCCCTCTGCATTCCACAACAGTGCACTCTGCCCTCACATGCTGCTTTCCCTAAATGAGAAGGGAGAGAGCAGTTGGCCCACAGACAACTGCACAGAAAGATAGGGCTCCCAGCTGGAGAGCATAATGGCGATGGCAGGAGCCTCTCCTGCCTCTGTGGCAGCGCTAAGGAGTAGCAGGCCAAGTGGTAAGGAGCAGTGAGCAGGTGTATAGTAAGAAGCAAGGAGTCCCAGACTGCGAGAGGGATTTCCAACTGTCAGCCTAGGCCTGTTCCAACTATCGGCTTAGGCCTAAGCTGGCAGGTGGACATCCCCTCAGGGCTCCTGGACTGAGAGAGGGTGCAAGCAGGGCTGAGGGATCTGCCCTCCAGTGCACAAATTTCGTGCACCAGGCCTCTAGTTCACTGTTAATAGTAAGTTAATAGAGAAAAGGAAGATTTAGATTTGTTACTTTCAGCTCTGAGAAGCCAACCCTTAAGAATATGAAAATGTGATTTTGAAATTTTGGAATTATTTGGTTTTCTTATTTATTACTTATCTGTTATAATAGTAAGAAAAGTTACAGACTATCACCAGAGTCTTTAAAACAGTAAATTATACTAACTAAAATTTGGAGACCAACAGTTATACTTAGCTTTCTTATATTAAAAAAAAACAAAAAAAAAAACTTGATAGTAACATTTGCCTTCTGAATGTTACCTAAATATCAAAAACACCCAAAATAATAAGGAATATGTTTCCTTAATAGTTATATGAATTCTCGGCTATGAGAATAAGTAGATTTCCTTTCAAAATGTGATTCACAGATCACAAGTGATTTTTATCTTTGAGATTGTTTCTCAACTAATTTCTTGGCATATCAATGTTTATAGCAAAATGCCTGGAATTTTATCTTTTATATGAATAGATTTCCTTTTTAATAGTAAAGTACCCTTATAGTTTTATAAAGCATGTTAACATATACAATATTTAATTCTCATGTGCTTTAAAAATTCACGTAAGTTGATAGGAAGATATAAACCAAACTTTACTTAATAACTCATCAAAATCAATCCTATTACTCTAGTAAAATTTGTGTTGTCTTTTTTTTTTAAATATATTTTATTGATTTTTTACAGAGAGAAAGGGAGAGGAATAGAGAGTCAGAAACATCGATGAGAGAGAGACATCGATCAGCCGGCTCCTCCATGCCCCCTACTGGGGATGTGCCCGCAACCAGGATACATGCCCTTGACCGGAATCGAACCTGGGACCTTTCAGTCCCCAGACCGACGCTCTATTACTGAGCCAAACCTGTTTTGGCTGTGTTGTATGTCTTTATATTACAAGTGGATACAAGCTAGAGACCTTCTTTCACATCAGATATAGGTTTATGATATGAGATTCAGTCTTTTCAAACAAATCAAAATGAATACCACAGAAGAGAAAATAGAAGGCAAAGAAGGCAAACGACCTTTATTTTTAATTTCACACCTTTCTGTCCTGTTTGAGGTTACTATGAACATGTATTACTTTTAATATTTAAAAAAAAATTGTAGAATACATTTATTGAAATACCACAGAAAATTTGACTAACCTTATTAGTGGCATAAGGTGGTCATTAAACTGCTTGTCAAAAAGATGAAAAATAGTATTGGCCTGATGCACAACATCCAAAAAGTAGAGATTTGCATTCCGAGAATCTGAAGAAGGAATTCCTAAGGTTGGAAGGCATGTGTGTATATGTTAGAATCATACTTAAAGAAGTTCATCTTGGCAAAAGAAAAATGAATGTGGTTTTTTTGTATATACAACATGAATAAAAGTAACTGCTGTTTTAATAAATCAACAATAATTTTTGTTCACAGAAAAGTAAAATTAAACTTGTTAATAACACTAACAAAATTAATCCAAAGTTTTTATGCCCTAATTTTCACCATCTACAATCTTCATTATTTGCTGAGATAAACCAAAAAAATCAATCAATCAATGCATCATCTTAAACTGTATCTGTTCCTTCCTTTTCCCACTCTCTTGTGCCCAATGAATCACTTAAGCCATGAATACACTTCTATCATTTTTCTTATAGCCAGGTCTCTTTATCTCTGATAACAGTTAAAATAATTTTTAAACTAGCTTCGTGGTTCAAATCTGTTTATTTTTTATGCAACAGCAACATATTTAAACTTACTCATTTCACTAACTATATTCTCCACTACAGCCTCAAAAATATTTATCCTCCTCACTGTTTACAGAATTCTTTTATAAAATATATTTTTATTGACTTCAGAGAGGAATGAAGAAGGAGAGAGAGATAGAAACAGCAATGATGAAAGAGAATCATTGATTGGCTGCATCCTGCATACCTACTACTGGGGATCAGACCCACAACCTGGGCATGGGCTCTTGACCAGAATCGAACCTGGGACCTTTCAGGCCAACGCTCTATCCATTGAGCAAAACCAGGTAGGGCCAAAATAAATTCTTAATTTTCAGCATAGTATTCAGACTACTCCACATTCTGGCCCCCCAAAAGACAGCTGACTGTTCCAAATTTCAATTCCTGTTTTTTATAAAAGATAGTAATAGATAAATTGTAAGGCCCCTTTAGCCCTAGATACTTAGGTTTCTAGGGAACAGACTGATGGCTGCCAGAGGGGAAGGGGATGGGGGGCTGGATGAAAAAGGTGAAGGATTTAAGCAAAGAGAGAGAGAAAATAAAAAGAAGTTCGTAGACACAAACAGTAGTATGGTGATTACCAAAGGGGAAGAAGTTGGGGTGGGGAGAGGAAGAGGAATAGAAGAGATTATAAGGGAGATAAATGGTGATGGACAGAGACTGACTTGGGATAGTGAACACACAATACAAGCCTATATAATAAAGAGGTAATATGCAAATTGACCCTCACACCTTCGTGTCACAAGATGGCCACCACAAGATGGCCACCCCCACATTGTCACAGATGGCCATCAGGAAAGGACAGACAGCTGGGGGTGACCAGAACTGCAAGGGAGGGCAGTTGGGGGTGATTGGACCAGCAGGGGAGGCCAGTTAGGGGTGACCAGGACTACAGGGAAGGCAGTTGGAGGGTGGGGGAACCAAGCCTGCAGGGGAGGGCAGTTGGAGTGATAAGGCCAGCAGGGGAGGACAGTTGTGGAGGACCAGGCCTGCAGGGAAGGGCAGTTGGGGGCAACCAGGCCTGCAGGAAAGGGTAGTTGGGGTCAACTAGGCCTGCTGGAGAGGGCAGGTGGGAGTGAGTGGCCTTGCAGGGGAGCAGTTAGGTGTCAATCAGGCTGGCAGGGGAGCAGTTAGGCTATCAGGCTGGCAGGCACAGTGGTTAGGGGCAATCAGGCAGCCATGAGGCAAGTGGTTAGGAGCCAGCAGTCCTGGACTGTGAGTTGGACATCCCCTAAGGGGTTTCAGATTGGAGAGGGTGCAGGCTGGACTGAGGGACAACCCCGGCAAGTGAACAAATTTTGTGCACCAGGCCTCTAGTATACTATACAGATGATGTACTATAGAACTGTATACCTGAAACCTATATAATTTTACTAACTAATGTCACCGCAATACATTCAATTAAAAAAAAAAAAAGTAAAATCCAAAATATACCGTATTATCTAAGAGCAAATAAAGCTTTGGGAAAAAATAAATAAAAAGCATAAGGGATGAGGAAAAATATTCACAGAAAATGAGGATATAAAAATACCTAGAGTTCTTTATAGGATGATGATTTTTTCAAAGTTTTAAAAATGAAAATCAAAGGTGCTTTATTTTCCCACAAAAGACAAACTCACTGATAAGAAAATTAAAGGCTCCAACACAAACTTACAAGAGAATAAAGTAAAATCAATACACAAGTAGAAAATATTAATCCTTGCTATTCATGAAAGACATGAAAATTAAGATATGTATTCATATTTTAACCATTAAATAATTAAAGTTTTCAATAAAAGTATTCAATGATGTGCAGAAAAACTGGCATAGTCATACATGCCAGGAACAGTGTAAATTAGTAAAAGAAAAACACTTTAGGAAAAGAGTTTACATGTATAGAATTCTTAAGAATTTGTAACACACTTTGGTCATTTCACTTCTGGAATTTTACTGTCCTGCTTGATGTGAGCAAAATGAGAGAATTGTGTCTTTGTATAGCTTTTAGCATCTGACAAATCCTTGCATTTTAGGTCAAAAAGCATTATTCATTCCAGTGAACTAAATTCGACATAAAGCTGAATATATATAAAACATGCATATAATTTAACCTAGCAGGATCAAAAAAATTTAATACAAATTATAGCACAAATATACTTACCAGCAAGTCCTGTATCCAAAGCATAATCAATATGCTCAATACATAAAAATTCCACAAGAATGGTAAAAATTCTAAAGGCATTCCTTGGTAAATCAGAAGGATCAGAGAGCTTTAAAAACAAAAACAAAAAATACATCATTCCTGAAGTATACCTTTAAAAAAAGGCAACTTTTTTTTTTCCCCAGCAATCAACTTTTTATAAGATGTAATCAGTATTCAGGTATCAAAATAATAACTTACACCTCTTCTTTCCCACTTCCACTGCCTCTCTCACATACATAAAATGCTCCATATTTGCCTACAACACTCCTGGCTGAGACTAGATCAGTAATGTTCTTCTGACCTGGATTGCAATCCCCACTAGTGGATTGTGATAAGAAAGAGAGAAGAGAAGAAAGAGAACCAACAGAAAATAAAGTATAATAAAATCCCTCTTAATGTACACAGTAAATCCAAATATAGTTTCATGAAATACACACATGCAAATACACACACATGTACACATATACATATTCTGAGTTGCCATGTAAAGTGCATTTTTTATTAGGGGGTATGGTAAAAAAAGTTTGAGCCACCAATACTCAAAACAAAAAGCACTCTTTATTTTATTGGGGGATGGGATGGGGAAATCAATAAACTGATGTGCTATAAAATATGAAAGGCTCAAATCCTAGCTTCCATTACTTCCTAGTTGAGTGAACTCTTGAGATTTTAACCCTACAAAGCCTCAATTTCATTTACAAGGTGGGAATAATATGAATCATACTTACAGCCTAGTCTTGAAGTGAGAATAAAATATAAAAATACATGTACTTTTAACATAATATTTAGCATATAGTAAACCCACAATAACAAATGTTCATTTTGATATTATGCTGGTGCACATTAACTATTCAGTAAAAGAATTAGTAGTTATGCTGAGAAAATAAAATCTCTCTTAAAATATTAGAAAATTACTCTCAAATTCAGAAAACCTAATTTTTCAAACGCACAACAATACATCAAAGAATATATACAGGGTTTAGCAAGTGTAGGTTTACAGTTGTGAATAAAGAGAACACAGTTTATTCTTATATTATTTATTATTTTCCATATAAACTGCAAAACTAATTTTGTCCCACCCAATGTGGACTGCAAAAAAACACCAGAAAAGATACTCAACATCATTTGTTATTATGAAATTCAAAAGTAAAACCATGAGTTATAACTACAGGCCCTATTAAACTGTCTAAAATTAAAAAGACTCATCATACCAAATACTGGAGATCACATCATATGGAAAAAATGGAACGCTCACACACTGTTGGTAGGAATATCAAATGAAACAATAACTTTAGAAAAGAGGCAATATCTTCATGACTACTGCTATACCACTACTAAGTATACACCCAAGAGCAATGGAAGCACTGACCACATAAAGACATATACATTAATGTTCATAGCCACTTCATCCATAATAGTCAAACATTGGAATTAATCTAAATTTCCATTAATAGGTAAATTAATAAACAAATTGGGTATATTCATGCAATAAAATACTACCCAGAAATGAAAAGGAACATACTAATACATACACAAAACATGGATGAATCTCAATATAATTATATTGAGTCAAAGAAGAAACACACACACACACACACACACATATATATACACACACACACACACACTATACTATAATTCCATTTATAAAAAGTTCTAGAAAATTAACCAACTTCTTGAAGACATCCTTTTTAGCTTTTAAGACTTAGTCCTCAAATGTCCCCTCTTTAGAAAACTAATCTGTAGTGACACGTAACAGATCAGGGGTTGCCTGATGATAGAAGTGGAGATAGAGAAAAAGGAGATAAAAGGGCAAGAGTGAACTTTTTTAAAAAAAGTATATTTATTGATTTTTTACAGAGAGGAAGAGAGAGATAGAGAGCTAGAAACATCGATGGGAGAGAGACATTGATCAGCTGCCTCTTGCACACTCACCAAGCTACGTGCCCTTGACCAGAATCGAACCTGGGACCTTCCAGTCTGCAGACCTATGCTCTATCCACTGAGCCAAACCAGTTTCGGCAAGAGTGAACTTTGTGATGTAATGAATCTTTTTATTATTTTGACTATAGTTATAGCTTTAAACTGCACACATAATTTGTCAAATGTACATAATTGTTTTAATATATGCAGTTTATTGAATGTCAAAGTTGGTGTGTTTTTTTAATCATCACCTGAGGATATTTTTCCATTGATTTTCAGAGAGAGGGAAAAACAGATAGAAACATCGATGTGAAAGAAACATATCAATTGGTTGCCTCCAGCAACCAGGGCCAAGGCTGAGAAGAAGTCTGCAACCAAGGTACGTGCCCTTGACTGGAATCGAACTGGGGATCCTTCAGTCCACAGGCTTACGCTCTATCCACTGAGCCAAACCAGCTAGGGCTCAAAGTTATTTTTTAAAAAGGAAATAAAAATCAACCTGCTTGCTTATTACACTGCCCTTTTTTTATATCCTTTAAAGTTTCCATCATCTTTTACAAGATAAAGTCCAAATTTGTAAGCATGGTATATAAAGAGTTTTTCTCTCTTTTCAACCTTCTCTCTTATTACTCTCCCCATGTACATTTTTATTTCAAGCATTTCATACTACATAATTGATCTTTGTATACGTTTTTGTACATATATTATTCGCTCTGCCTCAAACAGCCTGCTAGCACCATCTTCCTAAAGAAGACCCATTTAGCTTTGAAGATCAGGTCTCAAATGTCTCCTTTTTGAAACCTTTCCTGATATATTTTTTCTCAATTCCTTAACCAGGCAGACCTGGTTGCTTCCTCTTTGGTCACAGCAGTGCAGACATACTTTACATGTCAACTTTTTTTTTTCTCTATACTATTCAAAAGTATGTATATATTTAATAGTTATATCCTCAATGTCTAACACAGCAACTGGCACAAAGTAAATGCATAATAATATTTGTTGGACTGGGTTGCATTGAATTGAACTGAATTTTAATCTTGTGACTTTCCAGGTAGAGGTGGTGATTTAGAGTTGCTATGATTCAAACAATAAATATGGGGTATGGAAAAAGTAGGTTTACAGTTTGGAAAATAATACAGTCCTATCTAATAAAAGAGTAATATGCAAATTGACCATACCTCTGTTACACCCACAAGCCATGCCAACCAGCCAATCAAGAGCAAGTTTGCAAATTAACCTAACCAAGATGGTTGCAGCCATGGAGAGAGCAAGAGGTTTGGGTTTCCCCGGCAATCAAGGAAGCCAAGCTTCCCACACACCCTGGCTGGCCCTGGACTCCACTCAAGGATATAAAGCTTCAATTATAGAAGATAAATAAATCCCAACAAAAATGGCAGCAGCCACAGAGCTGGCGAGAGCAGGAGGCTTGGGTTTCCCCTGGCAATGGAGGGAGTCAAATTTTCTGCCTGCCCTGGCCTGCCTTGGCCTCCACTTAAGGCTACAAATTTTCAATTATAGAAGATAAATAAATGCCAACAAAAATGGCAGCAACCACAGAGAGAGCAGGAGGCTTGGCTCCACTCAAAGCTACAAAGTTTTAATAACATAAGATAAATAAATCCCACATACCAGGGCCTTCGCTTGGGTTGCCAGGGAACGTGGTGGGCCTGCAAACCACCGCAGGCCCCTCCCTTAGGCCGCCCCATGCCACAAGGGAACTCCCACCCTAATCCGGGACATCCTTCAGGGCAAACCAGCCAGCCCCCACCCGTGCACCAGGTCTCTATCCTATCTAATAAAAAGAATAATAGGCAAATTGACTATCACTTCAATACACAAGAGGCTGGCCCCCATTTGGTCAAAGATGACTGACCCCATGTGGACACAATATGGCCGCCACAAGATGGCCAGCAGGGGAGGAGAATTGGGAGGGGGGAAACAGGCCTACAAGGGAGGGCAGTTGTGGGTGGATCAAGCCAGCAGGGCAGAGCAGTTGGGAGGTACCAGGCCTGAAAGAGAGGACAGTTGGGGGCAATCAACCCTGCAAGGGAGGACAGTTGGGGGTGACCGGGCCTGCAGGGAAGGGCAGTTGGGAGGGACCCAGGCCTGCAGGGGAGGGCAGTTAGGGACAAACAGACTGGCAGGGGAGCAGTTAGGGGGTGATCAGGCTGGCAGGGGAGTGGTTAGGGGGTGATCAGGCAGGCAGGCAGAAGCAGTTAGGAGCAATCAAGGAAGATAGGCAGGCGAGCAGTTGGGAGCCAGCAGTCCTGGATTCTGAGAGGGATGTCCAACGGCCGGTTTAGGCCCGATCCAATAGGGATCGGGCCTAAAAGGGCCATCGGACATCTCTTGAGGGGTTCCAGATTGGAGAGAGTGCAGACTGGACTTTTGTGCACTGGACCTCTAGTAATAAATAAATATTAACATAAGAACAAACTGTTTCATTTACTCACAATCATAAACTTACTTTTGCCCCAACCTGTTAGTTGATAGTTACATGTTGGACGATCTGAGATATATGCTGGACTATATTTAGAAATACTTTAACATATTTCTAGTATTCAGAAAATTAAATATATTATTGTACCAAATATACTCATCACCCACGTAGGTGTGTCATACCATAACATTTTTACAATGTACTTTTAAATATTAAAGTAATTTTGTTCTCTAAAACAGAAATCCTATATATTTTTATTAAAAAAAAGTTCTAACCAGACAGCAGATTTATATCTTAGTATAAATGAGGCAAAACTTAAAATACACAACTATGTATAAATAAAATAAATTTACAATTACTCTTACCCTATGACATCTTTCAAAGGCTTGTTTGGTTTCTTGTAAAAGATTAACCACCACTTCTTGTGATAGAAAGGTTTCCCCATGAGTATCGATACTTGGCCCCAAATTGGTACGTTGTCTAATTTTCTCTTTCAAATCTTGAATACTAGAGCATCATATTAACCAATTAAAAAAGAACACTTCACTATACACAGATTTTCATTTCAAGTACTCTCAAAGTTAGTATACATCAACAACAATAAAAGATGGATCAATAGCCAGATCTAAAAGTTCTAATTCCAATAATTAGTTCTGAAAAGAGAAGGGAGCCTTAAATCTCTAAACAGAAGACTTCCACCTGAAAAATTAGGAGATTCAGAATTATGATCTTCAAAGGCTTTCAGCTCTACAACTCTGACTCAATAGCCAAAAACTCTTTGTTCTATTTTGTAGAAAGTGAGCTACTCCTAATAAGTTAGTATTCCAGATAACTAAATGGTTCTGCTTAAAATAAACTTTAAAATGTTTTTAAAATATATTAAGCGACTTAACAATAATGGTTATAATAATCCCAATAAACATTTCTTCATTATTAAACAAGATATGTTCAACATAATTTAGCTTTTATTAACAACTAAGGAGTCACTCTGAACATTTATTACATGGTTAGATTTTTTTTTTATCCTAAAATATGTAGCTCCAGACTACTGTGAACTAATTTACTTAAAAAAATGTGTGACTGTTCTTTAGTTTTTCTTTTTTGCTCCTGCCTTTCAGCTGTCAATTTTTATTCTTAATTATAATCTCCCCTGATCATCATTTAATATACAACAAACTGGGAAATAAGATACTGACTTGAATGTGTACATATGTGAATTCTGGACCCTGGTTAAATGGCTGCACAGAAGTCATTCTGCTTCATCCTAGAATTAACTGGATTCTAGATAGGTGAGATCTGGATTATTGAGGTGCCACCAATCCTTTCAGCAAATCACTATCTTCTAGTATGTGAATAATCACAAGTTTTAAGATATTAATTAAATAATTTTATGTTTAATAAAGTCATTAAAAAGCTCAGGATACCTAAACTGTGAACTCTATTGGCTGGTTTTTTTTTCACACCTGTAATAATTGACAAAAAAATAATTGCTTCCTAGTTAATAACCTGAAATACTTTACTGAATTTGAAACTGAAAAAGCATCTATAGAGCTCTGTATAGTACTAGTACTATTCTGCTTTATATTTTAATCATATTGTGTTAGGTCATTTTTAATGTGGTTAAAGGGACAGGATTTGATCAATGTTATAAACAACTTGGATTAAAAGACTTGTTCACAGAAAATTCTGATGACTCACTATTTGATAACTTTGTCCAAATATAATCAAATTCTTAATATCTTTAGTCTTATTAATCATAACACTCACCCTCCTGTGCCAATGGATCTCTTTTGATGGTTTTTTGAATCATAATAGCGCTGTAGGATCATAGCACTTCTGCTTTTCAAATATCCAGTCTCCACCTCAATATAGTTCTCCAAATAGGAAATGAAAATGGATTTGATAAGCTTAGACAAGAAAGTCTGTTTATCAGTACCTAAGTTAAACTCCATCAACTTGCTGGAAAGATTTGTGGTTCTTTTCATGGAAGAGGGGGAAAAAAGATTAATATATATTTAGGTATAATAACAATACTAAGGAATATATATTTTTACAATGTGAATTTAAGAGCTTATGTTAAACCACCATTTCTTAAAGCTTGGGAATGTGCTTATTAGGATGCAGAAAGCAGCTTATATAGGATTGTATGTGAAGTAGAATGAATATTTCAAACATTATGGTTTTGAAACTGCCATAAACTGCTAGTGATGGCTTAGGAGAGGAAACTGAGGCAACCAACCAGTCTAGAAATGGCGACAAGTGGCAGAACGTCTTCCAGTATGCTCTAATGCCATTCATAACGTGGTACAAAAGTCAGAATACTGAGGGGAGTCTACTCTCTGTTCATTCTCATTGGTCTTTGTCCATGTGGACTTTTGTCTAATTCTGTTTCCCAAACAGGCTCATAATAATGTTGTTATTTATAAGAACTTTTGGATTGTGGTTATTTTTCAAAACTTTCCTCTCAAAATTATGACTGAATAATAGCAATAGGGTTGGGTAAAAACTCCATATGAAACTTCTGATATAATATTTCTAAGTTTAACACTCTTTAAAAAAAAAAGATTCTCACATTAGATTTAAGGATAAAATTGTCATTTTTAAAAGAATTTGTCTGGCAGAAGTGGGCTGGAAGGGGTCAATGGGAAAAATGAAGGGACATATGTAATACTTTCAACAATAAAGATTAAAAAAAAATTTGTCACTTCCTCAATTTCTAAAATTTCAACTGCAAATAAATGTAATTATACTAGTTCTTGGAGAAAAAAATTAAAGAACAGCAAATTAGCTTACAATTAAAAACAAAATTCTCAAGTCTTAGTTTAAACAATGTAAACAAAGCTTTATGTTTCATTAGAATGCATTCATATTAAGCATAATACCTTTAAATCAATGTATTGGTACAATACTAGTCTATAAGTCAAGTATTTAGTGCTAAAAGACACATTGCTATCTACCAAACTATTATTCAAAAATACTTGAATACTTCCCCATTTTCAAAAAAAACAACCATTAAAATCTAAGATCTGTTATGATTTTATAATAATTAAAAATATACCTTGTATATAAGTCATAAAGATTTTTGAGATACTGCTCTGCATCAGACTTCCTACATTCTTCTAACTGGTCTTTCACAAAACTCTAAAAAAAAAAGGTCAACATTTTGTCAATTAAGTAAATATTCAGTTACACACTCAAGATGTATTTTTCTGACATTAACTCGACATTCTTAAACTTTTCTGACTTATAATTCAATGGAAAAGGAAATGTATAGAAAATATACCAAGCCGAAACTGGTTTGGCTCAGTGGAAAGAGCGTCGGCCTGGGGACTGAAGGGTCCCAGATTCGATTCCGGTCAAGGGCATATACCTTGGTTGCAGGCACATCTCCAGTGTGGGGCATGCAGGAGGCAGCTGACCAATGTTTCTCTCTCATCGATGTTTCTAACTCTCTGTCCCTCTCCCTTCCTCTCTGTAAATAATCAATAAAATATATTAAAAACATTTTTCAAAGTATCTTTTTTCTTGAAAATGGCCTATCCTGACTCATAAAGTACATTTACAACAACAACAAACAAAATCTGAGTCTATACCAATATAAGCATTTCCTTAAAGCAGCATTTACCTGTCCCTTGAGACATTAATAGGCATTATTCTAAAACTGGGAAATGCTGTATATTTTACCCCCATTTCTAGAGAAATACTTATTAGTACTTTTAAAGGTTATTTAAAAGCCCTAAATTGTGTTTTAAAAACAAACATATTTAATGTATCTTAATCCAGTGGTAAACAGAGTTTAGGAAATGTTGCCTTAAAATATAATGCTATGGGAGTAGAGGCTATAAATTAAATCCCTATGTTTTTTCCTTTTCATGTTAGTATTATAAAAAATTCCACAAACTGCATTTGTAATTCCTATTCAATTTAACAAATACCATCTATTGGTCAAGGTGAGGACCCAATAAAAATAAAAATTTGAGGCTACCATACTATAACTTGTTACTACAATTGATACTACTACTACTACATACTGGTAAACAAAATTCAAACATGTACTCTTATGACACTTAGTGATTAGCAAATTTTTTCAACAAAAGATGTTTTCGTTTTTTTCTGTTTTTGTTGTTGTTCTCACCTGATGATCTTTTTCCACTGATTTTTTTAGAGAGTAAAAGGAGAGACAAAGAGAGAGAAACATCGATGTAGAAAGACACATCAGTTGGCTGCCTCCCATGTGCGCCCCAACCCAAAGCCAGGAATCTGCAACTGAGGTACATGCCCTTGACAGGAATCGAACCTGTGACCCTCAGTCGCAGGCGGATGCTTTATCCAAACCAGCTAGGGCAACAAAACATGTTTTAAAAAGCATGACACTATCACTCCTTTCCCCCTTCAGTGTATAAGTAGATTTCTATTCCTATGGTCATTACACAGTAAAATAATATATTAAAAAAAAACTTTTAAAACACAGAAAAAAATCAGATATTGCCTTAAGAACTATGTAATCATTATTTAAAATTACCTGTAGTTTGATTTCAAATATGTTTTGAATAAGTTTAGCTAGTACTGTTTCTGGATTACTAAAGATATCTCCAACTTGTTTGTTCACCCGTTGACAGAGTATTGCTGCATCTTCAAATATATCATTTCTCATGTAAGCACCCTAAATAGCAGAGACATTTTACATCGTGAATACATAATTTTTAAAATGGTTTTTAAAACACAAATTAGCATATAATAAAATGAAATCCAAAAAGAGAACTGTTATGTTACCTCCTGGCACTGCTTTATATAAACATCAACACAATGGGAGTAACCCTATAAAGAAGAAAGAAATACATTACCCATGTTCTGTTAAATTATAATAATAATCTCAATAAAAAAAGTATACCTATGTAATGTGCCCCAATGTGTCCCAATGAATGGCCATAGTTGTTGCACTTCAAAGAAAAATTAAGTATAACTGAGTTCTTTATTTTACCCAATCATCATCTAGTCATCTCCTTCAATTCCAAAACATGTGCATGCACACAAACAGATAAAGGTCTTGAGAAAAGGTTTTAGAAATATATATATTTCCTTCTGTCCTCTTTTGGATTCAAAGCATTTGCTTTCCCTTGGAAGAATGTAGACAGGCTGCATTTAACTGACATTCTGAAAATTTACTTTAAAAATTGAGTCCATTTAAATAGAATGTGTTTACAGCTAAAAGACAAAACGGACATCATCCAGAACCACAGGAAAGCTGGCTGAGTGGAAATTCTATAAAGAGAGGGGCTCATGGAGTCTCAGAGGAGCTACGGAGACACACACATGGAAAGAAAGGGCAGCAGAGTGCCTGGCTGGCTTCCTCTAGCAGGAGGGAGACAGAAATTCCCAACTGCACTAAACCCCAGTTCTGACTGAACTGAACCCCAGTTCCAGGAGAGACTCATAGAGGGGGAGTCTGGACTGTTGAAAAAAGGGAGGAGTGCACGGAAACTCAGGGGAGCCATGAAAGGCAGAAGTCTGGAGGCATGCATGCCAGTGAGGACTGACTGCTGATTGTACCACTGGCTTTCTCTAGCAGGAGGAAGATTGAACACCCCAACTGTGCTTAACTCCACTTCCAAATGCACTGAATCCCAGTTTCAGGCAAGACCCTGGGGACCCAGACTCACATGGGTCCCGAAGCACATGGAAACTTGGGGGAGCTGCGAAAGGCAGAGGTCTGGAGGCATGTGAGTGCCGAGGGACATTGAGACCCAGGGACTGTGTAGGGCAGGGCTGACGGGAAGCCAAGGCTGTCTGCTCAGCCCTGTAACTCTGCCCCATGCAAACCAAGCACAAAGGCTTTTGCAATTTTGCCAGTCTTATATCATAAGACTGACTCCAGCACAGATATTCTCCCAGGGTAGACACAGCTGATCCTCACAACCAATTGGCTTGGAGGTCAATTTCCCCCAGTGATACCAACAACAATCAAGACTTAACTACAAGGCTGTATATACAGTCCACAAAGGGGTGCACCAAGGGAGTCCACTTCAGGTTACGGGGAGGCTGAGCTACTGAGCCATATAGGACACCTAGCACACAAAGCTACTCTACCAACTTGGAAGAAGCGAAAATGTGGAGACAAAGGAACAGATCACAAATGAAAGAAATGGAGGAAAGCAAACTACTAAATATAGAGTTCAAAACCACAGTTATAAGATTTTTCAAGAATTTCCTTAAAAAAAAAAAACAACGATAAATTTAGCGAGACTCAAGAGGAGATGAAAAAGGACCAACTAGAAATTTAAGCATACACTGACTGAAATAAAAAATATACAGAGACCTAACAGCAGACTAGAGGAATGCAAGAATCAAGTCAAAGATTTGAAATACAAAGAAACAGAAAACACTCAACTGGAAAAGCAAAAAGAAAAAGGAATCCAAAAATTGGAAGATAGTGTAAGGAGCCTCTGGGACAACTTCAAGCGTATCAACATCAGAGTTATGGGGATGCCAGAAGAAGAGAGAGAGCAAGATACTGAAAACCTATTTAAAGAAATAATGACTGAAAACTTCCCACATCTGGTAAAAGAAATAGACTTACAAGTCCAGGAAGCACACAGAACCCCATAAAAGGAATCCAAAGAGGACTACACCAAGACACATCATAATTAAAATACCAAGAGCAAAAGACAAAGAGAGAATATCAAAAGCAGAAAGAGAAAAACAGTTAATTACCTACAAGGGAGCACCCATACGACTGTCAGCCGATTTCTCAACAGAAACGATGCAGGCCAGACAGGGTGGGAAGAAATATTCAAAGTGATGAATAGGAAGAACCTACAACCAAGATTATCTAACAAAGCTATCATTCAGAATTGAAGGACAGATAAAGAGTTTCAAAGATAAGAAAAAGCTAAAGGAGTTCATCAACACCAAACCAGTATAATATGAAATGCTGAAAGGTACTCTTTAAGAAGAGGAAGAAAAAGATAAAGATAAAGATAAAAATTAAGAACAACAAATACATGTCTATCAACAAGTGAATCTAAAAATCAAGTGAATTAAAAATCTGATTAACAGAATAGAATCAGGGGCATAGAAAGGGAGTGGACTGACAATTCTCAGGGAGAAAGGGGTGAAGAGGGTGCAGGGAGAAACTGGACAAAAATTGTACACCTATGGATGAGGACAACGGGGGGAGGGGGAAGTAAGGGCAGAGAGAGGGGTGGGAGCCGGATAGAGGGGAGCTATGGGGGAAAAAGAGAGGAACAACTGTAATAATCTGAATAAAGATTTATTAAATTTAAAAAAAGGTAAGGTAAGCAATATCCTACTTAATAAAGAGGGAATATGCTAATTGACCGAAACACCGCAAAGATGGCGATGCCCACAGCCAATGAAAGAATATGCTAATTGACTGCCACGTCCTCAAAGATGGTGGGATCCACAGACAAAAGGTAATGGCACCCAGGCCCCTCAGCCCCACCAGAGCATCAGTATTATAAGAAGAGGAAGAAAAAGAGAAAGGTAAAGATAAAAATATTAAAAGAGGAGTGCTTCTGCATGCCTGCCTCCAGAGTTGCCCAGTCCATCCAGGAAGTCTTGTATCATAAGACTTGTATCTCCCCCAGACTCCCAGGGGCGGACTGGGGTGCAGGCAAGCCTTGGATGTCAGCTGCCCAGACAACCAGGGCCAGCCCAAGGCACAGGCAAGCCACCGATAGCAGCTGCCCAGCTGCCCAGGCCCACCTGAGGCTCAGGTAAACAGGGCTGGCTGAGCCTTGCCCTGTCAGCAGTGACAGTAGAGGTGTGATGGGAATGTTGCCTTCCCCTGATGGCTGGGTCACCTCTTGCCTGAGGGCTCCAGGATTGTGAGAGGGGACAGGCCAGGCTAAGGGACCTCTCTCCAGTGCATGAATTTTCAGACACCGGGCCTCTAGTAAAGTATAATATCTCAAGAGCTATTCTTTCTTTTATATATATGTGTATTATTTCAGAGAGGAAGGGAGGGGTAACAAGAGATAGAAATATCAATTATAAGACAGTATCATTGATCAGCTGCCTCCTGCATGCCCCCTACTGGGGATGGAGCCCACAACCCGAGCATGTGCCCTTCACTGGAATCTAACCCGAGACCTTCCAGTCCACAGTCCAACGCTCTATCCACTGAGCCAAACCAGCTAGCACTCAAGAGCCATTCTTAATACAGTGGTACCTCGAGATACGAGTTTAATTCGCTCCATAACTTTGAGGCATGGGAAACTATGAGACTCTCGAGTTGCGGTAAACTGGTGGGTCATGTGCAGCTGGCCGATCCACGCGATTACTCGTATCTCAACTGTTGCTCGTATTTCAAAACAAAAATTGCTCGCTCGACGGCTCGTATCTCAAAAATCTCGTATGTTAGGGCACTCGTATCTCGAGATACCACTGTAGTTAGATATGGTACTTAAGTGAAAAGTTCAAGAAATGGCCTATATTTCCCCAATCTGACATAAATATAAAGAAACATACTAAAGGAAACGCTATTTCTTTAAGCACTATGTTTACAGTAATGCATTCCCATACAGAGATTATCTTTGTAGTTCATATTCCAAGAAGACAATTCTATATCAATTATTCCTTTGTATTACCACCTGAGATCCTCTGGATTTAACTTGTCTTTTACTAGTCACATTCTACCTACTTTGTGGTTCCTACATTTCACTAGATAATTAAGATCAAGTCTTCTTGCTTTTGACTTGTTTCATAACATGTTTAACTGAAAAGGACAATACATTATAAATCAAGAAGGCAAAAGAATATGACTTTCTATAGCAAACTATATAAAAATTCATATAAAGCTTGGCATATGATATCAAATATATATATTGGTGTTTGATAAAATATTAATGTTATAGAACATAATAATAAAAGGCTAATATGCAAACTGACCAAACAGTGGAATGACCAGTCGCTATGACATGCACTGCCCACCCAGGGGGCAGACGCTTAACGCAGGAGCTGCCTCCTTCTGGTCAGTACACTCCTACAGAAGGAGAGCTGCTCAGCCAGAAGTCAGGCTCGCGGCTGGTGAGCGCAGTGGCAGTGGCAGGAGCCTCTTCCACCTCTGCGGCAATACTAAGCAGTCAGGGGGTGGGCCTAAGCCATCAGTGTGACATCCCCTGAGGGCTCCCAGACAGCGAGAGGGTGCAAGCCCGGCTGAGGGCCCCCTCCTCCCCAGTGCACAAATTTCATGCACTAGGACTCTTGTAGAACATATAATCCCTATTTAAGTACTATTAAACACCTAAAATTTAACATAACTTATAAAGATATAAAATGTACAGTAAGATTATTCAAAACAAAAATTATCATGATAGTCATATAATAGGAGAAAATCAGAGACTATAATATGTAGAATTTATATAATCTCCAGCCTTGAAGACTAATTTTCACTTATAATTTTTACTACTTACCTTAAAATGAAGTAAAACTGCTGCTACTTCCCTCATTCTGGAGATTTCACCTTTTTTTTGAGCACTAGTAAACTCCTGAATCAGTTGGCATTCTAAATCGTGGTATTTACCTAAAAATAAAAAGAAAGTCAATGAGACAAACAAAGTATGCAAGCTATTTGCTAGTATATGAACTATTTGTAAGTAATAATGACTATGGATCTAGCCCTCTTTTGAAAAATTACAAAAATAGTAAGATATTACAATGAATCTAGACACTACATTATATTGTGGTATATAAATCTATATTTTCAAGACACTACATTATATTGTGGTATATAAATCTATATTTTCAACAAAAACATCTTCCCTATCTTTCCAAATAAAACAGCTGAAGTCCCACAGTTGGACTGTTATTTACCACTATTACTTTAAAAGCAGCTGACGAGGGGAAATCTTCCCAATGGTATCTCTGAGATCAATAGATAGGAAAAACCTTAAACTTGAAAGTGTAGAAAGAGTGAGGAGGACTACAGAAATTTTTGAGTTTAGATACCTTTGATTTGAACAAAATGGTGGATTTAACACCAAATTTTACCTTAAGATATGATATTTGACTCACAATATTCTTGAGGCCATTATTAGTTCTGAGTGAATAACTGAATTTTGGACTAATCTATAGTGATCAAAAACAGGGCAGGCAGGAAGTCCAACTACCTGTGTCATCCTTACCCTAACACTTTTGGGAAAACAGGTAGTTTTTTGAACCTTCTATAGAAAATGGCCTCACAAACAGTGATTGGTCTAACACACAGGAGCCTGAAATCAAGTGGCTCTTCTAGAAACCTAGAATGATCTGCCTAAAATATAATCCAAAAATTGGCAAAAATCAAACTAGTTATGTAAGGAATTACAAACTTAGTGTGTTGTTGTGTGTTTTTTTTTTAAAAAGAACCTACTCTAGAGATGAGTAATTACTCTTTATGAATAATCTCCAAGATACATTGTTGAATTAAAAACAGAAGTTAAAAACTATTTATATAGAATGCTACTAATTATTTTAAAATAAATGAGGATGATAAAACTAAATTTCACACATATATACATGATTTATGTCCTGGGCTTATTTATCTATAGAATACTCTGGAAGAATACCCAAGAAATTGGTAATGTTTGTTTCAAGGAAAAGCAATCAAAGCCAAGGATAGGATGGAAGGATGACATGATCCACTATCTCTCCTCTTATTATTTTTCTTTTACCCAAGTAATTTGTTACTTGTCCAGAATAGTTAAATAAATAGAACCCCACTTACTTGCAATTTTGGATTTTACATCTGAAAATCTGAAATATAAAAACCAATGATGAAATTCATTAGTTGTGACAAGTATACCACAGCAATGGTACTATTGTAAAATATTAATAAAAGGGGAAACTGAGTTTGGGGATAGATGTGCGTCCTCTGTACAAAATATCATCATAAAATAAGGAAGAAAGAAAAAGATAAAGTCAAAAGAAAGATAGTACTGACAGGAAGCATGCCAGGTGACAAAACTAAATTTGGGATATTCAGCTGGTTCTCATTTAGGGAACCCACATTGAATAACCAATTGTCAAACAACGAAGAATTATATGAAACATTAACAATCCACATCACTGAACTACTGCCTCTAGTCATATTCACTGGCATTTTAAATTCACTTGATATTTGCATATTCCTTCCTCCATTGGGATTTTTTTTTCAAAAGTTCAATTATTGTTATTTAAAAGAAAAATAAAAAGTATATATAAAGGAGTTATTTTAAAACTAGCGAAGAAGAAGCCTGAAAAAGGACCAAGCAATGTGCTTAGTAACCAATCTTTGCAAATTCAGAAACTAAAATATCACACACATCATAAACTAGAATTTTTTTCAAGTCTATACTAATAAAAGGGTAATATGCTAATTAGACTAGGAGATGTTCCAGGACATTCCTCTGGACAAAGCCATGGTGGCAGGGCCGAGGTAGAGGTGGTTAGAGGCCTAGAGGGGAGGGCAGTTGTCAATGATCAGGCCAGGATGGGATGGCAGTTGTGGGTGATCAGGGCAGCTGGGGGTAAGCAGATGAGCAGGGGGGCCAGCTGGGAGCGAGCAGGCTGTCAGTTGGAGGTGATCAGGACAGCTGGAGGAGGGCAGTTGGGGGAGAGCAGGCCAGTGGGGAGGGGTGATGGGAGCGAGCAGGTCAGCAGGGAGGGGCAGTTGGGGGTGAGCACACTGGCACGGGGGGTAGTTGGGGATGATCAGACTGGCAGTGGGGGAGCAATTGGGGGAAGCAGGCCAGTAGACAGAGTGTTAGGGGCAATCAGGCAGGCAGGAAGGCAGGTGAGTTGTTAGGAGTCAGCAGTCCCAGATTACAAGAGGGATGTCCAACTGCTAGTTTAGGCCCAATCCCTGTAAACCAGCATTAGCACATCCTTTGAGGGGTCCCAGATTGGAGAGGGTATAAGCCAGGCTGAGGAACATCCCCTCCACGCCCCCAGTCCACCAATTTCGTGCACCAGGCCACTAGTCTTAAATATCAGGGGAAATATACATCATGGAAAATGGATGCTGAAAGTTCCTACACAATCAGTGTGAAGACAGAGGAAAGTAACTGGCAAGAGATGCCAAAGACTGATGAAGAAAGTAATAAAAATTTAAAGTTATACAAAATTGATATACAGTCTATCCCACTCAATAACAGGAATTCTGAAAAATAGGTCATTGGGCAATTTCATTATTGTGTGAACATCATACAGTACATTTACACGCCAATGCTATATAGCATATAGCCTATAACTCCTCAACTACAAGCCTGTACAGCATGTTACCTTACAAAACACAAGATTAAATCAACCACAAGAGAAAATGAGGCCATCAAGAGACCAAATAAATCTGAGACACAAGAGGCCACTGCTAGTGTAACCAGGCATACTGTTTTACAGAAAAATGTTTTTATAAGTAGAAACAGTACATTCTATAATAATGATAAAAAGTACAGTAAATACAAAAACCAGTAACAGAGTTATTTATTATAATTATCAAGTATTATGTACTTTGCATAATTGCATGTGCTATATATACTTTTATATGACTGGCAGCAAAATAGGTTTACAAAGTCATGAGTAATGCACTGCACTACAACATCACAATGGCTACAATGTCTCTAGGTTAGTGGTTGGCAAACTGCACTTGCAAGCCGAGGTTTGCCGCTCTGTTGACTAATGAGTTTGCCAACCACTGTTCTAGGTGATAGGAATTTTTCAGCTCCATTATTATCTTATGGGATCATATATGCAGTCTATGGAAGGGCAAAACAACATTATGTGAGGTATGACTGTATCAAAGTCATGGCAGATCACACAGTGCATTTAAGTTGTTGTAAATCTTTGTGAAAAAATTTACATTTGATTAGCATACATATATATTCTAGTCCAAGAACTGGCAGAAGAGGCTAAAACAAAACTATAATAAAAGTATGCAATTGTATAATTGAGAAATGTAAGAGAAGAGTATATGCATGTTTTATAGAAACATATAATAGAGAGAATAGAGAGGTATGGGAGAGGTAGCCAACAATTATTATGCACCTATCATGAGCCGCACATTTTAACCCATTTAAATAAATGGCACAAGTATGAAATGAGATAAAAGAGAGATTTTTGTGGATCACTTTAAAAATCATTACTCTCATGCTGGGCAAGAATGAGATTATTAATAATATCTAAGTGACAGATGACCATTACTGCTAATCCTTTATGAGGGTAAAATAAGATCTATTTGTGGGTAGGGAACTCTCTCTCTATGTTTGCGATATATGGTCAAGCTTTAAGTATAGCAATACATTTATAGTCTATCTGTATCAGAGGATCTTCCAAGTATTACCAAAAGAATAACAGATATATGATGTTTTATGGGAAGACATGTTTCTTTCACATATTCATAATGCAGGAACTACTACTACCAATATTTTATTAAAGTGTATGACATTTCAAGGACAAAGAAAATCATGCAAAAATTTTCACTCAATAAAGTTAATTAATTTTGGTATAAAACTATTAATACCTGATTTAGATGGCCTTAAGCCAGTGGTTCTCTACCTTTCTAATGCCGTGACCCTTTAATACAGTTCCTCATGTTGTGGTGATCCCTAACCATAAAATTATTTTTGTTTGCTACTTCATAACAGTAATTTCGCTACTGTTATGAATCGTAAATATCTGTTTTCCGATGGTCTTAGGCGACCCTGCTAGCGGTTCTCAACCTGTGGGTCATGACATAGTTGAGAGTAAAATAAGATATATTTTGTAGGTAGGAAACTCTGTCTCGACCCACAGATTGAGAACTGCTAGCAGGATCGCCTAGGACCATCGGAAAACAGAGATATTTACATTACAATTCATAACAGTAGCAAAATTACTGTTATGAAGTAGCAAACAAAAATAATTTTATGGTTGGGATCACCACAACATGAGGAACTGTATTAAAGGGTTGCGGCATTAGAAAGGTTTAGAAACCCTGCTTAAGCTAAAACAAGGGTTCTTAAACTGAACTCCCCAGAGACTTCGGATAAGCTAATGAATATAAAAACTATATAAAATTGTATACAAAAATCTGTGTGAAACTACTTATTGGAAGAAACTTGATAGCTTTCACCAGCTTTTCATTATTGGTCTAAGATCTTTACAAACTTTTAAGAACTCTCATCTAGAGACAGGAAAAAGCAGCTGGGTGGTTCCATTTTTAAACTCTCTTAGTTTTCTCCCCTCCCGATTATGAAAGTCCATAAAATAAAAATTCAAAATCTCACTTAAGTAAATTTTAAAATTCTTCATCATTTTTTCCCCAGGGGAAAACAAAGAACTGAAATTATTTCAAGGTATATTATTAAATTTAGAAACTGAGACTGTATTTTTTCATTCAGCTATTATATACTAGAGGCCCAGTGCACAAAATTTGTGCATGGGGGAAGGTGTTCCTCAACCCACACTGCACCCTCTCCAATCTGGGACCCCTCAAGAGATGTTCGACTGCCCGTTTACAGGGATTGGGCCAAGGGGTGTGGCCAGCCTGGATGAGGGTCTAACGGCTGTTTGCAGACTGGCCAAGCCCCCCAGCAAGGACCCTCACCTTATGGGGTGTGGCCAGACTGGGTGAAGGGCTGAAGGCTGTTTTCAGGCTAGCCAAACCCCATTCAGGGTGGAGATCCTTGCTGGGGTGCCTGGCCAACCTTGGTGAAGGGCTGATGGCTGTCTGCAAGCTGGCCACACCCCCCAGCAACCCAAGCTCCTAACCTCTCCTTTTTTGTTTTGTTTTCAGCCCTCCTTGAGCAGAGGCCAGGGCCAGCTAGAAGCAAGTATCTGGGATTTATTTATCGTCTATAATTGAAACTTTGTAACTTTGAGTGGAGGGCAGGGCCGGCCAGGGCAGGTGGGAAGCTTGGCTTCCTCCATCACCAGGGTCAACCCAAGCCTCCTGCTCACTCTAGCTCCATGACTACTGCCATCTTTGTTGGGTTAATCTGCATACTTGCTCCTGATTGGCTGGTGGGTGTAGCAGAGTGATGGTCAATTTCCATGTTTTTCTTTTATTAGTGTAGATTGTGCCTTATACAAAGGAGATACTCAATATACTCTTGTTGAATTAATGAGCAAAATCATAGAGGGAAAAATACAAATTTATTCTATAAATTACACCATATATCCTAATTAGCTCTTGAGAAGTAAACTTGCCTATCAAAAGGTAACTCTTGGGCGATGAGGTGTAACTTCTGAATGATGTCTGCTGCTTCCTTTATCTATTAAAAAAATAAAGGCAATAATTATTTTATAAACTATATATATGTGTATATATATGTTAAAAAACATGTTTATATTTGAAAATAGTAATATTCCCCTATGCATGCCCGCAGACCCTCACCTAAACAATTTTCTTTTAAAATTCTCAACAAATAAAACTTTTTGAGCAATAGGAATGCATTTGGGGTATCACCAATAAGTCAATAAAACATACACATCTGTCTTTCTGGCACTGAAATCTTACCATTTCATAATGCCATAATCACCTTCCTAATGAAACCTATAGCTCATTTACTCTGAAAAAATTCAACTAATTACTGAAAGCAAAAGTGTTTCTTCTGAGTTTATAAATCCAAAAAGGGTAAACAAGATATATGAAATAATTCCGATTATTCTGCTGCATATATCCTACTTTAAGTGAATAAAACAACAAAAACGTCACTTCAGCTTTTCAATAATTAGGTCAGACCACCCTCATCCAATGAAATGTAACTATTCAAAATCTATAGAAATTCTGTTAATATTAAAAGTTAATTTCAAAAAAGGAACACTCATTAATATAGTCACCTCAGCATTTCTAAACCACACATACTAATTTCATGAAAAAATGCCAAGCAATTCATTTAAAAATTAGAATATAAACACTTCATCAGCAATCTGTAAGCTAGTGTGCTAATTTATACATCAGAACAATAAGTCAGCAACTCAATGATTTGAAGTTCTTCTCTGGAAAGTAATAACTGTAGTTTATAATTAGGACATTGTTATTAATACTATAATTTTCTTTTATCCTTCAACAGTGCTCACCTTTTCAGAATTTGTAAAAACATCAGATTTCAATTCTCCATCTAGAAACTCATTAAAGTATTTCATCAATTTTTGAGCCTCTACTGCCCGTTGTCTGGGTGTGTTTACCCCTTCCAACTGGTCTCCAAGGTGACAGACCTTGGTTGCTACATAGCTAATGTGCTCATCCAGTTCTTGGAAATGTTGGAAGGCAACCTGAAAAAAATATGCATAAGCATAAAATACAATGACACAACCCAGTTTTTACTTATAATAGAATGACAGCACACAATTAACTTATAATTCGTATCTAAACTAAAGTACTAGCTCATCACTACTCTCAAACTAAGGTAACTAAAGATAACATAAAAGTTACATAAAAGATGATCTACAAAAACAATTCATGCCTATTAGATGAACACATAATCTGAAAAATTTTAAACAAAATTGCAGAATTTTATCCTTGTAACTATTAAAGTCGTATTTTATCATGAATACATTTACTAATCAATAAAACAGCAAGACTAATTACTATGCATTCTGTTTAACAAAGTTTCCCAGTACCACTTAATTCATAAATAATAGTTCTGATAACAATGAACTAAGTATCAAGGAGACCAGTCACCTGAACAACTGACTTGCTACTACACTAAAAAGAGTTAAAAACATGTTAGAAGTAAAAGACAGCGATTAAAAAATATATTTAACAAACATTTATTTTAAATATTTAAAGAGCAATGATATTATTATAAGTAAAATATATATATGTGTATATATGTGTGTGTGTGTATATATATATATATATATATACACACATATATGTATTTATTTATTTATATATATTTTGCTCAGCTTTGAAAACAGAAAAGATTACAATTGTTCTACTGAGGCAAATGTATATTATTTCCTAGAATATCCCATTTCCATGGTATACTGATTATCTTCTGGTAGATAAAAATTATGCACAATGAATGCCTTACAATTGCCAATAATAAAATTGCTGATAATTTAGTCTGATAGTTTTGTCCTAACCTTAAATTGAAGGAGAAAAGCTGCAAACATATATTAAGGACATCCTCTATACTAGACAGTATTCTAAGCATATTAATATATTTATTTATGTAATCCTTACAATAATTTATTTTATATGCAGATGAAAAAACTGAGGCACAGAAAAGCTTGAGTTGCTTAAAGTTATACAGCTAATATTTTGTAGAGAACATTGGCTCCAGAATTTGTTAAACTATTAATACCATTATTATTATCAAGGGAAAATTGCATTAGAAGTATCTGAAATTCATCAATTTAACTACTTAAAAACATATGTTCTATCTTATGTAAATTATTGACTTCCTTAAATATTTTCTCACAGCCATAGATGCTTAAATAAAGGAATCTAAATAAATGAAATCTGAACAGAGATTAGTTTGCTGATTTCTAATGCTAAAAAACAAATAGTCCCTGGGAAGCAGCAGAGCTAAACATTGTTCCTTAAACTTACATACTTACACACTCACAAAGGGCAATCAAGTCTAGATCAGGCTGTGCAAGGAGTTTGGAGCTTCTAGATTCAGTCTGGAACCGAAAAATGATTAAGAAGCTTGACCTACTTAGCCCACGGCCAGTTTAGTTATTTTTTTTTTTACTCCAAAATGGACTGAGGAAGAATTCTGCACCCACTTTTTCCACAGTTACATCGTAATTCTTATTAGGGCACATAACTCCTGACTTTTGTGAAACTTCCCAGACCAGGTTTCCTCTGGGGAAAAACCTGATCCAGGCAATAGTTAGTCTGATATTACTTCGTTTTATGATTAAATGAGAATGCAAGTGACTACCTAAATATCCAAGCTAACAATGAGATACAGGTCTGCTGAAGCATCATTCTTGAAAGGTTGGATTGTTAGAGGAGAAGCCAAGGACCACATTATACTGAACAGCACCCCGTCCTAAGAAGGGGATATTGAGATCCCAAACCAACATTCAATAGTAAGCCATTCCCAGGAGTGCTTGATAACAATCCATTAACATTTTATCCTATGATATGGGAGAATTCAGAGAGAAGCCTCAACAGTTAATCTCATTTGACTAGATTTTTATTAAGAACCAAAAGCTGAAAGGAAATAAAGATATTATAGTCTATATATAAATTATTCATTGCTTAGCTAAATATTTACCTGATTGCTTTTCTGAAGCTCTTGTACCTTCTTGGCAAATTCCTTAGCTTCTTTCTGACACTGCTGCTCTAGTTTCTCTACTTTCCTTTGAATCCTTTCATCCATTATCTGGAGTTCCTGAATATGATTTACAAATTCTTCTAATAATCTAATAAAGGAAAATAAGAATATGTATCAATCCTCCTATCATTAATTTTAGGAACTAACCAGTTTATTTAGAATTGTAAGGTATTAATAAACTTCAATTGAACTAAGGATGGTCATGTTAATCTTCTCTATAATATCTTGTTAGGGATTATCTCTGACATGAAAGAAAACATCACCTAAAATCTCCATTAACCTCCAAAATAAAAACCAATTTCAAAGAAACAGTCAAAAGGTAAATATACTACATAAAAATGATATTATAGTGCATTCTAGGATTCAGTGACTTTCTGTTTCCCATTTACAACTATACTTAAAACAACACATTTAACATGTTTTATTGCCAACTCTAATTTATTAGTAATTGGAGAAAATATTAAGTTATTATAATGTAACAAAACCCCTTGCCTCATACCAGTTAAAGTCTTTCTCTAAAATAAAAGAAATGTAAAGGGGGTGAGGGGGTGGGAATCAACCAAAGTTCTAATGCTTGTGTCTTTTAATGACCAATTGTTAACTAAAATCTCTTTACATGAACATTAAAAGAAATTCCAATAGTCACATCTATTTCAAACACAAATTTGCACTAGATTGGGTCTATGAAAAAAAGAAATTTACTTCACCTTTTAGGATCAAAAGCTTCAGATCCCCCTCTAGAGCCTCCTCCTGGGGTTCTCCATACAAGACGTTCAATATACTCGTCTGCCACAAAAGGTTCCTAGTTTATAAAATACATGTTCTTTTAAATATTTTCATAGAAGATAACTTAAAAGCACCTATAAAATGAAACAGGTTCTACTATGTGAGAACTTCCAATGAAATTAAATTACTAATACCAATTAAAACATCCCAACAGAAAAGTGAACAATTTATTGAAGAAATACAAATAGTCAAGAAACAAAAAATACGAAATTTCACAAAAAAATCAAATTTTCACTTTTTTATCTCACAAAGTGACCAAGTTTTTAAAAATTATAATATGTAATGCAGGAGAGGGTAAACTGAAATTCATACTCTTATTACTATTATAAATGTTAACATGTACAATATTTTTAGAGGCAAGAGGTAATATTTTGGTAATATCCACAATATTACAAATGTTCTTACCCTTTAACCCAGTAATTCTCCTTTTAAAAATTTAAGGGAAAAGCAGATAAAAACTTTTTATAGGATGTTTGCTGAGTAAAATTGTCTACATAAATATTCAACAAAATCATTATTGAAAAGTTATGGTAAACTTGTAAGAAGAAAAACTATGTTCCTATTAAAATCATGTTATAAAAAATTTAAATAAAATGAGGGAAATGCTCACAATATCTGATAAAAAAAACAAAAAGTATTTTCTTATGGAAAAAAAACTAATTAGAAAACAAAAAAAATATATATATATTAGAATAGAAAGACCAATCCAAAAATAAATAAATATTCAGCCCTAGCAGGCTCAGTGGATATAGTGCCAGCCTGCCGACTAAGGTTCCCAGATTCGATTTCTATCAAAGGCATATGCCCGGGTTCAAGGTTCAATACCCAGTAGGGGGCATGCAGAAGGCAGTCGATCAATGATTGCCTCTCATCACTGATGTTTCTCTCTCCCTCTCCCTTTCTCTCTGAAATCAATAAAAATATATTTAAAAATAAATAAATATTCAAATGTTCATTATCAGCTGATAATGCATTTTTTAGACTAGTACACAATTATTTATATATTTTCCACACTACCCTCTTGCAAATAAGTATCATATATTATCTCCCACTTAGCATATAATTTAAGCTGGTAGCACTTGCTAGTCATTCCAGTTTAAAATTGCTTTATCTATAAAATTTTCCATTTTTTGATCATAGTTAAAACATTTTCATTGATAAACATTAACTGAACAATACAATTTTTAGTATCAAGCACTCTGATAGGCTTTGGATTAAAGAAAGATGTATGAATACAAACTGAGAAACTCATAGTCTAATAAATAGGAAAAAGCAATAGTATGTGATAAGTAAATAAAAATTCATGCACAAACTTCAGTATTAAAATTGCTGAGTGAGTTGTTATAACTCAATAGGTAGTTGGGAGATGAAAATACGATATTCATTAATACACTGAATTTGGTTCAAGGGGAGTTGGTTAGGCATATATGTCTACTAAAAATGAATAGCAGCTGCAATTACAACCTCATTCAGGGGAAACCATGAAATTCAGTGGCAAGAAAAATATCTTCCCAATAAGCAAAGGTTAGAGAAACATACCTGGTCATTCTCCTGGGTGGACAGAAAACTGATGTGAGATTAGAAAACACATGGGACTCACAGACAACAAACAGCAAAGAGCCTGGCTATCATAGGACATAAGACTAGTAGATGAAGATAAGAAGTCTTGGGCAGAATCATGTGGATGGATATTTGGGAGTGGGCATGAAGAAATAAGATCTTTGCGACACATGTTAACACCCCTAAAACACAGACATCCACCATGGAAAAAGAATAAATGAAGACAAAATGCCTCCGCCAGTTCACCTCAGCCAGCTTCTGTCCAGCATTAGCACAATGAACAGAGCAAACATAGTGCGGACTCAACATGGCCCCAACAGCATGTCCTACTCACTAAGGCAGATTCAGCAACTGTCAAAGCCAATGATCTAACAGTGACAGAGACCAACTCTAAGCCCTAAAACAGCCCCATCCTTCAAGTAGACTAATCAGCCGCATGGTGGCAAGATGACAACATTGTACCCTTTCTGGTTTGAAAATTCATTCATTCTGCCAAAATTAAAAACATTCCCAGTTGGGTGTCTCTCACAGAGGGAGTGTTTATTCTTCTGGCAGGAGATCCTGCATATCACATCAGACCAAGGGACCCATTTTACAGTGATCTTAAGATCCACTGGTCATATTATAAACCACACAACCCAGTAGCTGCCAGTCTTACAAAACACTGGAACAGCCTGCTGAAGACATAGCTGGAGCACCAGTACAGAGACAATCTATACTAATAAAAGGATAATATACTAATTAGACCAAACATCTTCCAGACGTCCTTTTGGACAAAGTCACAGTGATGGGGGCCAAGGCAGAGATGGTTAGGGGCAATCAGGCCAGCAGGGGAGGGCAGTTAGGGAGTGATCAGGCAGGCAGAGGCGTTAGGGGTGATCAGGCAGGCAAGCAGTTAGCAGCCAGCAGTCCCAGACTGGAGAGGCAGCAGGCCAGGCAGTCCCAGACTGGAGAGGCAGCAGGCCAGGCTGAGGGACAACCCCCTCCCTGCCATGCATGAATTTCATGCACTGGGCCTCTAGTCTTATATAATAAAAGGCTAATATGCAAATTAACCAAATGGCAGAGTGACCAGTTGCTCTGAAACACACTATCAAAGGGTAGACGCTCAATGCAGGAGCTGTCCCCTGGTGGTCAGTGCACTCCATAAGGAGAGCGCCGCTCAGCCAGAAGCTGGGCTTATGGCTGGCGAGTGTAGTGGTGGTGGTGGTAGCCTCTCCCGTCTCCGCAGCATCGCTAAGGACAGTGGTTCTCAACCTTCCTAATGCCGCAACCCTTTGATACAGTTCTTTATGTTGTGGTGATCCCCAACCATAAAATTACTTTTGTCGCTACTTCATAACTGTAATTTGCTACTGTTATGAATCTTAATGTAAATATCTGTGTTTTCTGATGGTCTTAGGAGACCCTGCTAGCTGTTCGTGACCCACAGGCTGAGAACCGCTGGCTAAGGATGTCCAACTGACGGCTTGGATGAGCCTAAGCCATTAGTTAGACATCCCTCAAGAGCTCCCAAACTGCGAGAAGGTGCAGGCCAGGCTGAAGGACCTCCTCCGAGTATATGAATTTCATGCACCCAGCCTCTAGTTAGATATACAAGTCAGAAAAATAGGTTTGTATTACAGGGATGAAACTGAAGCTAGATATAATTTTAAAGGTATTATTTAAAACTTCTGAACCGGATAAGATCATCTGGAACAGTGGTCGGCAAACTACGGCTCTGTTGACTAATGAGTTTGCCAACCACTGATCTAGAAGGAAGAGGAACTTAAGCATTTGAAGAAAGAGAGGAAAGATACAACAAAACAAACAAACAAACAAAGAAGTAGGGAACAGTGCAGGAAGAGGAAAAATTAGGAGAGAATAGTATCCTGAAAACAATGTACAGGTTTTATCTTCAGAGGCAATTAAATTACTACAAAGGTTTAAGATAAATCAGCTACTGATCTGAATGTAATTGAAGTTACAAAAAAGCAAAAAATGAAACAAAAATCTTTCTGCTTATAAAACTAAGTGAATCTTTATAATTTGCTTTCTAATACTCAACCTTGTTACAAAGTCATTTACAGTGAGAAAAAGCCAAATTAACAAATTCTAAGACCTCCAAATGACCAAGTACTCCCAAGAGGATTGTCAAAAGAGAAATCTTATGGAAGATTTACCAGATGAAGGTATATCTTCACCTTCTATTTTACTATAGTAGTAACTAAAAGCAAAAATTGTCAAAAACTGAAGTATACAACTACAGGCTAAGATAATATCATATTAAATTCAACTTTAAGTAATTGGTTACTGATGGTTCTATTAAACTGATTTTATTTCATACTCCTTATATATGTTACCAATTTTAAGAAAAACATGGGGTTTGTAGTAATTTGTTAAAAATTAAGACGTCAAGCCCTTGAACAGGAACATAAATCTTTAACATTGTTTCTGAGATACTGAACTAAACTTTTATATTTTCTTAGAACATCTTTACCAAAATAGATCTAGTACAATGTGTTATAACCAACCATATCTGTCTCTCAACTCCCTCTCTCCGCAAAAAAAGGCATGTCAGCTCCCTTAAACATGGACTTTATAAAGCAGTGGTGGGCAAACTCATTAGTCAACAGAGCCGCGATTTGCTGACAACTATTATAAAGCCTTCGCAAAGTTCCCCCCAACTGCCCCTATGATCTCTATACCTGTTGTGAGCCACCACTTCCACATCTAAAACATGCAAATACAGATTCTATCTCTCCTCAGTATCCTGAATACACCTCACCTTACAAATTGCAGTCATCTTCCATCTCTGCTTTGGAATGCCCATTTCCAAAAAGTTTCTACTCATCTAACAACATGCAATTTATGTGATTATTATATGAAACGTTTCCTAATTATCCAAGGAAAAGATTCTGTACTCCCACTGCAATGTATTGTCTCTTAACGAATATTTCCCTGTGATGATGTGATATAAGAAATACATATGTTTGTCTCTGTACTCGGCTCCTGGCCACATCTCTTAAAACCTTTAAATATTTACTAACAGTTAACATGGCTGAAACAAGCAGCATTTCAGTACCTTAAAGGTAAAAGAGTGGTCCTTACTTGTATATCTCACATTCATTAATATATATTTAGCACATTAACAAGAGATCTTTCCATAAATATGTTTAAATAGTTTTTGTTACTTAGTTTGAAAATCTAGGAGACATAAATTTGTGCATGAAAAATGTGTTCTTGACTTCTAACCTGGAAGTCAAAGAGCCATTGTCACCACAGTCAAATTACATGATCTCAAATACTATTACCAAGGCATCAACATTTACAATAAAGAAAAAACAACAACTAATTCCTAATTCTGGCATTCAGGACCTCTACAATTAACCCCCCATTCTCCTTGCATGTCATTCCACTTCTTCGTGTATGTTACACTCAAGCCAAAATGAATTCATCCCATCCCCAAGGTCTACACTTACCCTTCCTTTATGGCTTGGATTTTACTGTCTACTTTATTAGAAAATCCCTCCACCCTGTTCTACAAATTCAAATCTAACTTATCCTCTGTATATCATTCAAATGACAACTACTAATCCTTTCACACTTCTAGAGGTAATTTTCCCACCCTTTCAACTTTTTTATCACCTTATCTAGGCCTCTCGGACACCATTTATAACTTTATTTCAAGAGTATCTATGATAATAAAAGCATGAAATGCTAATTTAGACCGGATGTCCTTTTTTCCGGACAAAGCTGCAGTGTGCAGGGGCAGGGCCCTCCGCAGAGGTGGCGGCCCTCCACAGAGGTGGCAGCAGTGGCGAAGGCTTTTGCACAAATTTCATGCATCGGACCTCTAGTGTAGTTTATATATCTATTTTCCCCTCCCTTTACTTAACAATAAAAGTAGGTTCTATATATAATTCAACATTTTCCAAAGAATGTACATGGCATTCACAAAATTAGTAAACATTACAAAATAAACATCTCATGGTCAAAAAAGCTTAAAAACGAACAACTCAGAATTTCTAACAACCTAAGGTATATTGTACATCTCTAAGGAAACAATGTATGCCCCTTTCCAAAACCTATTTGCCCTGTGAACCATTTGGGGTGTTTTTTGTTTTTTTGGGTTTTTTTTCAGTGCACTGCATAAGATTAATATTTCTATGGTGTGCAGCCTCATTAATCTTGGCACCTTATCTTCAAGTTAATAGGCCCTCAGTAAATATTTGCTGAATATATGGGTAATTGACCCTAGTTAACCAAAAATTCTCCCATTAAGATAACTTGCCCAAAGAGAAGACAAGACTCCAGAATAACAAGAGAAAAAAAATAGCAAATGAGAAGGGAGTATAATATTCTCAGTAGTGCAGTAAGAGAAGAGAAGAATATTTGCAACAACAGAAAAAGAACTTATGAGTACCTGATGGAGAGGGTGAGCGGAGTGGCGACGTTGGGCTTAGCCTGATCGTGCATCAGGGCATGAAGCAAAAAAAAAAAAATTTTCCTTGGATGTAATTTGGTTGAAAAGAAAATAATAAAAATATAAGAGGACAGAAGAATTAAAAGCCAATAGCTTCTCCTGTCTCAATAAAATAAAGACTTATGTCTTCTCATTTACAGATTAAGACTACCTTTCCAGATAGTCCATCAGCTAAGTCACCCCAAGGGCATTTGCACCACTAATGGAAAACGCCGGATCTGTGCACACCAGATATCCTTGACAACTCATCCCACCATCCCCAGCACAAAATCTGCTGCACCAGCAGATTAGGAAGTCAACCACTGAGCTTCTTTTCATTATTAAGTAGATAATAGTATCCCTAACAACAAAACAGAGGACACAAGTGTTTCTTCACAGTATCACAGCCAACTAAGACCATGCTAAGAAAATCAGCTTGCCTATATAACTTTTACACACAACTGGTCCTGAGAACCGAGATGTCTTCTTTGTAAGTGAAGACTATATAACATAATCTCAAAGAACTGCATAGTGATGCAAGCCAATGGCATATTGTGTGTGTAATGAACTCAGAAACAGGCAAGTTAATCTTGTTGAAAGAATTTTTCATCTTTTGTCCTATTTGCCAGTGTTAGTTTTTTGCTGGCTTCAACTGTTATCAGAAAATGAGGAAGAAGAAAACACTAACTACCTACATGAGAGTTCTGGGGAAGAGTGGGATTCCTCTGAAAAAGAGGACCCTGTGGTGCCCAACCTGACACCTCTGGAGAGTCTTGCCTGGGAGGTTAAGTGCCTTTTAAAATATTTAACTATTTGGAGAGCTTTAAATCCTAATTCCTGGTTATATCATGCTAAACCAGAGATCGGCAAATTCATTAGAGCCAAATAGCAACAGTATACAATGATTGAAATTTTCTTCTGAGAACCAAATTTTTTAAACTTAAACTTCTTCTAACGCCACTTCTTCAAAATAGACTTGCCCAGGCTATGGTATTTTCTGGAAGACCCACACTCAAGGGGCCAAAGAGCTGCATGTGGCTCGAGAGCCGCAGTTTGCCGACCACAGTGCTAAACTCTTAGATCCAAATACACAGGTCCATATACTTCAAGAGATAGGTCTAAGACTCTCCCATTGCTCCCACTGTGTATCCAAACTGGAACCAATTCCTGAGTGGCCACTTCTGACTTCTTGTGGAATCCCACCTTTTCAAAAGCCACTAAGTCCCAGCTGACTTTCCAGAGATCACACCACTCTAAATGGAGCACTTAATTTGCCACCAAACAGTTAAGCTGATCCTTCAGTAGAGCCACTCCTATTCCTGAATTCCTAAAACAGATCCCTGACTCATGTGTTTCTGGTTGTTGCTGTGGCTGGTTGACTAAAACAGTTAGGAAAACAACCGCACTGAACCCATCAACAGCACTTACTCTTACACTGACTTCCAAAAGGCAGTTAACAAACTTCTAACTGCATCATTGTAAAGATTCACCATTTGCTCTGGTACCTCCTATGTTTCTGATTGAGAAAGTACTGTAGTACAAGTTACACAGCTCAGAGCTGAGAAAGGAATGCCTTCTCAACCAAACTGTCCTGTCCTGACAAGCTGAATATCTATCCAAGAGGCCCATCAATCAACTACAGAAAATACGTATTGTGACCATTCACTGTGACAGACCCTGTGGATAAAACAAGAACTTCAATAGAGAATTCATTGACTATTCTCCACATTCAGTTCTCCCCTCAATTTACTCTGCCTAACTGAATAGACTCTAACTCTAGGTATCTAATGATTAATGGGGAAGGACAGGGTAGACTACTCTCTTTTCTTACCCAGCCTTCAAAATAGCCATGTGGAAAGTGGGAGGTTAGCTACTCCGAACAGTATCTCCCTACGCATATTCTTCTCTGACATTCATGTTTAGGGAGGTAGTTAAATTGAATAACTTGAAAAAAGAAAATGGTGGGAATATGATTTATTTCACAGCTTTTATATGGAGAGATCTGCATATGGCATTAAACAGGCACCTGTTCTATAAGGAATATATTTCCTGCATCTTGGCACCCAGACTTTTGTCAAGAGGAAATAAAATACTACATTCCAAAAGACCAAAGAGAAAGGATTATTAAGAGAGCATTTATATTTTCTATACTAACTGCTAGTGAATTAAAGTATTTCAGTCTGTATGTTTCCTGGTACAGCATTTAATGCAGTTTCCCATCCATTGCAAACTTTCCAGGACTGCTTCTTACTGTAAAGAACTTTATATGGAAAGTCTCAGGCTAATATAACCTGAAGTTAGAGTTTTTTAGTATCATTGTTTTTCTACATAAATTAGCTTTAGAACTATCTGAACAAAGAAGTATATGTACTCTTGTAAATGTGTCTTGCAGTGTTTATTTAGATGAGTCAAAATGTAGACATCAACAAAAATAAAATGCACGAGACCGTTAGATCTTTTCACATCATAAAGACTGAAATCTGCCCTAGCCAGTTTGGCTAAGTGGATAGACCATCAGCCTGTGGCCTGAAAGGTCATAGGTTCAATTCTGGTCAAGGGCATGTACCTTGGCTGCAGGCACATACCCAGTAGGAGGGGTGCAGGAGGCAGCTGATTGATGTTTCTCATCAATGTTTCTAACTATCCCTCTCCCTTCCTCTGTAAAAAAAGCAATAAAAAAATATATTTTTTTGCTGAAACCGGTTTGGCTCAGTGGATAGAGCGGCAGCCTGAGGACTGAAAGGTCCCAGGTTCAATTCCGGTCAAGGGCACGTACACTGGTTGCAGCCGATCCCCAGTAGGGGGCGTGCAGGAGGCGGCTGATCGATGTCTCTCATCGATGTTTCTAACTTTCTATCCTTCTCCCTTCCTCTCTGTGAAAAATCAATAAAACATATTTTTTAAAAAAAATTAAAAAAAAAAGATTGAAACCTGTGTATGATCCTGGTTGACGGCATCTAAAGAATTCAGAAAATAGATTATTAAAGATTTATCTTATACTCTCTTATTTTAGTTTTGCTTTTTCCTATTCTCCATAACTAAGCACTATCTACAATGTGGCATCAAAACCTTGAAGCATTAAGGGAATCACAAATTCTATAAATGTGTAGCAACTTTAGGAGAGAGAAGGGTGTTTATAACCTAATGGATATTTCTGCTGAGCCTTCGTTGTCTTAAAGAAAAAAAGAAGGGGATTGTAATAAGTAGAAAAAATGTTAGTGGAAAATTATTGAACTGAAACTGTATCATACTGTTAGTGTAACTGAAGTATCTGAAACTGTTCCTATGTAGATGTTTTCTGTGAAAGTGGTTTTTAAAATGTTACAACCTGTTTTTTAAGGGGAGGTGGGATAGGAAAATAAAAAAATTAAAGTATGTTGCTGTTTATGTAATTATAAAAAGAAAGAAAAAGAACTACTATCCCCAGCTACTTCTTTATATGTGGAGGAATAATTACTCCAACCACACAGGAATTGCTGGTCAGAATGTCCATCCTGAGGTGATTATTTAGAAACACACACATAGATCCTTTCAGAAAGATTTGTAAACAAGGGCTGAAACTAAGAAGGAAATAGTATTTCCAGAATACTCACTATTAAAATAACTGAATAATCTATTACTAGTCATTTCTGTCACCAAGGTAATATCCTATAGTTGATTTTGTTGATGAAGGTTTTTGTAAAAAGAAAAGGGGGCAGTCTCATGGGATCAATAATATTTTAAAAGAAGTACAACTAACACATGGAACTTCATGAATTCAAACCATAATTTTGTATTGATTTGATCTCTTTCAACGTAGAAAAATGAATGCACAATCCAACTTAATAGTGCATTAAAACCAAAATGCATAAAAAAACAAAATATCCTTGACTATATCCTGACCTCTGCTTCTCACAGTTCCCCAGCTGTGACTAAGAAAGGGAAGCAAGAGAAAAAAAAACATTCCCTTACTTGTCCTACAACCTAGATCCTATGGAAGCAGGAACAGGAAATAACATCAATGACTAAGGTTTGTGTATGGTTTTTTTTAAATCCCTCTCCTCCCTCTAAAGCAGTGGTTCTCAACCTTTCTAATGTCGCGACCCTTTAATACAGCTCCTCATGTTGTGGTGACCCCCAACCATAAAATTATTTTCGGTGCTACTTCATAACTATAATTTTGCTACTCTTATGAATCGTAATGTAAATATCTGTGTTTTCCGAGGGTCTTAGGTGACCCTGCTAGCGGTTCTCAACCTGTGGGTAGCTGCTGTAAAGCCTAAGATAGTTTCATTGTAAAAACATTTCATTGTAACTATTAATGTAATAATGCTTTTCATATTGATAAAACAACAAGCTACATATGATCAGGAAAAGAAAATCACATGAGTTATAAGATCCATAAGCATGTTTAAGATTGCTCTATGAACCCTTTGACCACAGAACTAGTCTGTCTCTATCAGCAGTGGTTTCAACCTTTTCCATCTCACATCACACAAACTAATTACTAAAATTCTGTAGAAAACAAAAAATTGATATATTTTTTACTGATTTGACAAAAAAATAGGTATAATTTTGATTCATTCACAGTGGACAGCTATTGTGTTGTTGTCATTTTTTTTTTTTATTTGACAATCTAAGGGAAAAGAGGTCAGTGCCCCAGGCTAGTCAAGCATTGCTTTTTTAAAAAAATTTTTGCAGCAGCCCTACTGGTGTGGCTCAGTGGTTGAGCATATCAATCTATGAACCAGGATTCCCACATGGCGGGGTTGTGGGCTAACCAGTGGAGGATGTGCAGGAGGCAGCCAATCAATGATTCTCTCTCATCATTGATGTTTCTACTGTCTCTCCCTCTCCCTTTCTCTCTGAAATAAAAATGTGTATTCTTAAAATTATTACAATCAGAGGTACACTGGTTGAAAAGCATTGCTCTTTCAGTAAGTAAATATTACCAGCTGTCACATAACTGGGGTCACTTACTGAAGTTAAATCCTAATTTGGTTTAACTACTTAAATGGTGGACCCCAGAAAGCAAAATATGCATTTCTCTTCTTTCTCCCCTTCCCACCAGTGGGAGTAGAAATCAAATACACTTTCAAATAAGTTATATGAACTCATGGTCATATGTTTAAAGAAAAAAAAGACATAATTGGGAATGTCAAGCAATATTCATTAACTCAAAGACTTATGCCTTATGAACTCTATGACAAAATAACTTTTCTATTAAAAGCTAACGAGTCCAGTATTTTACTAAGTACATTAAAGATCTCAACTTCATACATAGTTTTCAACCTTTGTAAGATATAAAAAATAAAACAAGGAACTACAGAACTACTTTAGTACTTTTCCCAACAACACACAGTAAAAGCTTGTAGCAAAAAGAATGTCAATCAATAAGCAGATGGAATTAGAGGTAGTTAATGTGCTATATCTCTCATCACTTAAATCTAAAGAAATGTAGTTAGCATTTCCAAATTCTTTCTTGTAACTATAGGTCCTTCGCTCACAACTTACTATTTTATTACAACGTATTATAACAATGGCACCTTATTCCTCTCAAAAGCATCATCTACCCAAAAGCTGACAGAAACCCGAAATACAGTAACAAATGTGAAAAGTCCCCAGTTATAAAAACTTGTGGCATTTACACTTTCAGCCAAGAACAAAACAAAAAAACACAACAACAAAAACAACAACAACAACCCTGCTGAATCTCAAGCAGAAAAAGGATCCAATTTTTACTCACATAGAAATTCTCTAGTCAACTGCAGTCTTCTCAATTATTACTTTGTCACTCAATATGAAACACAAGCACACACACACACAAAAAAGGGTCTTTCCTTCCTCTCTCTCCGTGCCTCTGATTTCATTTCTTTCACAAAAGGAGACCCGTTCTTTTTACGCTTCATTGTTTTTGCGGTTCCCATTAGAATCTTCCTATCCTGTCATCTCACACATCACAGCTTCTCCCACTGGATTTCACGAAAATTAAAGGTGAAGTTCGAGAGACTGCAAACTCTCCAGGAACCCATCAGGGTGCTCACGGCTCCCCGCGTGACGGCTTCTCTAGCCAGCAGGCAGGTAGGTGGTTTTTTAGGACACACACACCGGTCCCCTGGGGCTGGCGGCACACAAACGCTCATTTTGGTTTTGCCCCCTTCAGTCTAACGGGCCGAACAGGCCTTCATCATCCTAAAACAATACTTCCGCCTCCTCCTCCTCTGCCAGGGTGCAAGGGCTAGCAGGTGAGCGCCACGCCACTTCCTAACGGGATGATTACCGCCAAGGAGAAGCCCTAACGCGTCCCGAGCTCAGGGGGCCCCCCAAGAACACTCCTCCGGGGTCCCAGCGACACGACGGGCTGGCCCGACCCGGGGCTCCTGACCCTCTGTCCGCGCCCCGGCCAGCTCTTCCCACCGCTCCTCCCGAATTCCTCTCCCAGCCCCCCGCCTCCCAGGCCTCCTCTCGCCTCCTTTAGGACGCCAGGCTCCCCCCCCCCGCCCCGGCCCGCCACCCCACCCCGATCCCCCCAACCCAGCCTCCCCCATTTCACGCTCCGCCCGCGAGTACAGCGGGGCCGCCGCCCCACCCCTCCGCTGGGCGCCTTTCTTCCCAGGGCTGCTCGGGGCCCCGGGACACCCGCTCCTCAGCCCGCCTACCTCGCTGCCTGTCCCCCGGGCCTGCCACTCCCCGAAGACCCGCCGGGACCCACCTCGAAGAGCTCGGCCGTCGTAGCCATCCCGGCCGGCTGGGAGGCTCGCCTCGCGCTGGACGCCGTCTCGGCTTCACATGCTGCGCCTCAGCGGCGCCGCGCACAGGTCCCCGCTCCGCTCGCCAGCTCCGGCTCCCGGGCGCCGCGGGCTCCCCAACTCCCCTCCGAGCCCAGGCGGGGCAGGAGAGCGGCCATGAAGCGAAGCTGCAGACGCCTGTCAGCTGCCTCCCGGCGCCGCCCGCGCCGCTCCCATTGTCACCGCCTCGACGCCGGAAGTGGAGCTGCGCGCGCCGGCTCGGCGGTCGGGAGGGGCCGCCCAGCCGGCGAACCGCGGAAAGGCTCGTCGCCGGGCGAGTGAGGCATCTTGGCTCTTGCGGGCCACCATCCCGGAAGTGAGATTTAGGGGCAGCAAGGACTGGGGTTGCTGGGGAATCTTAAATTCTATCGAGATGCTGGGTGCGGGTTCGCACAACTCTTTTGTGGCCTGCGTTGGCCTGGACGGGCTCAGGCTTTAGTCACTCCATCTGAAGGCGCTCGCTGCTCCGCTGAGCCGCACCCTTTCGTGGCGGAGCAGGAGGCAGCTCGGATGAACGAACCTCGGGCTTCTGTTAAGAACCCATCTGAGACAGCCGGTCTGCGCCCTTCTCCGTGGCGGCCTTACGGGTCCGCTGATGCCCTAGCGGCTTTCCATGGCTCAGCGAGCAGTGTGGCTCCTAAGCCACGAACCCGGAACTCCGCTTGGTGGCACGGTCAGATTCTCCAGGTAAATGCTAGTTTGAATCCTCCGGGGTGATCAGTCGGAGGAATGCATCTTGGAGCACAGTTTTGTGATGCAGTGCATCGCTGATCCGAAACCTAGAGCGAGATACTTAACCTCCATTGCACCTGTTAAATGGATATCTTAAGAATACTAACTCCTAGTGTTGTAAATGAGTTGATGCCTGGCACATATGAAGTATTGCGTGTTTTCTAACGGTGTAATTTAGTAGCGCTACGTCTGAAATTACTGGGCCTGCTCAGTGTTGATAGGGAAATGAAAGGAGGGAAACACGTGTTTACAATTTTTTTTCTCGCACTGCTGAAAAATCAGTCAGTGACATTTTAACTCATTCTTCTGGAAAATCCTTGCTGAGCAGTGTCAGACGGTTATTTTCATCTTACCATGTTTCATTCCTAGAAAATTTCAGATAGTTTGACTCTCCTCTAATTGCTGAAGGAAATTGAAAAAGTACCAAATTACATTGTATTCACTTTTTCTTAGATGGTGTAAGCTGATTTGGTTTTATTTCTAGAATTTGCCACATGTATCAAAGTAATTGTGAAGAGTACTATATAAGGACTTCAGAAAATGTGGGTGGCAATTGAATAATCTGTTTCACCTTTTGTTCTCAGTGGCTAGTGACAGTTTATGTGAATTTGCTAGTGCTAGCAAATTCATCTCTGAGGAAAGCTCTGTAGTGAAGTAGTAGATCTAAACTGAAATTGAAGCAAATAAAGATGAGAGTAATTTTAAATGAAAAGAGTTGGCAATATGGACATGAAAGATTCCTGCTTTGCTACCTAAACCGTTTTTGTTACTCAGGGCATCAAGTTGGAGTTTACCATTTCCTCCCAGAATACAGACTTACATTTTTTGTTGTACCTTAAATAAGGGTGGTAATAATATTCTCTAGTATGGTTTATTAGCCTCACTGTTCTACCCAAAGTACTCCTCATTTTATTTATATATTCTCTTGAGTATCTTTATTTCTGCCATTCTCCTTGCCTCATAGGTAACATAAGTCTTTGTTGCTATCTTTGTATTTGTGTGTTTGTGTATTCATTTTTCAAATTGCATCATTGTTCCTTCAATTTCATTCCTTTCCTTTCATTTGTCAGATTTCTCAGCATTATTTTAAAGGAGCTTCCATGTTATTTTGAGCAGCACTGTTCAATAGAATTTTCTGCAGTGATGGACATGGGAAATGTTCTAAATCTATGCTAATATTATAGCCACTAACCACATGCAGCTTTTGAAATGTAGTTATTGCAAATGAAGAACTCAATATTGTTTAACTTTATGTTTAATCACATATGGCTAATGGCTACTATATTGGAGAGTGCAGATCTAAGTCATTACTTCTACTTGCTCTGTAGTAATCTATGGTTTATACCTTCAATATTTACCTATCCTCTCCCAGAGTGATGTATCCCAGGTTGCCTCCAACTCTGCCATCAGAAAAGTGCTGTAGTAGATAGTCTCAAAAGATGTGGGGCATATCTATACTGATTTTGACTAAATATTGCCAAATCATTGACTCTTCATAATACTTCCTCCGGTCTGTACTCTCACTAGCAGTGAATGAGGGTTTCTGTATCGCCTTTCTTTCCTAATTAGTTTTTGCCACAATAGTATGTTGTTTTCATTTGATTTTCCCTGTGTAGCAATGATTGTTAACCCTTTGAATTGCCTTTTCGGTGACTTGCCTATAGATATTCTTTGTTGTTTTTTCCTTTGAGACTTGCTGGGTTTTTTTCCTGTTAATATATAGGAGTTAATTGTATATTCTTGAAATACTAGTCTTATGTCATTTTTTTAGCTATTACAGATATTTTCTCTTCATTTATTGCCAATTATTGTTGTCCTTGATTAAACAGAAATCACTAAGTTTATTGCAAGCAAAGTAGTTAGTACTTCGAGGGATATCTTCTTACATTATCTTCTCTTAACTTTATCATTTTATTTGTTACATTTACATCTTTAATCTACCCATGGTCCATCTTTGGATATGGTATTAATATAGGAATCCCATTTTGTTTTTCTCTATACAGTGGGCCAGTTTTCCAACATCATCTTCCAAGCAATACATATTTTCCCCATTGATTTATGGAGCTATTGATAGTTTATTATGTTTCCCATATAACCAACCATTGGTCTGTCTCAGTTCTGTTGTCTGTTATTCTACCAATATCATACTGTATTTGTTAACTGTGACTTTGTATCTCAGTATGTCATAGAGGTAAGATTTTTACCTGCTTAGAGAAATAACCCCCTTGAAGAAGTCATGCTTGTTTTCAGAATTTTTCCCACTGAGCTCAGAATATTTCAGAAGAAAAATTCAGATATGTTTGGTTGAGCGCTTCAATATCTTTATGAAGTCAGCAAGTTTGGTTCAAATAATTCATTTGTCACTTATTCTGTATTGTTGAATGAATTAGTTAAGTTTTATTATTTCAGTTTTCTGACTTGTTGGAACTAGTGGTAGGGCTAAACAGATAATGCTCTAGCATATTACCCACATATATGCCAAACAATAATGGCCATAATTTAATATTTAAAAAGAGAAATGATCTTTCCTGTGTCTTAACTACTTTTCCCCACAAAAGAAACTTGATTTAGATTCTGTTTTAGAGGTTTGCTGCCCAGATAGATTCTAGTAATAGTATCAGGTTAAATCTGGCTGAGGTTATTATTGTACCTCATAGTTGTAAGGCCATTTTAGAAAAGGCTTAGAATAAACCCAGAATGGCAAATTAAATCATCCAACAAAAGTATTTATTGAGAATACATTGAAGCATTGTAAAAGGTCCCAGATTAACTTCTTAGTTTACATTCAGTCATTAGATTCTTGCATTTAAGAAGAACTTTGATTGTCCTTTAAGTAACCAGATTGTAAGACACTGTTCTAATAACTTAATTAACTATTAAATTATGTTTCGTAGTAGAGTTCAGTCCAAAGTTCTCAACTATTCTTATCCAGAGACTCAGAGAAAGAAATGGCACCCACCTACAACTACATTACTGAAGTGCTAACCAAATCTTTCCCTTTCTCAACCAAGAAAATGCATCAGACTGTAAATGAATAAGGATCATCAATACACTGATAAATTTAAATACATCATTTTTCTTTTTAAACAATATTAGTAAACATCAATGTTTTATTAGTAGAATTAGTGAAAAAATTTATTTTGGCCAATGTGTGTTCTTGATCCTTAATGAGAATTACTAATACTGTATGTTCTTTAGCCATCTCTTTATTTTACTAATAAGAAAAAAGACTTGGGGAAGTTCGGTAATTACACAGAAGTTAATAGCCAAGAGACTGATTTTGGTTGATTGTGGAGAGGTAAGGAATAGGGAAAGCACATATTTTTTGAACTAAGAAAATATGATCTAACATTTCTATAAATGAACAAAAGCACCTTCTTTTTTGATTTCCTCCCAAAAGGGGATGAATTAGTAACTTACCAGTCAGCCTAGAATATACAAATCATAAAGGATTATTCAGATTTTTTTTTTATTACCTTATACTATCTTCGAGGGCCAGAAAGGTAAACCATTATTACTAAAATTTTCATGTGTTTTTGTAGGGGTTGGCAAGAAAACTTGGGGTACCTATTATTCTGTATAGGTTAAATAGAATAAATATTCCTCTGTAATTGTATCATTTCAACTAGTGAACTAAAAATTGTAGAGGGTTAAATCAAACCACTTCTTTTGATCCTACTCTACTAAGATGGGATCAGAAAGTAAAGTTCTTATAGATGCCTACAATGTATCCAGGTATACATTGCTTGCCTACCAAGTGGGAATCTCAATGACCAAGAGACTAGGATTTCAAATTAGAACTATATTATCTACCTATTTAAAAATTTAACTATTAAATTACGTTTTGTAGTAGATAATGATACTTGATTACTTGAAATAATATACCAACTATGCAACAGTTAGTTACTATAGTCAGATCTTAATAAGCAATATAACATTTTTTTGGGTTATGGTTTTTATGGGTGTGTATGTATTTGTTACTGTGTATTTTGTTACTACGATTTACCTTCAGTTTCTAGTTCATTTTTGGATTCTTCCATTTTTATTTTACTTGGAAGAATAATTTTTAATGTTTTTGTTTCCATATTGCAGACGGTATCCAACTGTTGAAAAACGAGCCAAAGTCTTCAATGGAACAACTTATGTGCCTATTCCTGAAGATGGTCCCTTTCTTAAATCATTACTCTTCGAACTTAGATTATTGGACGAAGATAGGGACTTCATGGAGAGTCGTGATAGCTGTTCTCGCATCAATAAAACGTCTGTGTATGGACTTAAAGTAGGAGGTGAAGAACTCTGGCCAGTTGTTGCTTTTCTGAAGAATGGCATAGTATATGCTTGTGTTCCACTAGTTGAACAAACTTTATCCCCTCGTCCAGCACTAATTAGCATTAGTGCAATTTCACAAGGCTTTGAACTTCTTTTTGGGATACAGGATTTTCTTTACTCAAGTCAAAAAATTGATACTGAGCTAAATACAAAACTGAGCCAATTGCCTGACTTGCTTCTACAGGCTTGCCCATTTGGAACTTTATTAGATGCCAACTTACAGAATTCATTGGATAGTACCAATTTTGCTTCTGTAACTCATCCACAAAAGCTGCCAGCTTGGAAAGCTGGGACATACAAAGGAAAATCACAAGTTTCTATTTCTATCACTGAAAAAGTAAAATCTATGCAGTATGATAAACAGGATATAGCAGATACATGGCAAGTAGTTGGAACTGTCACTTGCAAGGTGAGATTTTTCTCTGGTACTTGTTTTATTATACCATTTAATACCTATAGAGGAAAGTAAAATTTACTAATTTCAGTTTACGTTGTTATATGACACTTGAGGCCCGATGCACGAAATTAGTGCAAAGGGCTCAGCCCTAGCAGCCACTGCCTCTGTCCTCGAATCCCCAGCTTCGTCTAGAACAGTGGTTCTCAACCTTCCTAATGCCACAACCCTTTAATACAGTTCCTCATGTTGTGGTGACCCCCAACCATAAAATTATTTTCGTTGCTACTTCGTAACTGTAATTTTGCTACTGTTATGAGTCGTAATGTAAATATCTGATATGCAGGATGTATTTTCATTGTTACAAATTGAACATAATTAAAGCATAGTGATAATCACAATTAAATATTGTGAAATATTTCTAATTACAAATAAATGAAATTTTGTCTTGAATCGTGGTGTAGCATGGGTAACAGTCTTAATATAACAACAGTAAACTACATTACTACATTTTCCGATGGTTCTAGGCAACCCCTGTGAAAGGCTCGTTTGACCCCCAAACGGGTCACGACCCACAGGTTGAGAACCGCTGGTCTAGAAGGACATCCAAAAGGATTTCAGGAAAGTCATTAAGCTAATGCCCAGTCTAATTAGCATATTATGCTTTTATTATTTTAGATTGTTGATTTTTATCATAAACAGTAGTCACTAGATATTAAATTCATATCAAATTTGGTAAAATTATCTTTTTGCATTCCTTACTTAGTTATATGTAGCTACAGTAATGAATTGCCCCATTGTCCCAACAAAGAACATTTATTATCATTTCTGTGGGTCAGGATTTCAGGAGCAACTTAGTTGAAACTTCTGGTGTGGAGTCTCTCATGTCTAGATTTCAGCTGGAGCAATAATCACCTGAAAGTTTGATTGGGGCTAGAAGATCTCACATGACTCGTTTATAGTGGGAGGTCTTAGTTCCTTTCTATGTTAACTTTTTAACATGCTGCTTAAGAATGTCCTCACAACTTGGTAACTAGTTTTCGTACAAGTAGAAGCTATATTTTTTATTACCAAAACTGAGAGGTTAGAGAGCTTCATTCACTACCACCATTTCTGTTGTTTAGAAACAGGTCATTAAGTCTGGTCCGCATTCAAGGGGACTGGAATTAGGTTTCACCTTTTAAAAAGAGTTAAATAATTTGTGAAAATATTTTAAAACCACCATATCTGTTTTCCATTTTGTCTAGAAGGGGTACAATTGACAAACCTTGGATTTAATATCTAAAGCCATTTTGAAAGTCTCTTGATTTATTTAAACAAGTCAATGAGTTAATATGGGGTCCTCTGGTTAGAAAGTAGAAAAAGTCAACAGAAGTAATAATAGATAGCAGTGATCAGTACCATGTTGAATAATGATCTAAATAAAAATCTCCAAGTACAATTTTTTACAAGTGGATATTAATATTCTCAGATACCTTTATTTTTCTATCTTCCTTTATTCTCTGTACGTATATATATAAGCTTTTTTATATATCAAACTTAATATTGAGTGGTTATGTACAAATCCTATAAATAAAAGTAGATTTTAAGAACAGGGAGGTAGAACCATCCTGGGATAAATTGGGTCTTCCTTTTCCCTCTTAACCTTAAAGTAACTTACGAATGTATGTGTTTAAACTCACTTCCATCATGATAAAAAATATATAGCAGTTATTAAGTTGATTATTAGAAGTATAAATAGCTCCAAAGTTGAGGTGTTCATGGCTTATGTTATTTGTAAGTCTTAACACAGTTGAAGTCTTTTTTCTTATATTTCTGTGACAATAAGTAGGGAATATCCTATATAATAAAGAGCTAATATGCTAATTAGACCAAACAGCAGAACAACCATTCAGGTGACCTGGATGACCTTCCACATGACCTGCCAAACAGACGGGCAGGGCTATAAGGGCAGAGTCCCTTGCATGAATTTTGTGCATTGGGCCTCTAGTGTTATATATAATTTACTAATAATTAATACTATAGTGTTTAAATGTCTCAGCTCATTAATAAGCTGACCCTAGTTTATTGTGTATTGGAATTTTGGGTTGATTTCTATTTTTTTGTCTGATGCAAATTATGGAAAACTTTCTTCTTCAAAAAACTTTCTTCTAAAAGTAAAAAGAGTATGGCTGTACTTTAATCCACATATTAAATGTTTCTTTAAACTTGTATGTAAATAGTATATGTTAGCCAAACATTTTTTAAGTACTTCAGAAGTTTAGTATACAAAGAAGTTTTATTTTGAAATCTGTTGTAAATGGAAGTAATTATCTTCATTTTATCTTAGTCCTAGTAGATAACCAAAAACCAGTGGATTAAAGTTCTAGTCCCCCCTTTACTGCTAATTTTCCATATTTTTGGAAAAATCTTCAGTCTTAAATTTTTTGCTTATTTTTAAAATCAAGTTCCTAGGACCCTTCTGTTTTTATAATTTCTAGTTAAAAGTCCACATTTACATATGTCAGATTGGTTTAAAGGGCAGTACATAGATTTCTTCTAAAATGAATGTCCTCATTCTATATTAAATGACTGGTGATCTGTTATTTTAAATGCTTAGGAAGTGGATAATTTGTTGGTGGTTTCCATAATGCCTGCATTTTCCTATCCCTGTAAGAATATTAGAAGCTAATTAAATAAATATAAATTGATTGTTTTAAAATTATAATAATAGTATTTTCCAAGTCCGGTTTGGCTCAGTGGATAAGAGCATCGTCAGCCTGCGGACTGAAAGGTCCCAGGTTTGATTCCAGTCAAGGGCATGTACCTTGGTTACAGCACATCCCCAGTGGGGGGTGTGCAGGAGGCAGCTGATCAATGTTTCTAGCTCTCTATCCCTCTTCTTCCTCTCTATAAAAAATCAATAAAATATATTTAATAATAATAAAATTATAATAGTATTTGCTATTAACATTTGCATATTTTGTTATCTTTATAAATATCTGTCAAAAACAAAATCTTTTTTCTTGCTAATTCACATATGGAGATAAAATGACAGATGGTGTAGAAGTTAAAACACTAAAATATTTTTAAGTGTTATAGTAAGAGTACATGGCATTTATATTTTCAAATGTGACTGATATTGTAACTGTCACTGAAAGACCTTTATAAGATACTAGTTATGCATGGTACTGTTTATATGCCTACCTACTCTCTTAAGTATTTACATTTTATAGCACATATATTCTTGTGTGTGTATATATATACACACACACACACTTATATGTCAATCAATAGATAAAATGAAAAAGGTGAAATATTTCAGATTAAAATGAAAAACAAAGGTAGGCTCCATAATTAGAAAACTATATCCATTCAGCAAATATTTTTTGAGTATCTCTTGTGCATAGCAATGTGCTAGACATTAAAGATGTGAAGCTGTTGAATCTAGCTTCCATGACCTTCCTAGAATACTGACTTCCCTTTTCCCTCTACCTTCCAAGTCTTTCATTATCTCTCATTGGCAAACTAACTCAGACCACATAGGAAAAAAGATCTTGGGCTTCTCTACATTGCAGAGGTAGAGAAGCTGACAATACAAAATGTAAGGCCTCATACAAAGCATCACATGAACTGAGGTTACAAAGAGAAAAGAAGATTGTAGCTGGTTGGAATAGCACATAACAAGCATGGAGGTATAGGATATTATGATTTATTCAAGAATTCATTATGTCTACAGCATTAGTTGCAGGGTGGAAAATGATGGAAGATGTAGGTGGGAGCCAAACAATGAAAGGCTTTCAAAGTAATACAAAACTGAGAGGAAAGGTTTTGAGCATGAATACAGAATAATTAAAATTATATTTCATTGAGATAACAACACTAATGGAGGGTGGATTGATAAGAGGAAAACAAATTGAAATACATTTAGAAGACTATGACCAAAATTGTAAAGTCCTGTTCCGATGTGTTTGCACAAAAATGGAGAGAAGTCACTGGGTTTAATATAGTTTTTTAAGGGTTGAAAATGTAAGCAAAGGATTCCAGTAAGGCTCTCCTAGTCTCTGGTTTGGGTATTTGAGAGCATGATAAAACTGTTAATGAGAACAAACAGCAAAGAGAAAAGTGAGTTAAGTTGTGGAAAATGACTCATTTAAATTCAGGAAAGCCTTGCCCAGAAGATGTTTGCTTATAAGATCTTGGTAATAATTTTCCTTTTGTATTACAGTGTGATTTAGAAGGAATCATGCCAAATGTTACCATCAGCTTGAGTCTCCCTACCAACGGATCTCCACTTCAGGATATTCTAGTTCATCCTTGTGTGACTTCTCTTGATTCTGCCATTCTGACTTCTAGTAGCATTGATACAATGGATGATTCTGCATTTAGTGGACCTTACAAATTTCCATTCACTCCACCTTTAGAGTCATTCAACTTATGCTACTATACTTCCCAGGTAAACAACCTTGAAAAAATTGAGACTTTGCAGATCATACCTTTGGTCCAAAGGAGAACTTTTCATGAGTTATTTACCAGATGAATGAAAATGAAGATTCAATTCTTTGAATAAGATGCCTCTTATCCCTGGTGTCTGTAACAGCACTTAATGTTTTCAAAGTCATGGAATTTTTTTTTTAATATTCCCAAATAAAGGGTTTATAGTCATAGGGAAGATCTTGGTATAATTATGATTTGAACCATGAACTTGTAAAAATGCCTTTATTCCTAGGCATGTGGTTATTAAATATATAATATCATTATATATGGTTATTAAATATATAATATCATTAATAGCTGTTTATTGCTTATTGAAAAACTGCTGTGTCAGACATTGTCCTAGACACTTTACATGTATTTTCTCTAATACTTTCAAAACCCTTGTATTTTTATCTCCACTTTACAGGTGAGGAGAGTCTCAGAGAAGTTCGATGGCTTGTACAAGGTCATATAACTAATAAGTAGCAGAGTCTAGATTTGAGCCCAAATTTTCCAGATTCCAAAACCTACTTTATCATTTGTCTTTTATAATTGTGAATCGGTGGTTCAGAAAAACCTACTCAAGCTAGCTTAAGTAAAGTGAATTTACTTTAATAAAACAAAAGGCAATCTCATTGTCATTCATGGATAGGAAGTAGACTCACGCTTTACTGAAACTAGAATCAGAAATTAAAATTAAAATCACTCTATACTCAAAGTCTACACTGTGTCTCATCTCTGCTTCTCAGTCTCCTCTTCCACCTAGCTTTCTTAGCTTGCTTATGTCCTCCAGTTCTAGGACGTGTACTGTAATAGTAGGTCCTTCCTATTTCTTATTTCAGCTGTACTAGAAATATTGATGGGCTCACCCCAACTTACAGATTGTCTCCCTTTCAATCAATTATTGATAACCAATTTGGTAAGCTACTGCTGAGCTGGGTGTGGGGTGGAGTGTCACGTATACAGATGGGGCAACAGAAACTGTGGGCAGAGTATCAGTGCATGTCCTAAATGGCAGGTCGTAGCCTGAAGGAGGGGAACCTGGATGAACAAGAATAGGAAAATGAATTGTACACCTTCATCAGGCACCTTTCTCATCTCTGAAAACAGAAAGATGGAAGAATCTTTGCCTTTACAATGAATGTAGCTCCATCATCTATTATATAAACAACTTGGAGTAACCCATTAGTCATTAACAATGTATCTTTAAATAATGAGTATATTACTGCAAGACTTTTTCCTCAATTGCCATTGATATTTTAGACCCATTAACACCTGACAATTATATAAAAGTTTGTATATTTTTATTTTCAGGTTCCTGTCCCACCAATTTTGGGCTTTTATCAAATAAAAGAGGAAGAAGTACAACTAAAAATAACAGTTAATTTAAAACTTCATGAAAGTGTGAAAAATAATTTTGAATTCTGTGAAGCTCATATACCATTTTACAATAGGTAGGAATAAAATAACATGACACCTTGATTTCTACCTTCCTTTGTACATTTCCACTGCCCTACAGTGAACTGTCTTTGTTTTTAACCTTACTTTTAAGATTTTTTTTAATGCTATTCAAACAAATGCTGATTCTGAACCAAAACATAATGATAGAAATAATCTCTGCCTTTAAATGTATCTTTATTTTTCTGGTTAAACATGTTAATAAATAAAAACGTAAGTCAGCATAGCTTTCTCAGAGATTATTTCACTCCTGGCTTTATTTCCAGCAATTTCTCTACATAAGTCAAGCCTTGCTATCATCTATCTGGTGAATTAAATCAGTCATATCATAAGATTACAGTTGATTTTTGTATAATTGAGGGTTGGGCCACCAAGCCTGCACAGTGGAAAACCCATGTATAACTTTTGGCTCCTCAAAAACTTATCTATTCTTGACCTTCCACACCTGCGGATTCCCAACTATAGATTGAAAAGGTTGACCTGTGGACAACACAGGTTTGAACTGTTGTAGGGACCTATGTTAATCAAGGGTCAACTGTACTTCCTCATCAATTCTACTTTTAAACTTGTTCTACAGCATAGTTCTTTGCAAAATGTATAGTAAAATTATAGTTTTAATATTATGTCAATCTATGTGACTATTAATATATTCTATATTATTTTACACTTAACTTTAGAATTAATAATGAAATATATGTCATCACCATAATGTTTATTGTGTGTCTGGCATTTTTTGAGATATAATATTATTTGTTCTACTCTCTTCTGCCAACTTGAATATAGAAATGTTTTTATGCTACCCTCATATTAAGTAACAGTAGCAAGATTTGACTTAGATTTCTTAAAATTGTATATCTGTGATTTTTTTTTCTTTTTCTTTTTTTCTATTGTGTCCTTTTTTAAAGAGGTCCAATCACACATGTGGAATACAAAGTTAGTTTTGGCCAGCTCGAAGTATTTCGAGAGAAAAGCTTATTGATCTGGATTATTGGTGAGCCAGGTTTTATTTATTGATTATTTTTCATTCATTTGCTTTAGAATCTACTTAATTTAGGATATTTGGTTGGTATATTTTTATTTTTAGGACAGAAGTTCCCCAAATCGATGGAAATTAGTCTTTCTGGAACTGTAACTTTTGGAGCCAAGAGCCATGAGAAGCAGCCATTTGACCACATTTGCATTGGGAATACAGCATATTTAAAGGTAAATATATTTGTATGGCTCACTTCCTTAGAAACCTTGCCTTTGCTTCTAATTTACATATACCTAATTGATTTTTAATGTTTTCTAGTCATTTTTTAAAACTCTGGTTGTTTGTTTTTGTTTTTATCTGTGCTGTTCTTTTTTTATTTTTGTGAGATTATTTTTGTTTTAGTGTTAGTAACTTTCTATTTCAGTTAATACTGTAAAACTTTTAAGGTATACAATTAAGTATGACCTAAACACCTCACCTTAATCTATTTCTGCCCAGCTATCCTTATCACTTGTGAAATTTGTATACCAAAATGTAAAATGTAGTCCTTTTCCCCTAGAGTTATTTCTAATAATCCATGTCAACAATTGATCAGTGGTAACAACTTTTGGTATTTCAAGGACAAAGTGAGTACTTCTGATCAATGTGGTCAAGGAAAACATTGCAGTAGAAGTGGAATTTAAGCAAAACTCTGAGGCCCAGATAAGCATGAATGAGAAGCCATGAAGACTAACTAACATTTGTATGAATTAAAGAGATAACATAGAAGATTGAAGGATAACAAAGCATGCTTAGGAACCAGTGCCAGGAACAATAGTAGCACATATGGCTGGATATGTGATTTAGGTGTGGATTGTAGAGGGTTTCAATCTAATTTTTATTCCTTTATTAGAAAATGTCATAATTTTTTTGAGTAGAGGAGTGGTCTTTCAGAAAGTGATACTTTATGAAGATTAAGCTAAAATGTATGTGAAGAAGGTGAGAGGAAAAAACTAACTATAGACAAAGAAACTATTTTTTTAGCTTTATTAGTATTCCAGATGAAAGATATGTTAATGATGCTGAGCTGAAGTGTCACAGAAAGAGAAAGGATGAGAATAAAGGAAGAGACTGCTGCAGGAGTTGTAATAAACATAAAGCCTTGGTTACTAATTAAATAGAGACAATAAGTACTTTTAAGTCAAAGATGGTATTATTAAAAATGTATGTAATTTAAACAAGAATTGAGACTCCAAAGGAGTGGAGGCCATTTAAGTCTCATTTATTCATTGTTTTACTACCAACATCTAGTCCAATATTGCCACAATAAATATTTGAAAATACTGATGTGGAGAAAGTTGAAAGGGAGCAGGCTCCATATCATGAATGTTGCTGGTGGATAGCAATGTATCCCAGTGTAAGTGTTCAGAAAGTAGCTAAAAACTTGGAGCAGGATTCTCAAGAGAGAGCTCAACTATATATAGGATTTAGGAGTTATCCATGAAGAAGAAATAATCAAGTCAGTGGAAGTAAGAGTTAAAAAAACAAAAAGAGAGAGAGATAAGAGAAAATAAGGAGAAAGATCTGGAAGAACCAATAAAGGAAATTGAAGAAGTGATCAAAAAACATAAAGGGAAAACTTAAATAGAATAGTATTAAAGAAGAGAGATTGAAATCCATACATAAAAGCATTAGTAGTCAGAAGTATACTTGTGACATTCATTTCTTTTGTCTTAATTTCAACTATGTCCACAAGCTTTGTTTCAAGGATTATTATAAAAATTCCTTTCAGATATTTTTCAGAAAAAAAATGTGGGATGTTAGTTACTACATTGTATGTCTTTCAAAGGTAGGGATTATGACTTTTCTATTCATTTTCATCACCCACTCGAAAGCATGTACTACATATTTGTGTTCACTAAATACTTTTATAATATCTAGCCTTTTGGAAATCAACCTTGTCATAACTTTCAGCATCCAGAATTAGACTAAACAAGCAATTGAAAACCCTTTATTGAGATAATTTGAGTTGCAACAGGAAAGACATTGCAAAGATCTAGAAATTACATTCTATGCAAGTGATCAGTTAGTTTTGTAATCAAAATGAGAAAGTTGGGAAGTAAGAGAAATTTGCAAGGAAGGGAAATAGAAGGAAAAAAATATAGAAAAGTTATCAGGGTATTGCAAAATAGAAACTTTTAGCAGCAAAGATGAAGAGAGCCAAGGCTACTGGAGCTCTGTAAGATATAGAACCTTCATAGTTAATGTGAATATCATTGTGACTCAGACACCCAGGGCTATGCTTTCAGAGAAAGTACTAGTGGCCCTTGCTGTTAGAATCCCACATAATAATTGGCATTTATACTGATGACATGATATTATCAATTAAATCCGAGACTTGTGGATTACTTTTTAGAACAGTTTTATAGGTGAGAGAGGGGGTAATTTCTTAAGCTTAGTTTTATAAAAGTTAAATTTTATTTTTCTGAAAAATTAAGTAGAGCATCTCATTTCTTTTGAACACCAGAATAAACTAGTGTTTCTCTTTTTGTATCTTTGTGGTGTGGTAGAAGATATATATGTTTCTGCCTGTAGAAGAATTATGATCTAAATATATCACAACCACATACCCTTAGATTTAGAAGAGAATATCCAGAACACCAGATACCATAGGGGAAGGAATATCAGCTTTGTAATCAGTCAGGTCTGAGTTCAAGTGCCAGCTCTGCTACTTACATGCTGGGATTCTAATTGCTTTCATCTCTGAACTTCAGTTCTCTCATTTGTACAATAAGGATACCTTGTAGTTTGGGTCAGAGTTCATATTAGTGAAGTGCCTGGTATATATATATGAAGGATTTCATGATGCCAGCCTTACAAGGAGGAAATAACCCTAATGCAAAGGGGAAATAGTGTGTGTACATGTATACATGTGCACACACATACACAATATTCAGCTTCAATATTTGTGATTTAAAATTTGTGAACTCTGTGAAGTAAATTCCCAAAATTGTGTCAAGGAAAAAATGTGACTTTTTATTTTTACCAAGGAATCACCTCAATTTGGTACATTTTTCTTCTTTTTCTAGCTTCATTTTAGGATCTTAGATTACACACTTACTGGGTGTTATGCGGATCAGCATTCAGTTCAAGTTTTTGCATCAGGAAAACCAAAAATAAGCACACGTAAGTTGAATAGATTGATATTAACTTGAAGGAGTTAAAATAATGTTATACAGTTATTACCTAAAGTAAAATTAAAATTTAATTGAAAGAGATCAGGGAATAATCCCAATTTATAAAATTCTGGCCTGATCCTATTCTGTGAAAGAGTTTGTATACTTCATATTGTCCTCTGCCTTCTTCTGTGTATGAAATTATCTGGATGGGCAAGAATTGGTGTAGAGATGGACTTTAAAGTTAGATTTATTTTTCTTTGTTTCTAATACACACTTTTATTTAGGGGTTATTCACAGAGGCTTTGTTGTTGGGCAGACAACGGTTTAAGTCTAGCTCAGAGTTTGTTATCTGTAAATTTAGGCAAGTTAACTTCTCAAAGTTTTAGTTTCTGCATCTGTAAAATGGAAATAATAGTATTGCTTACCTCAGGATTCTAAGCAATTACTTGTTAAGGATAATAATAAGTTCTATGTAATTTAATTAGACCGTCATATTTTTTACCTACATAAGGTTTTTCCTATTTTCTCCTGTACCATTTTTTGGGCTGTTTTTTAAAGAGATGATATATATGGAATGGTCTTCATAATGCTTTTTGTGTGTGTGTGTGTAAAGGCACACTATAGTTATGTCAGTTTGGACAAACCAGTGGTTTTGTCTAAATTCAAACAGACCAATATTTTAGAAAGTATCTATGGAATACTAAATGCAAAATGTTAATTTAAACAGTAATGGCTAACATGTATTGCTTACTGTATGTCAAGAACAGTTCTATTTTATGTGTTAACTCGTTGATTTTTATATAATCCTATTATGTGTTATTTCCATTTTACAAATGAGGATCCTGAAGGAACAGAGAGATTAGATTCACATAACTAGTAAATGGCAGATCTAGGAATCAAACCCATATCCTAACTATATCCTTTTCACTATGAAGAAAGGCATGAAGAAGAAAGATAGAAAAGAATTAGATATTTAGTGATGTGTATGATAAGAATTTACAGGTGTCTAACTCCAAATGACCATTATCTTAATTTTACATATTAAAAAAAACTTTACCTCAAAGAAAGCTGTCTTTTGTCTAAAGCTACAAAGCTATTAAAGCAAAAAGTTTAGATTTGATCAGAGCTATAAGAAACTACTGAAGCAATCTTTTAAAAACATTGTTAGAAAATTCTCTCTCTAAAATTTTGAATGGGTAGAGAATAATTGCAACTTCAAAATCAGGACTTTGATAAAGAGGTTATAAAAGGGAAACCAATAAAAAATTTTTTTACTGTTTTTGTACTTGAAGTAATGATCCATAGAAACAAAATTTAGGGAAAATGTGGGGGGAGGGGGCGATGGGTGATTTTAGCATAAATGAGGTATTTTGGCAAAATTTGACATAAATAAACTTAAACATGGATTATTTAAATGTTTTAGTGAAATCAAATTTTTGAAGTGGTAAGAGTTATAATAATGTCTTGGAAAAGTCAAATTAAAATGAATATTTCAAAGTATTGCCTTCCTTGAAATAATTGTATTCCACAACTTTAAAATATCTGTCTCTTACTGAATTTTTGTTAATTTATTAACACTTATCATTTATTTCTTTTATTTTTCAGACCGGAAACTAATTTCTTCTGACTATTACATCTGGAATTCTAAAGCTCCTGCTCCAGTAACATATGGATCATTATTACTGTAATTATCTCATGTTTAAATAAGGCTAATATAATAGTAACATAACCTAAATTAACTCAGTCTTATTTTTAATATGTATGCAAATAATCTATGAATGAGAAAACATTAAATAATTTAATTATAAAAATGCTCTTGTTTGATGTTTTTAGTCTGACCTAGTTTGGCAAAAAAGTACTTTCAAGACTAATGTCTCCAATTTTGTTACTCTGATTTTTCTCAACTAAGCCAGTTGTGATTCTGATCCTAAATTATCCTGCCACATGTCCCTTCCTGTGCCTATGGCAGACATGGTTAATCAATTGCCGCCCTTTATCTCCACTGAGCTTCATGGATAGGCACAGGTTCCTCTTCAGTTCAGACCTGCAGGCAGCCACTTTAGATGGATTGCTGCTCCAAATCTGAGTACCAAACTTCTAGTATATTGTGTTATTACAGAAAGCCAGAGACCACATTAGAAATAACTAAATATCTTAAGAAGAAGAAAAAAATGCCAATGAAAACAAAGCAAAATTCTTTAAATAGTAAACTGTTCTTAATCAGAACTATTCAATTGACTTATAAAGAATCTGCATAATTCTAGTTAAGGTGTTTATCTCTGTTCTAAAGTTAGTTTTCTGATAAGCTTATTATCTGCCACAATAACCATTTGCTTTAGGCTATCAACAAGAGGGGTGGTATATCTTCAGAAGATGAGCATAGTGTTTTGGGATCACTTAATGTATATAGCCAAATTTTTAAAGATAAATTTAGGTATTATATTGCTTTTTTCATGTTTTATTATTATGAAATTCATTAGTGGGTAAATTCATGTAAAATTCATATGGCATATTTTCTTTAAATTTGTCATTATCACTCTATTATTAGCATTATTTTAGTTTCCTCAGGAATCATCTAGTCACTCTTTAATCTTTACCTGTCTTGACAGTTATGTGTCTCATTCTGTTTTCAAAGTAGTTCATTGTCAGGTTGGACTTTAAGTGACCATTCAAGAAAAGGTTAAATCTCAAGGTTTGCAAATATTAATCCATGTCAAGTTTCTTTTCACGGAACAGAATTAGAAGTGTTATGAAAAAATATACATTACAGATTAGTATACAATTAAATTACATCTTAGTTTCTATTTTTTAATGAGTCTGTTAAGGAAAAGCTTAGAAAAAGCTGCTAACTCCTTGAAAGGGAATTCTGATAGTTTGAAGGGATATTGCATATAAATTTAGGATTTGAAATGTGATTTTTTAAATTAAGATCAATTCTTCTCATTATCAACTCATATTTTCTGCAAGGCATTGTGTCATAATGTTCTCTGTTAAAAATTATCGTTAGAAACATAGGAAATAGAATAACTGACTGTTCAGCCCTTTAACTTATTAGTCTAGTTTAATCATAGTAGTAAAAACCTTCCTTTAAAGAATAAAAAAATGACTCCCCTTTAGTCATTTGATCCCTCTTTAACTCAAGGAAAGCTTATCATTTAAATTATGTTAATCTTAAGGGAGCTGGAGAAACCCAAGGTTAAATACCTAAACTGCTGTCTCGCACAACAATTTCAAAACTACAACTAAAAAACAAACACCATCCAGAACCACAGGAAAGCTGGCTAAGTTGAAATTCTACAACTAGAAGGAAAGAGAAAAGCACATTGAGACCCAGAGGAGCTGCAAAAGGCTGAGGTACCGAGACGTGCACAGAGAGGACTGTCAGCTGAGTGCATGGCTGGCTTTCTCAAGCAGGAAGGAAACGGAAGCTCCCAACTATGCTGAACTCCAGTTCTGGGTGAGACCCTGGGGACCCAGACTCATTCAGTGGGAATCTGGACTGTCAGGAAAAGAGAAAAGCACACTGAGACTCAGGGTAGCTGGGGAAGGCAGAGGTCTGGAGGCGTGCGAGTGCAGAGAGGACTGACTGCTGATTGCATGGCTAGCTTTCTCTAGTGGGAGGGAGATGGAAGTTCCCGACTGTGCTTAACTCCAAGTTCCAGGTGAGTTTCTGGGAACTCAAGACTCACTTGGGGCGGGGAGGATCTGGACTGTCTAGCAGTAGGTGAAACTCAAGGGCAGCTTTCTTTCAGAGATGCTTGCAGCGATTACCAAGGGACACTGAGACCCAGAGGCCTCATAGGGCAGGGCTGACGGGAAGTCAAGGTTGTCTGCTCTGCCCTGAGACTCCTCCCTATCCAAGCTGAGCACAGAGGCTTTTCCAGTTTTGAAAGTCTTATCTCATAAGGGTGTCTCCAGCACAGAAATTCTCTCAGTGTAGAAACAGGTGGTCCTCACAGACAATTGGCCTGGACCTCAATTCCTCCCACTGATACCAACAACAATCAAGACTTGAATTACAACAAGGCTATGCACACAGTCCACAAAGGGGTGCTCCAAGACTGTCCACTTCAGGTAACTGGGAAGGCTGAGCCACTGGGCCCTATAGGACACCTAGCACACAAAGCTAGTCTACCAACTCAGGGAAGCGGTGAAAATGCGGAGACAAAGAAACAGATCACAAATGAAAAAATGGAGGAAAATGAGACTGGATATAGAGTTCAAAACTACAGTTATAAGATTTTTTAAGAATTTCCTTAAAAAGGCCGATAAATTTAGCAAGATCCTCGAGAATATGAGTGAGACCCTTGATATGAAAAAGGACCAACTAGAAATTAAACACTCAATCAGAAAAACAAAAAGAAAAAGGAATCCAAAAATTTGAACATAGTGTAAGGAGCCTCTGGTACAACTTCAAGTATACCAACATCAGAATTATGGGGGTGGCAAAAGAAGAGAGAGAGCAAGACACTGAAAACCTATTTGAAGAAATAATGACTGAAAACTTCCCCCACCTGGTGAAAGAAATAGACTTATAAGTCCAGAAAGCACACAGAACCCCAAACAAAAGAAATCCAATGAAAACCACACCAAGACACATCATAATTAAAATACCAAGAACAAAAGACAAAATATTAAAAGTGGCAAGAGAAAAAGTTAGTTACCTCACAAAGGAGCACCCATACGATTGTCAGCTGATTTCTCAACAGAAATGATGCAGGCCAGATGGGAATGGCAAGAAATATTCAAAGTGATAAATAGCAAGAATCTACAACCAAGATTACTCTACCCAGCAAAGTTATTCAGAATTGAAGAGCAGATAAAGAGCTTCACAGGTAAGAAAAAGATAAAGGAGTTCATCAACTCCAAACCAGTATTGTATGAAATGCTGAAAGGTATTCTTTAAGAAGAAGAAGAAGAAGAAAAAGGTAAAGATAAAAATTATAAACAACAAATATCTATCAATAAGTGAATCTAAATCAAGTGAATAAAAAATCTGATCAGAATAAACTGGTGAATATAATAGAACCAGGGGCATAGAAAGGGAGTGGACTGACAATTCTCGGTGGGTAAAGGGTTTGGGGGGTGTGGGAAGAGACTGGACAAAAATCATACACCTATGTATCAGGACAGTGGGGGTTAGGTAAGGGCAGAGGGTGGGTGGGAACCGGGTGGAGATGAGGTATGGGGGTGGGGGGGAAGAACAATTGTAATAACCTGAACAATAAAGATTTATTAAATTAAAAAATGTATTAAAGGAGCCATTTTTACATCTTAATTGTATAAATGTTTAGCAAAGTACACTAAGATAGACAAGAGGCATTTATCTAGTGAGTAGGCTGAGATTCAGTATAATAATCCTCTAGGGCAGTGGTCGGCAAACAAGGCCCCGTGAACCACATGCAGCTCTTTGGTCCCTTGAGTGTGGCTCTTCCACAAAATACCAGGCCTTGCTGAGTCCATTTTGAAGAAGTGGCATTAGAAGTTTTAAGTTAAAAATATTCAGCTCTCAAAAGAAATTTCAATCATTGTACTGTTGATATTTGGCTCTGTTCACTAATGAATTTGCCGACCACTGCCCTAGGGGAAACTCTTCATAAGCAGTCAGAAAAACCAGTGAATCTTTGATTTGACATTTCCAGAAACCTGAGGAAAATCTAGGGAGGACTGGAAAAGTGGCACCATGGACAACCTAAGGCCATCTGTTGCCATTCCGTTCTAACATAATGCTACAAAATAAAACCAACTCCTGTTTTCATCCTGTTGAAATCAGCTGGACACATTGTGATGGTTTTGATTTTGTCTAGAAACCTGTCACTTCGGGATAATTTCTGAAGACAAAGTCTGCTTCCCGTTTGGTAGGTGACCTGTTTAATGTTTTCCCTGTGTCTGGGAACTCCTTAGTGTAATTAGCGACCTTTGAACTCCACAACTAATCCTGAGCTATTTTGTATTCCTTACTCATCTTTAAGGCTGGACCTTTCTTTTCTTCAGACTCCGCTGCCACAATTAAAGAAGAAACAGCTGCATTTCAAAGGGATTCCGATCCAGAAGCTTAATCGTGATTGACATGTTCTTATTCTAAGCTATAAGACACTCTTAAGAGTCCTTTCTTGGGTTAAAACTTCAATCATTTTCTAAAAAATTATCTCACTATGGATTTTATTCATTTTCTTTGATAACTATTCTTTGCATTTTTTAACTTGAAAGATGCTTTGTGTTTGCAGTGAATATGAGCACCTATTTCCAAAGATTTGGATGGTATCAGACCTACTCTAGATGCAAAATTGCTAAATTCCTTTTTAGTGCAAAATATGATTATGAAATCTGTTATCATATAGGTAATTATTCTTCAGTAGATCCAAATGGTACAAAAAGTGTTAAATGTCTGAAAATGTGCTCCAGAAAAGCTGTTTCATGATTTTAGTGAAACTCTGCTTTTCTAAACAATATTTTTTAAACTTTTTTAAGCCAGCAGTACTCTTACAGAGGTGTGCATTTTTTGCTTACCGTAAAATAATTGATTTAAATATCAAATTTGAAGTAAATAGCCTTGTCAGGAATTCTTAAGAGAATTATTTCTTTAAAAATGTTTTCTTGATTAAACATTAGTCTGTCTTAAAAAATTTAAATGTTTTACACCAACTAAATATTTGAGTTGAAAGTAATTGTGATTTTATGTATTATATAATTTAAGGTCTCTCAGAACACAATTTTGTACATAATTACAACAGCTAATATTCTCCTTTATATTATAGTATTTCAAACCACTTTATAGCCATTCATAGACTCCTACACCACTCCTAGGAGGGAGGAAGTCCAGTTTGCATCCAGAGCCTCTGCAGGGACCGCTTCCACAGCAGAATGGTTGTTTCTAAGACAAAGGTCAGGAAAGGGATGTTAATAAACAGTCCTCAGGTTTAAGGGACTTTTTTAGGATTACATCTTAAATTCCAACAAATCAGATTTAGGAGTTACTGAAAGTGAAATTGATCCATCCCTCATCCAAACTTTGCAATACTTTCCTGTTCTGACATCATTTAGATAGTTAGCTGTATTATCAGATTAGAAACCATTGTACCACGCTGCTGAAAGGAAAAGGAGGCAAAAAGCTAAACATAGGATAAATTCTGAACCTTTTAACCTGGCTGAAGTACGCTGGTCCCTGTTATGCAAATACCTTCAATCCTCTGCTAAGTTCAGTGGAAATAATTTTCTTGAATGACAGGTTTATTCAGCAAGGATTCAGTTGGTGATTAATCCCCCTTTGATCTAGGGTATTTCACTTAACTACCAGTTACCTCGTTCTGACAAAGTGCAACTGAGATTAGGGAGATCACTAGAACACTACCAGGGTGTGCGTTTATTCTCTCTAACCTTTTAAAGCAAGGGCCAAGAATGCAATTTATTTTTAGTATTTGAAGATGTAAAGTCCTGTCTGCTAAGTTAGAAAGTCAATTGAATACCAAATGAAGTTTATTTCTTACGTAATAGAACAAACATTTCTTTTTTGCTTTGCCTAACAATGATTTTAGGAAACATAGGCTTTGAAAAAAGAAGAAAGTCTACATTCTAAGTATATCTTCTAGTTTCATTTCATGTGCTAGAGAATATACTCATGGACCCTGAGATAGCCCCAAAATCAAAGCAGTCATTACAATTTAGGTTGAAAAATCCTTCAGTTTTATTAAATTGCTTGGTTTCTTCCCTCCCTCCTCCCATTTAAAAAGGTCATGCCATGTGGTAAATCCAATTGCGGAAACATGTAATACACAAGTATTCATCTTAAGACTTCTGATTTCAAGGCTTTATTTGTTAACTTTGTCTTTTCTTGAGGAAAACAACTTATGTTCCCATCATAAGAATAATTGCATTCACTTTCAAAATGAAGATTTTTGTTCATAAAGAAAGGTAAATGATGCCATTATAAGAATACTTCTAAGTATTTTAAATTATCAAACTAACCATTGCCACATCATTGTTTACTATTTTTCTGCCTTTTCATTTAACTGTGTACCTCTTCTTCCATAACTTTAAGCCTTTGAAATATTCTTTGGAATCTTCCACAATATTTTAAGAATAAAATTGTAAGAAGTGTTTTGTGTTAGGGTTTTCAAAAAAATTCATCTTTATAAACTTACTAAAATTTATCTTGCAAGGTATCAAATGTGCAGATCTATTCCACATATAGTTTAAGACCCTTAAAAATAATTTTTAACAAAAATTTGCTTTTGAATACTGTTATTATTAGTGATTAATGTTATTATAGACAGCATTTTAAATGCTTTATAATTGTTCATTATTCTAGTAGCAGTTTGCAATACAAGTTATGTATTTATGTAATTATATATTATTTTGGTCCAAAGTCTCTATGACCCAATTTTTAAATTGAAACAATGACTCAAAGAAGTACCTCTAACTTCCCTGGGTATCAGCCTCTCCTGTTTCAATTTAGTAACCAAACTTTTCAAATATCTTTTGATAGCCAATTACTTAATCACAGAAATTGAGGATCAGAAAAAATATAAGATGAAAGGCAGGATTTTTAATAATTCACTATGCAGTAAATATTTAGTTAATGAAATGTTGCAATATACTTTGAAACATGTATCAGAATCTATATAAACCATATGTACATGTATGTATATGTAATGTATAATACATATGTTAATGTGTATGATTTGGTGGGTTTTCTTATGAAATATGTTAGTGTCATGTCAGGAAATAATTCTAATATCTTTCCTCCAAACACAGTGTTAATAGTAATGAAGAGGTTCATTAACATAAAAGTTTCCAAAGAACTCATGAGATCACTCTTATAAATGATTAAAACTTTTATGAGCTTCAGCTAGCTTCTAATTTTTTTTGTCAACTATTTTATGGGTGTGATAATATTGTCCACATATAGCCTGGAGCAGTGCAAGGCCATATCTCTATGACTACTTTATTGTCTTGTAAGCAAGCTGCTCTGAGGTCCATGTTGACTTCTCTAAAGCCCTGGCTAATCTGCGTAATTGTTGGCAGTGTAGTGTTAATGTATGATGCACAGCATTTAGCATTAACAAATTGAAGGGTGCCCTGGGATGGAAGCCACTTGATGAATTGTTTCTACAATAGGATATGTGAAAATTTGTATATTTTAATAATCGGTTAAAACTTAAAGTCAAAGTGTATGTTTCCTTTAAATGTCTTTTTAAATGATAGTTTTGTAAAAAAATATATATATTGTTATCCCTCTTAAAATTTTTACTTTTTCTCTCAAGGGACTTGAGTGCCCTCTACAGGTTATAAAGAGATAATTAATGGCAATATTTATTTTGAAACCCCGTGATTTTTCCCTTTTAGAAGCATAGCCTATATAAATATATTATTTATATTGTTAACTTTGTTAATTTTCTGGTGATTGAAGGAAGAGTTTCTTTTCCTGGCCTATTTTATTTTGTGTGAAGTAATACCATTGAATTTTACAAATCACATAGCTAGGGCTCTTTAAATGTTGGAACTATACACATTGGAACTAATATAAAGTCCCTCACAGAAAGGAGATTGGGAAAATTTAGATATTTTGAAATTTATTGAAGATGTAGAGAATAACTTGATTATTCCCGTTACATAATTAGAATATTAATATATTTGAAATAAGGTTTACTTTTTTAATATGCATTGTGTAAAATTTTTAAATTACATAAATTCTATTTCTTAATCTTATTGATAAATGATGATTGTGTTCAAACTAAAAAACAAACAAACACAAGCTTCTTAGGTTTTACGTATTTAAACAAAATTAGGATTGAGTAGATAATGTTCTGGCATTGTTGCATAGGTCTACTAACTAGAAAGAATATTTCTATTTGAAGAGCAAAGTGCAAAGATGTCACATCTGAATTACTCATTTCTGTACCGATCTTTCTCAGTTGGTATAACAGGTTTGTTTCTAAAGAAGATAGGCATTCATTTTGTATATAAAATTGTAGAACTTGAGCACTAGTGGTACATCTGATTCACTTAAAGCTGCCAAAGGAACTAAATATGATGAGAACAAGAAGAATGGTTGGATCACATTAATAGAAATAGATCTTTTTGCAAGAACATAGTGATCCTGGTCATCAACCTTGAAAAGTAAATTAGAACAAGCAAATTGCTGTTGAAAAATTCTTTCAGCACTCTGCTGTTGCTACTCAGCTAGTCATGGCTCAGCCAGAGGCAAGGAAAAAAAATGCAGTTTGGTGTTAACAAGGGAAACATTATTAAAGTGAATGTTTACATTGTGTTTATTGAAGTGTTGAAAGAATTTTTGTTGCAACTTCAACCTACTGTTCTCCCTGCTACTACATTGCATAGGTAATAATAAAAATAATTTGTACGTTTAGAAGAATAAGTAACATTTAACTTAAGTGTTGGTTGATTGTCTTCAAAATATATAAATATCAAATTTAATACTTTCTTATTTAAAGATTTCTGTCTCCAGGAAATGTATCTCATTAAATATACCTTCTGTTTATCTCTATACCTGATCTTACACAAAAGGCGGAGAAGCAATCCAAAGGTTTCCAAATGCTTTATGAAACTTTTCTTCCAGAAACTACAGTCCATAAGAAATAATAAGCTGAAAATTAAGCAAATAGGAAAACAATTGTGAAATTATTGAAGTGAGTGTGTAATTGAATATATAATATGTTCATTGGAGAAACAGCTTGATAATTGAGAGAGCTTTTGTGAGCAATTTTCTTAAGCTACTTCATAAAAACTAACTTGAGAATAAACAACAGTTGAAACCATGCATGCCAATCTGACTTCTAAAAATTTAGTATTATAAAATAGGAAAGTTAATTAAAAATTCAGTAAGAATTTAAGCTTCCACCTATCTAAAATGAACAATTTAAATTACTCATGTTATAGAAATATAGAATTTAAGAGATTATAAAGTACCATTTTTTACTTGGTCTCTATTTTTTCACCTGGTCTCTTACCAGGTGTTATTGAATACAACAATTCACTGTTCTGTAATCTCTTACGGACTAATTTTTGAAGAACTAATTTGAGATTCACCAATAATAAAATCATAATCTGACATATTTCAGCCGAAAAATCTTGTCACAGCAAAGATTATTAGCCCATGCAATAGGTTCCTGAGAACCTTTTAGCATGGTGCTTTATTATTAACCCTTACAATAATGTATTTACAGAGGATCATATTAAATATAGAAGAATTTATAAAAATTATTTTTATGAATTACCTATGTATCAGTTTATATTTAAATATTTTATTTAATATTTTCCTAAGGAACTTCAATCTTTGTCCTTAATGTAAAAAAAATTTTTTTAATCTAAAATAAAGCAAATGGCAAGCCACTAATTCTGCTTTGCTAGGGAAGTAACCAGAAATGGTTATTGATGCTTATCACTTGTTAACTAATCGTAGCAAGAGGACTTTTTAACTAATGTGAATATCAGTGGCTTTGTGCCCATAATATGTATTTCCCTTATACATATTAAAATAGCACATGCCATCTTATTTAACTTTAAAGACCTAAGTACAAACAAGGCATGACTTGGAATTAAAAACTGCTGAGTAATCTAGTTTAAATGAAAACCTTGCCCTGGATGCTTGGCTCAGTGGATGGAGCGTCATCCTGCTGACTAAAGTGTCCCGGGTTCAATTCCAGTCAAGAGTACATTTCTGGGTTGTGGGCTCGATCCACAGTATTGGGTGTGTAGGAGGCAGCCAATCAATGAGTATCACTGATGTTTCTATCTCCCTCCCTCTCTGAAATCAATAAATATATATAAAAAGAAATGGAAACCCTAATCTATAATAAAAGGTACTATGCTAATTAGACCAGACATCCAATGACCTTCTGAACATCCTTCCAGATACAGCTAGGAGGGATGGGTCAAGTCAGCTGCTTCGGCTGCTAAGGCCTACTCTTGCACAAATTTTGTGCATTGGACCTCTAGTTTGGTCAAAAAAGCCCATAATTGATGTTAAACTTTTATTGTGCTTCTATTATATGCTACTCCAGAACTAGGTAGACAAAACAATTATACCTGATTTTGAATGGTGTAACTCCTGGAATGTATTAACACTGTAACACAGGAGACTTCTAGATATTGCTAATACAGAAATTGTCCAAATAAGTGATGCTTGAGGTTCTCCAGGCAGACAAAAGAAAGAAGGGCATCCTAGGGACAATATAGCTCTGTAGTCTACCTCACAAGCAGAATCCCAGAAACCTGAACATCCTATCTAATAAAGAGGGAATATGCTAATATTCACCCTCACACCATCACAAAGATGGCAGTGCCCACAGCTGATAAGGAGGGAATATGCTAATTGACTGCCCCACCCTCAAAGATGGTGCACCCAATCCCCTCAGTCCTGCCAGGGCCACAGGCATGCAGCAAGGGCAGGCCCATCTGCTCCACATGCCTGCCTCCAGAGTCCTTCAGCCCCCTAGCCACCCAGGGCCAGCCCGAGGTGAGGCAAGCCTTGCATGGCGGCTGCCCAGCTGCCCAGGGCCACCTGAGGCTCAGGTAACAAGGGCCAGCTGAGGCTTGCACTGCTGGCAGTGGCAGCAGCAGAGGTGTTATGGGGCGTCGCCTTCCCCTGATCACTAAGTCACCTCCTGCCCCTGAGGACTCCTGGACTGTGAGAGGGGGCAGGCAGGGCTGAGGAAACCCGCTCCCCTCCAGTGCATGAATTTTCATGCACTGGGCCTCTAGTATTATCTGGTAAGAGCATGCAAGGGAATATTTTTTCTTCCAAATGTTTGAGATTTGGGAACTTACAAAAATAAATGTCTAAGGAAAGTAATTACCATATTTAATTTCCAGCCTATTATACACAGAAATATGAGGCACTCCTACATACAAAATGTACTTCCATTGTATCTCCCCTTTTGCCTCCCTTAGTCTCTATGAATGCATGTTCACATGTGCTAGCATGAGATTTACCTCTGTATTACTAGTGAAGAAAATATGTATAAATAGGATTATGAGGAAACTATATAAATGAACTGTTATATAATCTGTTAATCTAATGTATATTATGCTTAATTGATAAGCTAAATTTTTGTTTAGGATGGTTTACATATGGTAGAATTTCTACCTTGGAACACATTCTTAGCCTTGAATCAGTTGAATATATATATATACACACACGCACGCACGTTGTGTGTATGTGTGTGTATAACAAGAAAAATGCAATCTCTAGATATTAAACTATATATATATTGGCCGAAACCGGTGTGGCTCAGTGGATAGAGTGTCGGCCTGCAGACTGAAAGGTCCCAGGTTCGATTCCGGTCAAGGGCACGTACCTTGGTTGTGGGCACATCCCCAGTAGGGGGTGTGCAGGAGGCGGCTGATCGATGTCTCTCTCTCATCGATGTTTCTAACTATCCCTCTCCCTTCCTCTCTGTAAAAAATCAATCAAATGTATTTTTAAAAACTATATATATATTGAATTTTTCAACACTTCACACGCCAATATTTTGACTTGAGGATGACATTCATCTTTGCATGGTTGTATTCTCAGTTCCCTGAGAACACAAAGAAGCCTAGTCTTAATTCAGTAAAGTAGCAAAATATTAAATATGTAACAAAGTATATTGTTTTCCACCTAAAGCAAATCAATGATGTTTGAGTGATTGTTTTGCACATGAATAAAAAATCCATGGTGCAAACAGTGATTCAGTCCACAGGAAGGAAGCACAGGTGATTTCTGCCCTGTAATTGCCATCTCTGGCACTATTCAGAGAATGTGGCACGGTGACACTGCTCTTCAGACACTGTAGAGCTTTGTCTCAATCTGTTAGGCCAGGAGCAGCTGAGGCCTGCAGTGGCTGCCCATCATAGGTCACATCTTTGCAGTTATGCTTCAGTGAACTTTGAAGCATTTGGTCCTCCCATCTTAGAAATATCCTCCTGGAACTCACTCTCCAATCATCCAATGGCTTTGTGAGCTCTCCACTGTTCACCCTAGTGGATCCTGATTTTGTTCAATATAATACGACCTGATAAGACTCCCCTCAACCCATAATGCCGCAGCTTTTCTGATTTCTGTATACCGATGAAATAGAATTGCCAGTATCCAAGAATTGTGATTATTTTGTACATTTTCATTAACCATAACGACAGAATGGTATAGAGGAAATATGCAGTCTTTCAACTCATACAGGCCTGATTTCAAATCCCAGTTCTGCTATTTACAAGTTGGCTGGTTCCTGGTAAATTACTCTCTTTGGTCTTCACTTTTCTCCTAGCTTCATAGGGTTATTGTGAGCATTAAATGGGAGCAAATTCTACTTGCATAGGTAGTCAGTCAATACTCATTCCCTTCTATATCAAAGTTTAAGGATGGCCTTTACATGCAACTGTTCTGTCTATAATTACAGTTTTGCTGTCAAATTATCAAAATTATATGACTTGTCCATTTGATCTTGGTTTTTAATGTTCAGCTGTACATTATATTACAAAAATACCTACTCTATTGCTTGAAGTTAAAACATCCATAAAATTAAGCGGGTGTGAGCTATAAAGGTTTGCTCAAGTTTAACAACTCATCATTATTTCGGAAAGACATTTAGTCAAAATTCAAATAAGGTTTGAAAAAAAGTTATATTCTGCCAAAAATGGGATTGAACAAAACTGAAATTCATCCACAGGAACATAGAACAAATGCAATAATAATCCACCAACTATTAATAGAGCTCAATTAACTTCTGGAATGCTTTTCTTTATATTGTCCAAGATATGGTCTGTGCCATTCATAACTAATTACTATGAGTGGAAGTCATTTTTTCATAAAATAAACCAGGAAAAACCTGAATTTGATGTCTGGTAAGGAAATGAATACAGAATATTCCAACACACACATTTGTTATGTAGTGTATTATGTAATATACTGTATTAAGCTCTAGGGAAGATGTAAAGATTAAGTGCTTGCTTTTTTAGAATTTATAATATTAAAGATAATAGAAATGCCTTACATCCCAGCCATTTATCTCTTGGGTTTTCTTAAAATACTTTTTCTAAGAATAATAGAAAATATTGATTTAGTTGACAACATTTTTAAATGTCAGATTACTTGATATATTGACTTAATGAAACATTATTTGAATTGTCAAATTAGCTTCCTAGAAATCTGAAGTTTTAGAACAAGGGCACTTAAATCTTAGCAATGCTAAAAAGATCTGAAAATCATTTGTTCTCTTCTCATAGAATAGGAACATTTTGTTTTTGTTTCATTTTACCAGTCCTTTTGCCCAAATTAACTTTATTGAGTCAAGTACTCTAAGTTGCAGTTTTCTAACAGCAGTGGGCATATTCCTTCACCTACCAGAAAGCCGAGCCCCTCTGACTCTATGTAAACTCATGCTGAAAACCACATCCCTATACCCAAAGAGGGGGAGGAGCTTACTAATGTTCCGGTTCTGAACATGCCCAGTTGGTGGTGCTGGAGAGATTCCTAACGACTGCATTGAGTTATATCTATTAATAGTTACTTCTCTTTATACTTCATTTTATTTCTAGCAAACACTGGATTAATATTTTTAATAGTAAAGTCTCCTTATATTTAAAAATGAATATATGTAAAATAAAATAATAAATAGTTCAGGTGCTATATTACTAACAGAAAGGTTGAAACTCATATAAGTGCACAAAAGTTATCCTGGACTTTTTGAAAGTCAAAGATTGATGCTTAGAGCATCTGAAATAGAGATAACTTTATTATGCTACTTAAGACAGTTTTTCAGTAAAGCCCTGGGAGAGGTTAATAAGCAGTGCCATTAGTGGAAAATATACCCTGGACTTGGGGTTAGATACAGTTCAAATGCTACTTGTGTTTAAGTAAGCCTTGGACCCAGGGTCCTCATTTGTAAGTAAAATAGGAATCTGACTCCATAAGACTGGTGTATGAATTAACTGACACTGCACATATAAAGTGAATGGAACGTAGGTGATCCTTCATTCCCTTTGACTCTCCCTGGAATACAATATCAGCTGTTTCTATTTTCTTAAAAGATTAGGAACTGGAAGTAGGTCCCAATTATTTACACTCTATTTTTCTGTAATGTGCTAGCAGCATGAGGAAAAAAGAAGTATTAAATCCCCATATTTACTACAACACAGAAAAACTAAAAGTTTGGGTTAATGGCAAAGTCAGATTTAGATTTTTATCTAGTTACATTAATCAGCCACACGGAGAAAATGCACTCACAGATGTATATTCTTATAATGGGTGATTTTCTTCTCTGCTCTGGTAACTAAAAGCTGGGAGTTGAAAATTTAACCTATATTTGACCCTTTCCAGAACATTGATATATATATATATATATAATAACTATATATATATATAAAATAACTATATATATATGTGTGTGTGTATATATATATAGTTATTATCTTTGTATTGTATTCATTTTACTATTATCTTTATTTTCCCTTTGCTTCAATTTCTTGTCCTATTTTATCCTATTGTACTATCCTATCCTATTATATTGATCTTCGTTAATGTTATATACTATTAATATCTTTTATTATTAGCTTCCTCAAATTCTTTTTGGAGTAAGGTGAAGAATAATTGCATATGCAAAGAAGTGTTATTCATCAACCACTGATAAGTGTGCTAGGCAAAATTTAAGAGACAAAGATTGAAGAAAATTTACTGTGATTCTAAAACCAATTGTCAGTTCCCTGATGACTTCTAATTTTAAGCATTTCATTCTACCTCAAAAACAACTAATTTCATTATTCTACCAATCATTGCTTTACATCAAAAGCCATTAGAACCATTTGTATTTTTTGTAAACGACACTAACATCATTAACAATTCTACCAGTTCATGTAGCCAAATAGATTGTCTTTCAAATTACAAGAGATAACTTTTGAAGCCATCATAGCAAGAAAATGTTTAGGGGACTTAAATTTGCTGAAGCCTTCCAAGCTAACTTAGAAGCTACAGAAGAAAATGAACCTAATGATTGCCTCTTCTTTTTAAATAAAAACTACTTTACCTAGCTTAATCAACCATCTTATGTTCACGGAGCTCAATTACAAGAAATCAAATATTTGGAAGAATATGCCACATGGTTTGCAGGTCATTCACAATGAAAGATTTGACACAATGACCGAGTCATGGAGTAAGTATGTGGTTATCCAAAGAGAACACTTAGAAGCTCAGTTGCAAGGTCTGGTGTGTTTGTTAAATTATTCTCAATAATAAGCATACCTCATACAGCATAATCCTACATGTTTCTAGGAAGCCAAATATTTTCAATATCGGGATTTATTTGGGTTCTGTTTGTATAAAGCATAAAGATAAATTTTTAAATAAAAATAATAATTTGGCAATCCTTTGTAGCAAAGATCTACTTTGACAAGAAAATTATAGCAATTGTACCTTTAGTATACAGGGTTGGGACTGCTTAAAATGAAAGAAAAATAAAAGATTATTTGTGTATGTGTTTCTATATTCTAATTTGAATACTCTATCAAGAGAAACTAAAAATTGTGTTTAATAGGACATGCTTATGACAGTCTTGTGATTATTTGTATTCAATGCTAAATATTTCCTGACATTTTTACTTTTATTATTTTTAGCAATTCACCCACAAATGCAGTAAGGCTGACATAATTACCCCCTTTTGATCCACAAGAGACATGTATTTACCTATTTGGTATAAGGCTTTTCATGCTAGCATGCTGTTACTGTGACAAGACTGCTTTGAACACACAGTAGGTAAAATAGTATCGTATATTGCACAGCAACCCCAAAAGCTGAATGTTAATTTAACCAGTAAAGGCAAAATAATTACAATAATAAGAATTCTTATCTGCTAATGCAGTTAAAAATGGAAGTAAAATTGTTTTTCTATAGCCCATCGCTGGCTTAGTAATCACTAGAAAAATCAACCAAAGTGCAGGTATGTTTGCAAAGCTGCAACAAGTTATTATAAATCCTAGAAGATCTCGGTGTAGTGGATGTTCGTGGCATACCTAGAGTATTTGACACCCAGAGTGCATTATTATTTTAAGACCCATCACCTCCACCTGACAATATGTGCAGTAATAATCATGAAACGGCCCTAACCAGTTTGGCTCAGTGGATAAAGCATTGGTCTATGGACTCAAGGTCCCAGGTTCAATTCTAGTCAAGGGCATGTACCTTGGTTGCGGTCACATCTCCAGTGGGGATTGTGCAGGAGGCAGCTGATTATGTTTCTCTCTCATCAATGTTTCTGACTCTCTTTCTCCCTCTCCCTTCCTCTCTGTAAAAGGTCAATAAAATGTATTAAAAATATAATCATGAAACAAATAAGAATGGTAACTAGGAAAAGGAGTGCAGATAGTGAAAATTGTCTTTTATTGAATGTATATGTGTATATGTGTGTGTAATACACCATGTGTGTATATATATATATACATATGATATATAAACATATAGTAATCATGTCAGTAACAATGCAAAATAAAATAATTTCAAAGTAACTCAAATAAATAATATACTAATACTTTTTAATTACATGAATATATTTTGAAAAGGGGATGAATTTATACCTATATATTGGTCTGTCACAGTATTGCATAATAACTTTACAGTAAATGATAAGTAAACTTTAATAAAACTAAAACATCTGTGAAAGGTACAATTTAGACAATTAAATCATATCCCTGAATATTCTCTTTAGTTTAAAACAAAATATTACTTGTTAGTTTAAAACAAATAATTAACAATAAAACATCAATTTAGTACAAGATTTGAGCTTTGAAATAAAATTTACACTTCTCAAATGGAAATGTTACACCTCAAAGTTGGCATGCTACTTCACTACAATAATCAAATCTGCCCAGAATGACCAAAGTAACTCAATTCTGTTTCTTCATCTTTCACATCACTGTGCTCCATTATTAATTTCAAATATACCCTTTAAACATAGAATTACGTAGTACTAAAAAGTTTGGAGATGGAAATGGCTTCAAAGCAAGCAAGCATCAACTATCGGCTGTGGTTATTACTCTGAAAAGAAATGGGTGCAGCTGAGTTCAATGCTAATGGTGTAATGGTGTAACTGGGAATTCTCCAAATTAACTTACATGCAAGATGCAAAGTTTATGAGAAGGGTAAGCTATGAAAATGTGCTAATATGAAACTTCCACATATTTTACTTCAAAAATAGCCACAGTAATCGTGTAGAATTTAGACTAATAAGAGATCATTTGGAAGAGAATTATTTCATTACTAACATTGTTTAGAATTCTTGGCATATGACCATTTCATTTTTTGGTTTGTTTCATTTTTTGCTTAGCTTTTCTCCAGACAGTGCATCTCCTTATTGCCTACATCAGGAAGGACCACCCTGCCTTCAACACAGGGCTTCCTACTCCAATTTCATCTCTACCCACAAAACCTTCTTTGTTTTGTGCCAGGTATCCAGAGTGGTCCCTCACCAATCCCAAAGCCCACTTTTCCTATCCATCAATGTCCACTTTGTGAGGAGCTCCAAGGGTGCCATCCATTAATAAAATTAGCAATTGTAAAATAACCCTGTCCCTGCATCCCAGTGCTATTACACACCAGGATTAGTTCTGCCTTATAACCCCACTATTTACACTATAAAGACCTTTTTTAAAAAACAGAACATTTAATTGGAAAGGAAATTCTGAGCTGGCTGTAAGTGGGCAATTGACCCTCAGAATTGTTTCATCTTTGAGCATATCCCTAGTTTTTCACCCTGTTCCTCCCCAATCTTAGAATCTCATTGCCTCTGTAGTTCTAGATTTCTGAAATCACTTTGAAGTTTGTGTCCTCACTAAACTGGTAGGAATTGTGTGTGTGTCACTATTCAGAGGATTTGCTTGTCAAGTAAGATTGCAGTGAGTAAAACTTAGCACAAAGGCCAGTGGTGAAATTTCTAACGTTGGAGTATTCTGTATTTTGGATATTAGGGCCACCATACTACCTCTCAGATTATACTACATTAAGGTCCACGCTTTTAAAGTGATTTAGCCCAAATGACCACCTTCTGGTTGCAAACGGGGAGTTATAAAGTCAGAAGATCTTCCTACCATAAAATATTAGGAAAAAAAACAATATTCAGGCAGCATTGGTAGCTATGTAATCACAACTACATTACTTTTTTAATATATATTTTTATTGACTTCAGAGAGGAAGGGAGAAAGAGAGAGAGAAACATCAATGATAAGAGAAAATCATTTATTGGCTGCTTCCTGCATATCCCACACTGGGGATTGATCTCGCAATCCAGGCATGTACCCTGATCAGGACTCAAACCTTGACCTCCTGTTCATAGGTCGATGCTCAACCACTGAGCCAGGCTGGCCTGGCACAACTACATTATTTATTGTCATTTCCGCAGCTGAAAAATGTGGGAACAAGGCAAGGTGCTTGACGATCTCTAAGGTCCCTTTCACCTTCTTTGCTTTTGTTCTGATAAGTAGATGATAGATAGATAGATAGATAGATAGATAGATAGATGATATGATAGATAGATAGATAGATGATAGATAGATAGATAGATAGATAGATAGATAGATAGATAGATGTACCAAATGTTACATAAACAAAATCTTATCATGTGTAGCCATGTAATTTTAGGAAAGAGAGGATACAAATTATTAATAATAGAAAAAAATTATGGTGTGACTGATTTCAAAGCTCATGGTCAGGAAGGAAAGTTGTGGAAGTATAAAAATCTTTCCCTTATAAAATTTTCTTGGTTGGGTCACACATATACACAAATATTTTGATCAATTCTATCCACAAATTCTTCTTTAATTTAACCTATCAATTAAGCATCTGCTGTGTTTGGCATTATTAGGGACTGGGAATTCAGCAATGAATAAAACAAAACCGTCTGTCCCCCTGTAGATCATCCTATGTAAAGGGAGATTTTAAAAAAATAAAAATAAAAAAGACCTAATAAGTTTGTGTTGAGTGTTCAGCTAAGCTACTCCATAGTATTGCTGCCGTGGCATCCACTTGTCTGGCCAAGGGCCCTGCAGGGGACTTGAACTGACATTAGCCCCTCCCTTAAGTCCTTGCCCTAGATGACAGTTCAGAGTCACAAGGTAAATCTAAATTCCTGATAGGACTCTCTCCGTGACCCCATGGAGCTTACCCAAACCCCTCTCTTTGTTTTCAATGGGTTGATCATGGCTTAGCCTGGGAACCCCAAAGCGCTCCACCCGTGGACCCTAATAAAGATGAGCTCCAGGTTCTGCTGCTTGCTCTACCTGTACCCTATCTTCCCTCCACTCCAACCCCCACCTCTGTGTCCCTTCAAGGCATTCCGTGTACCTCCTCCATGACCTGTGAGTAATAAATTTCTCTATTTCACTTTCCCTTTTGGTCTTTTGTGGAACCTTCAGCTTACCATCTGACATCCTGGGCCTCTACTTACAAATGCTAATTTAAGTCATAACAACAAACGTCTTTCAGGCAGGGATACAGTCTTTGGAGTTTGAAAAAGGAAGAGATGAAAGAATGAAGGATGAAGAGTTTGGGAGGGGGGAAGTGCATACAATTTTTATAACATAATGCACAACTGTCACAGAAAGGGGGTGGCAGAGGCAAGAGTGAACCTTCTGGTGATCAGGAAAACAGCAACAAGTGCTGTGAATAGTAGCACCCACACAACTCAGGAAAAAGAAGGGACCTGGTCCTTTCTGTCACAAGGACAGCAGGTGTCACAAGAACAGGTGAAGGTGTAACTGAGCACAGCGTATACTTCTCAAACTCCTTATCTTGAGACAAATGAAATGATTTTATGCTGTTGTTCTTATTAATGAATTTTGAGAGAGGAATATCGACCGGCTGCCTCCTGCACAACCCCCACCCTGGGTGTCAAGCCGACAACCCAGGCACGAATGTGTCCTATCTGGGAACTGAACCTGTGACCTCTTGGTGCATGGGAAGACACCCAACTAACCGAGCCACAGCACCCAGGCTCAATTCAATGTAAGTTATTTTAAAACAACTGCAGTAATTTTACAAAACATCTAAAGCCCAATTGCAGTTGTCAACTAACCTCTTGACACACCAGCACAATTAAGACACTAAGCAAAAATAATACTTGAAACATTCTATCCTAGAGACTATGTTTCTCAATAAGATACAGTCTGCTATTGGACTTGCCATTTTTCTTTTTTGGCTTCCTATCAGTAATGTATTGAAAGTCAGAGGTTGGAAGTTTGCAATACAGGAAACCCCTCTGAGGGTGCTTTGAGGGTTTATACTGAGAAGTTGCCCATTTCTTGGAGGTGTGAACTCCAGGGAAGGATGGAAAGAGAGGGTTCCTGGCTGAACCAGTCCTAATCCAGAGGTACTGGGCTGACTGGGTCACAGGAGAGAACTGTCCTGATCAAGATCAGTAGTATTTGGCTGCGTGTGTGGAGACTTGATCCAAGCAAAACCCCCTGTGCTCTGAATAACGGAAAGCGGGGAGACCCTTGATTTGTCCACATTTATCCAAATATTTATCAGTAATTTGAAGAACAATTCAGGCACCTTCAAATTGCACAAATAACTCTACTGCTTAAGTGGAAATGAAACCAAGTGACTTTACACTGTCTACCGCCCAAATCAGGTTTAAATCCTAGTCCTCAGAAGGAAATCATGAAAAATTATTACATATATTTCCTTACACCATACAACTTCATCATGTCTAGGTTAATTCTGAGCTTAGATAGTTATAACTAACATCTGTTAAGCACTTTCCATTCATCAATTAATCCCTAGCCATTTTCTCTTTAACCCTCCCAGTAATCTAAGGAGGTTCGGAACCTCCATTGTGTAGAAAAGGAATTGGAATGTGACAAGATTTAACTGTGGAGCCAAAATCTGAGCACCGGGCCCCCAATCTCAGGACATCTCCCTCTAACACAAGGCCTTCCAGGAAGCAAACTTCATTCTTCCGCAGTTGGAGAGCCTTCACAAGTATTATTTTTCCCTATTGTGATCTCCTTCCTAGCACAGGCACACTGAAACTAGATTGCTCACATTCATCCAATTCCTCTTTCCCCTAACTAGGCTGGTGTGAACTCTCCTCCGCTTGCATCTTTCTCAACCCTCCCTTTTATACACAGTGCCATTCCGTTCATGGGTGCTCTCTAGCAAGCCTACCAGCCATCCTTCAGAGTCTCCTGTAAAATAAACTTTTGGTCCCGACTCCCTCTGTTCCCACAAGCAAAGGACTCACTCAAACTTCATAGGGAAGACATGAAAGAAATATATAACTGTGATTCTTTGAAATACCTCCCTCAGGTGCAGGGAAAGTATATTGCAGGTGTTCATTGTCAGAAAGTTTAATTGTCCCTCTGCATCTCGTGTGCTGGGGCACACCATGGGTACTAATAGTGAGAAAATTCAACTGTGGCTCTGCTGTGCTCTCTTCATTAAGCTAATGGAACATTTTCCTTTCATTTTCTCCCCAGGGTGGTTGTAGGAGTACAACCTTATAATTGTTGCTCTTACTGTAATTGGAGGTAGTAGGAGTATATGTAATTTTATTGTCTTTCCTATGTGGTAGTAGTTTATTTACGACCTATCGATAATTCCCAGCCAGCAGCAGAAAATCCAGTGAGTATTACATTAGCATTCCCTCCTGGGAGAGTGACAACTAAACAAAGACTGTTATTAACCACAAAGAACACGTACCAGGGATGGCCCATCATACCAAATATAAACTTTGTTCCTGCAAAGAGTGACCCCTCTGGGTATCACGGGTGTTAATTTTTTCACTAAGATTAGCAGAGCCTTAATCTTTCCCTTCCTTGAGATATGAACTGAGCTTCATGAATCTTTTGGAGATGCTCTCAAAGGCCACCACACCCCTCTTCAAAGTGATAGGGAGCCAGCCTTGTTTGGCCATTGTGAAGTCCTTCGGGTATAATGGGTTCAGGAGAAAAACACAGACATTCAGCATCCCACCTTTCTGATTCAGGGCCAGTAGGCTGTGCTGAGTACAGGTTGGAGCCAGCAGGACCCTCCTCAGAAGATGAATACTGGGTTGTCTTGGGAACCTGGGAAATACAAATGAGATCTGTTGAAGCACAAACAGCTGTATTGCCAAATATTGACCTCCTACCACATAACAATGAAATAGCTCCTTTCCCATCTTTTACAAGATGTAACACTCTTTAGGACATTGCATGTTCTCTGAAAACTTTCCACAACCTGTGTGTTATATTTGGTCTTCATTAAAGAGTAACTGGAGAGAACTTGCATGTTAACTATTTTACTGTTTAAAATTGTTCCATTTGAGGACTATATTATTGGACAGAAATTATCTTCTAAGTTCAGTACACAGAGCTCATAAATGTAAAAAAAAATTGCAAATGTAACATTATGCATTCCACCCCCATTAGGATATTTAACATCTAAGAATTTAATGCATAGTTAAGTATCTGGATTGTTAAAAACATACAAACTGAAAATTGGCATTGGTCAAATATTTTTTATGTGGCAAGTGCAATGCTAAGAACTTCATAGACATTATTTCATTTTACACTACTGTAATAGGCAGAATGGCCTCCCAAAGATGTCCCATGTCCTAGTCCCTGAAACCTGTATGTTAATTTATAGAGCAAAGGAGAACTTGCAGGTGTGGGTTTTGGTTATTATTAATGATCCAGATGAGCCAATATAATCACAAGGGTCATTATAAGAAGGAGGTAGGAGGGTTAGAGTCAGAAAAGAAGATAAGACACAGGAAGCAGAAGTCAGAGTGATGAGGCCATAAGACAAGAAATCTGGGCAACCTCTAAAAGCTGGAAAAGGCAAGAAAATAGATTCTCCCTCTAGCAGTGGTCTCAACCTTTCTAATGCCATGACCCTTTAATACAGTTCCTTATGTTGTGGTGACCCCAAACCATAAAATTATTTTTGTTGCTACTTCATACCTGTAATTTGCTACTGTTATGAATTGTAATGTAAGTATCTGTGTTTTCCAATTGTCTTAGGCGACCCTGCTAGCGGTTCTCAACGTATGGGTCACAACACAAGTTGAGAACTACTGCTGCATGGCCTTCGAAAGGTTGAGAACCACTGCTCTAGGGAATCCCAAAAGAATGTACCTCTGCCAACCCATTTTCAACTTCTGACCACCGGAACTGTAGAAAACAAGTTTGTGTTGTTTTAAGCTACTGAGTTTATGGTAATTTGTTGTAACAGCAAGAAGGCACTAATACAACTCTCAAAGATTTTGCAAGACAAATTTATCATCTCCATTCATAGAGGAAGAAACTGTTATTTCGATGGTATCAAGTGGTTTAGCTCACCTGGTTCCTCTCGCAAGGTATAGTGTATAGCTACTATTGAGTGTACCTTCGTTTGCTCTTGAAACAGGTGTGTTCTCCCAAGGTTCTGAAAAAGCTGCAAGATGCATGAATTAGGTAACTCACTAACTGAACACCCTTTTGCCTTCAGTCATCAGAATAGATGACTTTTTAATAAGCTTAGCTGAGGTTTTTATTTTCTAAAAATGTGGCAGCTTTGTGGAGATTAATTCAGCATTTTTGATATCTGAGCTTCTTGTATTACTCCTTCTTTGGCCAAAATTTTCCTTTGTCTCATCTTTTAAGTTTAGACTCAAAAATTACTAATGCCAGAAAGGAATAAACGGTCTATGAAGAAAGGGAGCTTTATGTGTTTCCCAGTTTGTAACAACAACTTTAATCAGGCAGGGTTTTAGAGAAAGAGGTCATATTCCAGTTTCAACATCACAACTCATATAAATGGAAAACATACTGTTGTATAGTTAACAGTCATTTTCAATGTCTCTAGCATTTTGTGGTTTAGTGAGTTCTTCAGCAAGTCTAGACATAATGGTTTGAGCCACAGCAATTTAGGTTTCTTCTGGGTTTAAGCACATTTAGCCTTATAGTAGATACTAGAGGTCTGGTGCATAAAAATTCAGCAAAGCTATCATTCAGAATTGAAGGTCAGATAGAGAACTTCACAGACAAGAAAAAGCTAAAGGAGTTCACCACCACCAAACTAGGTTTATATGAAATGCTGAAGGGTATTTTTTAAGAATGTGGAGTTCAAAATCACATTTATAAGGTTACTCAAGAATCTTCTACAAACCGCCAAGAAACTTAGTGAGACCTCTGCCCCCTCTCACAGTCCGGGAGCCCTCAGGGGTGGGAGACAACCTGGTGATCAGGGGAAGGCAATGCCCTATCACACCTCTGCTGCTGCCACTGCTGACAGCACTAGCCTCGGCTGGTCCTGGTTACCTGAGCTTTGGGCGGTCCTGAGCGACTGGGCAGCCACCATCCAAGGCTTGCCTGTGCTTTGGGCTGGCCCTAGGTGGCTGGGGGACTGAGGAAGCTGAGGGGACTGGGTACCGCCATCTTGTGGCTGTAGGCACTGCCATCTTTGAGGGTGGGGCAGTCAATTAGCATATTCCCTTTTATTGGATAGGATGTGTTCACTGCCTATCACCCCTGGCTTGGGGGAATATTCCTTCTCTTTCTATGTGGTTCAGTGAGAGCAACCTCACCATCCCTATGTGACCTAGGCGTGGCCAATTAGAGTATTCTACCTCCTGGCCACAATGAAGTTCAGGGATCAAGGAGGATCTGTGACCCAAGTTGGTCCAGAGTTCTTCTTGGGACTTCATTGCCAGAAAAGGAAAGATGTTTTCTCTTTCTCTTTGGCAAGCTATCAGAATTTATAAGCCTATGACTCACGCATCTTATGGCCATTTTTCCTGAACCTTGCAGGGCAGCCATCTGCTGCAAGAGAGTTGCAGCCAACACCAAGGAACTGAGAGTTAGGGACGGAGAACAAAAACAAGTTCTGATTTATCCAGCCATGCCTTTCCAGCTACCTTGCCTGGACTCTCCCAATATATAGCCAACAGTAAGTTAATTGGATAAAAATTTGTGATTGAAATAAAAAATATTTTTAAATTTTATTTTTCACAAAAGTGATAGCATGCTTGAAATAAAAGTTATATCGTGAAACCTTCCTCTCTAGATTGTCCCATCTGCCCAGTTTCTACCCTGTAGATTAACATTCTTAATTTTTTATGTAACCTTAAAGATTTTCTTCATGCATATACAAGCTATTATAAAATGGTATCTCTACGTTCCTCTATTTTAATACAAAGTGTATCACATTAGACATATTGTTTTCCACCTTGCTTTTTCCATCTAGTAGTATACCTTGTCAACCTTCTCCTATCAATGGATAGAAAGCTTCTTCACTCCTTTAAGCAGCTAGATAGTATTACAGGATCCATTTTGATCAGAAGCACCTTGGAAATGTAGGTTGGTTTTGAGGAATTGGGTTAACTCTCTGAGGAAATGGTTTCATTCCATGGCAAAAAGCATACAAAATTTCTAGACCCATTTTTTAAAATAAATCTAAATCTATCTCTCTCCGACCCCTCTCTCTGTCTCTCTCTCTTTCTTTACATTTTAACAGTTCTTCAGAGATTAACGTCAAACTTTAGGATTGCATTTGCCATGAAAATTATGAATAACCCTATATGATCTTGCAAAATGAACCCAGGGCAAATGAAGACTCTGGCATAGGTTATAAATTAAAGACCTGCATTTCAATTTGGTTACACATATGTTTTCTTTGTACAGTATTTAAACATTTTTAAAACTATTAGATAATGTTTTAAAACTTTAAATTGGGGTCCTACCCTGTTTTTCTCAGTGGGCAGAGCATCAGCCTGTGGACAGAAGGGTCCGGGTTCAATTCTGTCCAAGGGCACATACCTTGGTTGCAGGCTTTTCCCCGGTCCGGACAGGAGGCAACCAATCGATGTGCTTCTCTCACATCAATATTTCTTTTTTCTTCCCCTATCTCTTCCACTCTTTCTGAAAATCAATGGGAAAAATATCCTCAGGTGAGAATTAAAAAATAATAATAAATAAAACTTTAAATTGGATTATTTCATATTAATATTTTAACTTACATCTTCTAACTTCTCATTTTTATATTTTATACTAAAATATAGGTTTCTGGTTTCCATAGAAAACTTGGGTTACTCATTTCCACAAAGCAACATCAGGCTGACGTTCTGCAGCCAGGACCCCCTTCCACAGGGCATTCTCTTTACAGTTCTTAGGCTTCCTACAGTCACCCCAACTCTGAGGACAAAGGCTTATTGCTATATATTCTTATTATGTACTATTATTTCTCTGTAATGTGAATGAATATGTACTAGTGTGGCTCCTACAGACATTTGATTGTGTGGCTTTCATTTTAATATATTTGAATCATGGGGAATTATTTTTCTAAAACTGTCTTGGACATTGCTCAGAGGTGGCGGTGGGGAAGTCATTCTTTTTTCTATCTTCTTCATTAATTTCTTCTGGTCTAACAGTGGGGGAAAAAAAGGAAAAATACTACAGCATGTAGAAATCTGAATTCATAAAGTATTTACATAAAAGTGTTCTGCTCATTCTGTCATAATTATTGCATCCATCAGCATTCTTTCCACATTTAATTTGGCTCTTGATCATGGGGAAATCAGCGTCTTGAATTACTCAGTCTTTCCTCAGGTTAAGTCTAGATTTTCAGGTCATAACTGAGACCTGACAATGTTTCAAATTACATTACTCAACAGAATATCTGTGTATTCCCCACTGTTTCAGCACAATCTAGTCCAGGCAGGTGCTCAATAAAGGCATGTTGAACTTCCACCTAAAGATGACAAGTTAAACCTACACATTTCCTCTGACACCCTTACAAAACACACACATACACAAAGTTTTTTTTAAAGATGTGCAAGTCTCAAAGGAAATGAGAACAATAAAATGTTGGAAGCTGGAAAGCAGGACAACAGGTATCTTACCTAATAAACCAGAGACACTGGTGGGGAAAGCAAAAAAAAAAAAAATCAAACAAAAAACAGTATTCAGGGGGAGAATCCAAGATGGCGGCATAGGTAAACACCTATACTGCTGCCTCGCACAACAATTTCAAAACTACAACTAAAAGACAGAACGGACATCATCCAGAACCACAGGAAAGCTGGCTGAGTGGAAGTTCTACAACTAGAGGGAAAGAGAGGGGCTCACGGAGACCCAGAGGAGCTGCAAAAAGCTGAGGTACGGAGACGCGCGCTGAGAGAGCGGGTGCCGGAGTGCCTGGCTGGCTTTCTCTGGCGGGAGGGAAACGGAGACTCCCAACGGCATTGAACCCCTTCTCTTATGACACTAAACCCCAGATCCAGCCGAAACTCATACGGGGGGAGTTTGGACTGTGAAAAGGGAGAAGTGCACGGAAATTTAGGGGAATTGCAAAGGATCGGAGGTCTGGTCGCGCACGGCACCACGCGGAGGACGGATTGCTGATTGTGCCGCTGGCTTTCGCGAGTGGGCGGGAGACAGACCCTCCGATCTGTGCCACTTCTGAGTCCACTGGGCCCCTGTTTTGGGCGAAACCCTGGGGACCTAGACTCGTGTGGTCCTGGTTCGCAGGGGAGCCGGAAAGGCAGCGGTTGGAGGCGCTGCGGGTGCGCGCGCACAAGGACCGCTCCAGCCATTACCCAGTCACGTGAGACTCAGGGGCCGTGGAGGGCGGGGCCGACTGGAAGGCAAGGCGGTCCCTTAAGCCCTGAGACTCCACCCTCCCAAGCTCAGCAGAGGCTTCTTCGGCTGAATCCAGCACAGAAGTTTCCCCGGCACAGTGAAAATGCCGAGACAAGGGAAGGGATTACAAGCAAAAGAAATGGAGGAAAAAAAACAACTGGATATAGAGTTCAAAACCATGCTTATAAGGTTTTGCAAGAATATGCTAGAAAAGATGGATAAATTTAGTGAGACCCAAGAGAAGATAATAAATACACTGACTGAAATGAATACTATTACGCAGAGTACTAACAGCAGACTAGAGAAAGGCAAGGATCAAGTCAAAAATTTGAAATATAAAGAAGCAGAAAACATTCAACTGGAAAAGCAAGAAGAGAAAAGAATCCAAAAATGTGAAGATAATGTAAGGAGCCTCTGGGACAGCTTCAAGCGTACCAACATCAGAATTGTGGGGGTGCCAGAAGAAGAGAGAGAGCAAGATACTGAAAACCTGTTTAAAGAAATAATGACTGAAAACTTCCCACATCTGGTAAAAGAAATAGACTTACAAGTTGAGGAAGCACACAGAACCCCAAAGAAAAGGAACCCAAAGAGGACTACACCAAGACACATCATAATTAAAATGCCAAGAGCAAAAGAGAAAGAGAGAATATTAAAAGCAGCAAGAGAAAAACAGTTTATTACCTACAAGGGAGCACCCATACGACTGTCAGCTGATTTCTCAACAGAAACGATGCAGGCCAGACGGGAGTGGCAAGAAATATTCAACGTGATGAACAACAAGAACCTACAACCAAGAATAATCTATCCAGCAAAGCTATCATTCAGAATTGAAGGGCAGATAAAGACCTTCACAGAGAAGAAAAAGCTAAAGGAGTTCATCAACTCCAAACCAGTATTATATGAAATGCTGAAAGGTACCCTTTTAGAAGAGGAAGAAGAAAAAGGTAAAAGACAAAAAATTATGAACAACAAATACACATCTGTCAACAAGAAAATCTAAAAATTAAGTGAATTAAAAATCTGATCAACAGAATAAACTGGTGAATATAATAGAATCAGGAGCACAGAAAGGGAGTAGACTGATAATTCTCAGGAGGACAAAAATCATAAAGCATCAAACAGACTGTGAAATTATAGCAGAAAGATTAAAGTTAGGTGAGGTAAATAAGTGATCAATCAAAGGACTTGTATGCATGCTTATAAACATAACCAATGATCACAGACACTGGGGGGTCGGGGTACGCCTGGGAGGGAGGGGGGGCAATGGGGAGATATGTATAAAAAATTAATAAAAATTAATTAAAAAAAAAAACAAAACAGTATTCACATCTTCTACCTAGCAGACAACTGGGGCCTGATTCCCTTAGAAAGCTGAAAAAAAAAAATGGGGGGAGGGGCTTTGGATTGAGGGCTCTAGGAACAGTTAATATTGTAGACACTATATTGAAAAGAAGAGGATTAAATAAAATATGTTTACATACTAAATGTTGAAACCACTGCTAGCGTTCTTCTCCAACTTGGCTCCAAGAAAGCAGATAGTGAGGTTTATACCACCCACACAAGAGTGGAAAAGTTTCTTCTTTTGAAATGTGACCCCCTCCAAGATAAATGACCTAGGAATACTGATGTGAGGTAGAAATTCTCATAAACAGCCACCCAACCACTCTACAGTGAGAGCCATAATTATCAAGCTTCCCAGGCTAACAAAGAACTTTCACTGAGCTTTTAAGTGATCCACTATTTCTTTTCACTTTATTTTTTTATCTCAGAGAGAGAGGTATATAAACATCAAAGATGAGAGAGAATCATTGATCAGCTGCCTCCTGCATGTCCCACACTGAGGATGGAGCTTGCAACTTGGGCACATGCCCTGACTGGGAATGAAACCACGATCTTCTGGTTCATGGGTCAATGCTCAACCATCGAGCCACACTAGCCAGGCAAGTAATCCACTGTTAATTATTACTAAGCAGGTAAGAATCTTTAGACATATGAGGAAAATTTCCTACATAAAAGACAAGATAAACCAAAGGGGCAGGGGGAAGATGGGTTGCAACTTAAAGGAAACAAAGACTATAGAAGGAGATGGAAACTTTTTTAAAGTTATCATTAAAATATTCAGAGAAATGAGACAATATTGCATCCTTGAAACTGGAGGTTCTATTAATAAGGAACATTCAGAAAGGTTTAAAAAAGAATAATTGGAAATTAAAAGTATAATAATAGAAATTAGAAATCCAATATATGAATTAGAAGAGAAATTGAGAAACTGTCCCAGAAATTTGGTTTTTTAAAAAATATATTTTATTGATTTTTTACAGAGAGGAAGGGAGAGGGATAGTTAGAAACATCGATGAGAGAGAGACATTGATCAGCCGCGTCTTGCACACCCCCTACTGGGGATGTGCCTGCAACCAAAGTGCATGCCCTTGACCGGAATTGAACCTGGGACCTTTCATTCCACAGGCCAATGCTCTATCTACTGAGCCAAACTGGTTTTGGCAAAATTATTAAATTTTTTTAAGAAAAACAAATAGAAAATATGAATAGTCATAAGAAAATTAGAGAAATACAGGTGATCCAAAACCTGAATAATAGGATGACAGGGAAAATGGAAAGATAGAAATCACCAAGAAAAACACTCATGAAAATGTTAAATGAAAAATTAAATGAAGAACATGACTTTCCATATTGAAAAGCTCCATTGCAATAAGTAAAAATGGACTTATAATAGGCTTAAAATATGCGCTTTAACAACTCAGAGAATAATGGAAAGATTCACAATGTTTCCAATGGAAGAAAACAGATTAGATATAAACAATGAAAACTGAGAATCAGATGAGGCTTCTCAGGAGAACACAAGAAGCTAGAAAAGAATGGAGTATTGCCTATAAAACTGAGGGAAAATAATTTCCATTCTGTAATTCTACGTTCAAATATCACATAAGTGAGACATTTTCAGAGATTCAGCATCCCACAGACTTGCTTCCTATCAACCACATATGCTTTTTAAAGGAAGGTTTAGTTTTTGAGCACATTTTGCTAATTCCCCACCCTCAACTTCCCCAAAATCTACCAAGATCTTATGCAGCAGAAATACAATCTCACTAGTAAATACCTTTTGTTTTTAATAAACCTTATTTATTTTAGAATACTCCCAGGGACTTACAGATAAGTTGCAAAAGTAGTATAGAGAGTTCCCTTACACACCTCACTCAATTTCCCCTATTGTTAGCATCTTATATTATAGCAATTTATTTGTCGTAACTAGCAAGTCATTGTCAGTACTTGACTATTAAGTAAATCCCATAGTTTCTTCTGCTTCACTAAGTTTTCCCTGTTCTAGGTTCATATTACAGTTATTCAGTATATTTAGTTACCATGTCTCCTTAACCTCTTCCAGTCTGTGAAAATTTCTCAGATTCTCCCTGTTTTTAATGACTTTGGTCATGTTGAGAAGTATTGATTAGGTATTTTGTAGAATGTGCCTTGATTTGGGTTCGTCTGATTTTGTTATCATGGTTAGACTAGGTCATTTAGGTGAAATATCATTCTCTTTCACATCCATAGCAGGGCTCCATGCTGTTAATATGATGATGTCCTTCCTGACTACCTGGGGAGCTGAGGCCTCATTTCTCCATGGTAAAGCCCCTACATCCCTTTTCCCCATGCTGCATCTCAGAAGCCATTCACTAAGCACAGCCCTGACTCAAGGAGTGAAGAGTTAAGTTGTGATTATTCAGTACTATTAAGTATTTTAAGAGCAAGAATCCTATAAATATATATGATAGTTAGTACTCTTACTTAGTCTTTGCATTTTTATTAGAAACTACTTAATGGGGGTGGAGGAGCCCTCACCCTGGCCTCTGCCCTCTTGCAGTCCAGCAGCCCTCAGGGGGTGTCCTACTGATGGCAGTTGGACATCCTTAGCACTGCCATGGAGATGGGAGAGACTCCGGCCACCACCACTGCCGTCAGCTGTGAGCTCGGCTCAGGGCTTCTGACTGAGTGGCGCTCCCCCTATGGGAGTGCACTGACCACCAGGGGGCAGCTCCTGCATTGAGTGTCTGCCCACTGGTGGTCAGTGCGCATCACAGCGACTGGTCATTCTGTTGTTTGGTTGATTTGCATATTAGCCATTTATTATATAGGATACTAACAGATTTTAAATCTTCCAATGCTACATAGCTACATAAATTATTTGGAATTTTTCCTTAGAAAAGATTTACCTTTTCTCCCCTATATATTACTTGTTTGTTCAATTGTGGATTCCTGGCTATTTCTTTTGTACTTTGGGTTATAATCTATGATTATCTTATTTATTTTGTTGCCCAAATTGTTCAAGGTTTGTCCATTGATAGTTCTTTTAGGTTGATTCCTATTTCTCTTTAACATGCATAATTTTAAAAAAATATATTTTATTGATATTTTACAGAGAGAAAAGGAGAGGGATAGAGAGTTAGAAACATGGATGTGAGAGAAATGTTGATCAGCTGCCTCCTGCACACCCCCTACTGGGGATGTACTTGTAACCAAGGTGCATGCCCTTGACCAGAATCGAACCTGGGACCCTTCAATCCACAGGCTGACACTCCATCTACTGAGCCAAACCAGTTAGGGCTAACATGCCTAATTTTTTGTGTTTTTGTTTTTTTTGAGCATTTCCTTACTCTCAGGCACTACAAGATACTCTGGGCTCATCTTAATTAGTCTCTGCCTCAGCCCTATAACCAGCCATTTTTCCAAGGAGTCTGATTCCTTTTACTAGACAACTAGAGTCCCAGTGCACAAAATTCGTGTACAGGGGAGAGGGGGATGTCCTTCAGCACTGTCTGCACCCTCTCCAATCTGGGACCCCTCGAGGGATGTCCGACTGCCCATTTAGGCCCAATCCTACGGGCAGTTGGACATCCCTCTCACAATCCAGGACTGCTGGATCCCAACTGCTCACCTGCCTGCCTTCCTGATTGCCCCTAACCTATTCTCCCTACCAGCTTGATTGATGTCTAACTGCTCTCCTGCTAGTCTGTTTGCCCCTAACTGCCCTCCCCTGCAGGCCTGGTCATCCCTAACTGTCCTCCCCTGCAGGCCTGGTCATCCCCAACTTCCCTCCTCTGCCAGCCTGGTCATTCCTAACTGCGCTCCCTTGCAGGCCTGGTCCCTCCCAACTATCCTCCTCTGCTGGCCTGATTGCCCACAACTGCCCTCCCTTGCAGGCCTGGTCCCTCCCAACTACCCTCCCCTGATGGCAATCTTGTGGTGGCCATCTTGTGTCCACATGGGGGTAGTCATCTTGTGTGTTGGAGCGATGGTCAATCTGCATATTACTCTTTTATTAGGATAGAGGCGTGGTGCATGGAAGGGGGCCAGCTGGTTTGCCCTGAAGGCTGTCCCAGGTCAGGGTTGTGGTTTCCTTGGGACGTGGGGCAGCCTAAGTGAGGGGCTTGTAGTGGTTTGCAGGCCGACCGCACCCCCCGGTGACCCAAGTGGAGGACCTGGTATCTGGGATTTATTTATCTTCTACAATTGAAACTTTGTAGCCTAGACTGGAGCTAAGCCTTCTGCTCATTCCATGCCAGCAGCCATTTCTGTTAGAATTTATTTATCTTATATAATTGAAACTTTGTGGCCTTAAGCGGAGGCCTGGGCCACCCAGGGTATATGGAAAGCTTGGCTTCCTTCATTGCCGGGGCAACCCAAGCCTCTCTCCTGCTCTCTCTGTGGCCATAACCATCTTGGTTGGGTTAATTTGCATATTTTCACCTGATTGCCTGGTGGGTGTGGCTTGTGGGTATAGCAGAGGTATGGTCAATTTGCATATTACTCTTTTATTAGATAGGATGTCACATACCCCTAATTTATCGTTGTGATTATCTTAGGACTTTACCCTCCTCCCCTAACTTAAAAGTTATTTAATATCAACTTACCTCAGGATTAATGTAAACTTTAACACCTTACTACTAAACGGAGACTATATTAGTTGTCCCTCACCCTAGAAGAACAGGACTAGAAATTAGAATTTTCAGTTTTAACATTTTCCCCTTAACAATGTTATTTAACTAACATTTTATAATCCATCTGAAGAATGCTAAATGGGTACAGTGGTACCTTGAGATACGAGTGCCCTAACATACAAGATTTTTAAGATACGAGCCGTCGAGCGAGCGATTTTTGCTTTGAAATACGAGCAACATTTGAGATAGGAGTAATCGCAGGGATTGGCTGGCTGCACACGACCCACCAGTTTACCGTGACTCAAGTGTCTCATAGTTTCCCACACCTCAAGGTTACGGAACCAATTAAACTTATATCTCGAGGTACCACTGTATTCCTTCCAAAAATTAGATTCAGTGCTATTAAGTATTTTAAGAGCAGGAATCCCATAAATATATAGGATAGTTAGCACTTTTACTTAGTCTTTTCATTTTTGTTAGAAATAATTGACTTTAAATCCCATACTCTGAGTCATTCAGTGTGTGCATAGCTAGTGTCATTTTTTAAATTTATATAAAAGAGATGTGGGAGAATATATTTTCACTCTACACATAAAATGAATAAACAACACTAGAAATTTAAAAAAAATTGCTTCAGAAAGGGACTGTTAAGATAAATTAATCTGAAATCTGTAGTACATAAATGTGAATTCAAAGGTGATTGTATTTTTCCCCTAAAAGCTACATTTGTACTTACAGATATAAGGCTCAACTCAACTATCTATGTCAAATGCCAGAATCTGGTTATTAGACTTATGATGGGATTTAAGCATTTTAGTGAAAAGGAAAAATAAAATATGTTTTGTTAAAAGTAAGTTTTGCAATTGAAAGGATTTATTCATTTGGGTCTCCAAGTTCTTCCTTTCAACATGAGAGAGTCTTGAAGGTAGTATCTTTGCTTCAAAGGATTTTGCTTTCAAATCTAACTTTTACTTTGAAACCAACCAAAAAGAAACTAAGTATATCAGAACCATACCTAATCCCCTAGGAGTCAGCTTTGCATCAAGTTTATTAAAATTAAATGCTTTTCTTTTCTTTTTTTTTTCCTCTTCCACAAATAGGCATCTGGTAATAAAGGCAAATCAGCTGGGTTAGGATAAAACAGACAATGTTTTTCCTTCACTAGTTCATTTGGAAAAGTCGCTTTGCTAATTGAGAAAATTTTAATGAATTTCACTTGTATTAAAATAAAGGTGATTGCTTCATGGCAACAATGTACTCATTTGAGAAAGTCATTACATTTATGTATTGTGTTTTCATGTAAATACTTTTGCCAAAATGTATTAGCAAGGAATATAATATTATGGTTCATGGTCCATGCAGTATCTGAAAAGAATGATTGTATAACTAATCAGTGAAAACAAAGTAAATGTTCCTCTTGGGTTTGTACAATAAAAATGGAATTAGAATTATTCAGGCTCAAAAATGCAAATATAATGCATCTCTACCAGCAGAAAAAAATAAAAATTTAAAGGCAAAATTTGTATATTAAAGCCAGTGTTTTAGTTCCTCTGAAAGTCTTAGTTTGATTTCAGAACTGATCTCATCAAAATTCACTTCATGCATTTTAATAAAGTAATTAAATATTTTACTGTTTTTAAAACAATGAAATTATCATTCATTCTCCAAAACAAACTCTCTGATATTCTGAACACATTCTGGGGAAAATTAATGCTAATCAGTGCAGCGGCAGCAACCAAAATAGTACTTTAATGTATTAAACAGTTAACGTAAGATTAAATTCACAGTAAACTCGAAAGCAAATAACCAATATCAATTTAAACAGATTAAATCCTGGGAAAGGGCAAAGGTTGGAAATGATCTGAAACGATAACCAAATTCTAGTGAGAACAATGGGACTTGTATTACACAACAGCAACCCCTACCGGAAGCTGGCGGCTGCTGGGAAGGCTTTCTTGGAGGCTGCAGGGAAGGATGGGTAGGGGCACCGGAATCTGTGAGGATGCTCAGACTCCTCCTGGCAGGCAAAGCCGCTGTGAAACTCAAGTTCCAGAATCATTTCTTCTCTATTGTGTAATCATAAAGCTCAGGTTCATTACCTAGAATTTTTATTATTTCTCAACCATAAATGGACAGGACATTGTTTCAAAGGTTTCATTAGGAAATATTTAGAGTGCTCTCTTTTTAAAAAGGAGGAGGAGGAGGAGGAGGAGGCTAAAATTCTGTAATAAATGCTTGACACAAAAAGCTTCCTAGGAACTTCCTCAGAGCTTGAAGTTGTTCTTGTCACTAGTCAATAATGTTTCTGAGGGTGCTTTGATATGACACCCCAACAAGCATGCATGGTGGCTATACTTATACATTGTAAACAAATACATACAGATGAGTACACATACACACACACACACACACACACACACACACGCACAGCATGCAATCTATGGTTCAAAGTAGAACCTATAAAAGCCTTGTTAATTGGAAAGTTCATCATCAGTTTGCCACTTAGTGTTCAGGCTTATGGCTTTTTTTGTTGATTTTCTTTTTTGGGGGAGGGGGGAGAGCAAATATCTAAAACAATTACTTACAAGAAGAAACATGAAACATCGTAGAAATTATAAAAGGCAGTGATTTGACAGACTAGCCATCTATAAAACATCTTCATTTAAAAATTAATGTAAAAAGCCCAACAGTATTTTGAAACCAGCAATTCAAATGAATCAAATATTTAAACTGTTATGTCACATAACTGAAGAAAACCTCAGTCAAGCTGACTTGCTAAATGTGTGTAAATTCCACAAGCAGTAAGTACTGTGATCAGAGAGCTAAATTGAAGAAAAATCAGGAGAGGTCATTTTAGCAGATGGGGCAGAGACAGAATGGAAGAAAGAAGGAAATTGAAACGAGCACTAAAACCAAATTTGGCTTGAAAAAGGAGCCTAAATTATTATGAAAAATGATCATGGAAACATCTCTCAGCTTTGCATTTTACTTTCTAAACACCCATCCTACCACCTCCAGCATCAAATGCTTTTGTTTCGTGACATACTTGTGCATGGTTTTTCTAAAAACCTAGCAGAGAGGTGCATTATCCAACCAAGTCAGTCCTATCTCAGCGCCCACGTTTAGATTCCCAGACAAAGAAGAGGAGAAGCTGAGTTTCCTTCCTCAGAGTTTCTGAAGTGTGTGGAGGAGGTCAGGAGCAGCCAAATTGTAAGGAACTCCGTGTAACTCTCAGGCCTGAAATAGGGACTCAAATTCTTTTAGACAGGAGCAAAATATCTACTGAGAGTAGTCTGCAGGTGGGAGTGTTCCTTTCCTGAGGCTAGAAGCACTGATACATTCCTCAAAGAAACCAGATCAAAAGTACTTGAAATTTCAGTTGCTCTAGGCAGGCAGCTTAGTTGTTGGAAGAAAGTACTGGGTCCAGGACGTAGGGGCCGAGGCGCCTCTCAGCTTGGCCTAGCTGTGTGCCTTCGAGTGCATTGCACCTCTCTGTGCCTTAGTTTCATCTGTAAAAATGAAGACATTGGACTATTTTTCCAGTTCGATCGCAAAATAAATTTTAATGAAGATACAGTGTTCAGACAAGACGTGATTTAGGAGTGCTCCATAGAGCCATCATTGCTCAACAAGAGAATGGGTTCACAGAATCAGAGAACTGAAGCTAGCTAGTAAAGCATTTTCTCTGGACTTACTCATCCATTTATTTATTCATCCATAGGTATTTATTAAAGGTCTACTGTGTGTCAGCTCCAGCCAAGAAATGGAATACAGACTTGAATAAAACTCAAGGTTTTCCCTCAGAGAGTTGCAGCTTGGTGGGGAAGAGAGACACACAGGTTTGTTTTTACAACACAGGGCAGCGAGTCCTCATCTAACATCGGCCACAGGACTGTGAGAGCATGTCAGGAGGATCTCAACAAGGGAGGCGATGGTGCAAATGTCACCAAAGGATGCCCGGAGGGGCAGCACTCAAGTTCCCATCATAAAGCATAAACAGGAGTTAGCTCTCGAAGAAAAAATAATTGTATTTGAGGCAAAGTTAGCAGCTTTTGAGCTAAGGCCTAGAGCAGGGAAAAACACACGGATGGTTCAGGCTACCGTGAGCTATTCAGTGTGGCTGGAAAGCAGGGCTGCGTCCAGAGAAAAGACTGCAGAGAGAGCAGGAGCAAGCCCTAAAGTGCTGAAGGAAAAAGCTCATTCCTCTCACGGTGAGGGCAGGTGGGAACAGAAAGAAGCAGATTGGAGATTTTTAAGACTAAGCAGATTGGAGATTTTTAAGACTAGTGGCAAGACCAGTTGAGAGCTTGTGATAAAGATCTGTACCAAGGCCATAGTAGTAGAAATAGAGAGAAGGGAAGAAATTTGTAAATATTCATAAAGTGGAATCAAGGTTTTAGTGATAGAATGGGTTTCAGGGTGAGAAAGAGGGAGATGTTAAGTATGATGTTCTAGTATAGATGGCAGATGCCACAGATAACACCAAATGATGGAGATCAATTTGGGTTGGGGAAAAAGAATTCTGTCTGGGCTGTGGGTTAATGATACCTTCAGATGGAACTGTCTAAAAGGATTCTAGAAGCTAAAGGAGAGATTAGAGGCAGAGACACAGATTTGGGAATGAACAGAAACAATGTCCCAGGATCACATACTCACTGTTCTGTGCCCAAGAGAAGAACTCCCTACTTCCCTCTGCCACCCATTTGCCTAACAAAGTCTTGGAAAATCCTGTGGAAGAATTCTTACTGGCTTGAATGATATGCCCAACTCTGTGGCCAAGAGGGTGGTCTGCACTGATTGGCAGCCCCTTTAGGATCATTTCATGTAAGGATTATGTCCCAAAGGATGTAACAGTGCTATGAAAAGTCACAAATGTCCTTAGTACCCCTTCATCCATTACCTTCTGAACAAGAATTCATTCTCATGAACACATCTTGAAAATGTATCCTTCTGGAATTCCTCCACCTCAGAAACTCCATTCTCCCATCACAGCCTTTTCTCACCCCACATTTATCTCCACCACTCTCAATCTCATACACCCACTTACCCTAATCTTCACCTTCATCCAGGACTCCAGTCTGCAGTCCCTTGCTCATTTCTGCATTGTAGCAGCCTCCTCTCAACTTGACTTCCTTCCCTATCCACTCTGGGGAAGGAAAGGTTACATATTTGGTCAGATTGTGGGTCTGTGCAGGATCACGAGAAACTCACAGATGATACTGACCAGCCCTAGGTTGGGCCATGGCCCTCCTGAGTGCTTCCTTGGACTGAGACCTGAATATTCACATCTTCCTGACATGTCTCATTTCAGATGATGCTCAGCTGTCTTGCCTACAACCACCTCTGCACAGTCCCAAAGCAAGTACTTTTACAGTGGTCCAAGGTTGAGTTCTTGAGCCAAAGCAACTCCTCTCCCCTTAAAAAATTCAGGAGATGCCAATGAAAGTTACCACAATTTTAAAATGCTCTTCCTTAGTGTTATGGAAATCTATAATTCTTGGACTTGATGAGTTACTACACTTTTTTTCCCCCAGTAAGTATTCAATAAATATTTATCCAGAAAATAATAATTTCAAGTTAAATTTCTATTCTGTATTTTAATAAATAAACTGAAACCTTTTAATTCTCTCTGCTAAAATGCCCAATACAACAGAGATCATTGATGAATATGGTGATAATGAAAAATACGGTTGTTCAGTAACTCCTAGAGTTAAATTAATGATATCTACATATAGTGAACATGAATAACCATCTGAGGAAGTAAGTTTGTAAACACCTGTGACTTATACCAACCACGATTAGGAATACCCACAATTCTGATCAAGATAATCTGGAAGGTGTGCTTAAAAGTAAATTTTATATGGTGAATTATATGGTAGCAAAACTGGAAATAGATGTATGAGCTGTCCAGGAAAGAGAGTGATCTACCTGAATGACCAGGCTGCATGCACATGTAAATCTTATCTGATTTAATTTTTTAATAAGCTAATTTTTTTGGTAGTTTAACTACATGAAGAGAATATATGGGTTGTACAGATGGAATGCACCATCTTTCTGGCAGTTATATTTATCATTGCTTGCACATATTTGGACCCTCATTCAAAAAAAAAACCAACAGAGTAATATCAGCCTAATTTTGCTTCATTACCATAGCAACATAATAGTGAAAAAATCACACAGCTTCTTCCCTCCCTCTCACATACGTACCCTGTGTTTCTCTTTTGCCTATTTCATTCATCACCATTTTCTTCCGTCTAATTTTTTCATCCTTTTTTATATGTTGACGTCTTTCCTCCCAAAAATGTTTGAGAATGGAGATGACTAACAAAACATTCTAAATTCTAAATGCCAATTTATTTGCTCTGTTTTATTCTCTTTAGGGATCCTCCTAGTCAACCATAAGATAGGAACACATAGTTTTGTGGGTTTTTTTTAGAGATGCTGATCTGTATTTCTGAATAAATATAACTTCAACATTCAGAACTTAATTAAAATGCTCTCTTAGGTAGAAGAGGAGTATACATATTTGGGGAGCCACTAGCATAAATGAATTTTATTGAGCTTTGTTCCAGTCCTTTCTCTCATCCTCAACAGAAGCAGTTGTAAAGAAATGGGGACAGTGACAGGAGCTATAACAGATAAACATTTCAATAGCACCTAAAATGAAATGAGGGACATGGATACTATTGCACTCCATACAGAGAGTATACCTACCAATTCCACTCTGGGCCCTTCTTTTCCTATACCTCATCCTCCTCCCTAAGAATTCTGACTTTGCTCAGGTATCTATTTGCCATCTGCTTTTTTCCTGGGAGGATGGCCCTAACCCCAAGCCTAAATGGTGAATCTTGACTAACATAAGCTAATTATGGGGGTCCCATTCCTTTGCCAGGATTTTGGCTCAGGCATGAGCATGCAATACTCTTCTGGACAATAAAACATAAAGGAAAATCTGTGGGTAGCTTCTGAGAAAGTTTGTTGAGAGGAACAAGCATGTGGCAGTGACTGCTTGTTGCTCCTCACTATGCTCCACTTAGTCCATAGTAATAGAAAGCGCACCTGTGTACATGGATAATTCAGAATAAAGAATACATTTCTCAGTCTCTTTCGTAGCCCATTTAGGCCTGATAACTTCTGACCAATAGGAGAAAAGCAGACCTGCAGTGTATCAACTCCCGGGAGATTTCCTCATTAGATAACTGACAAGTGCCCTTTACCTTCTCTTTCTGCTTTTCTTTATTCTGCTCTGTGGAATGTGGATGTGATAGCTGGAGGTGAAATAACCAGTGAGCTCATGAATGACCTTGGGAATGAAGAATATGCACGGAAGAACAAAAAATATACCACACTTAAGCTACTCTTATTTTGAGTTTCTGTCATTTACAATCAAACCAAATACTGACTAGTTCAGAGAAAGAGATGGCTCATTTTAAGCTCTCCATGTTGTGTCTAGCAGTGATTCCTGGAGCTGCCCTTGCCATTGTGCAACCATGAAGGAAACCAGTCGGAGGCCACAGCCGAACATCAGGATGGCAGGTGATAAGATAGAGCTGCAGAGTCAACCAACCCTGCAGCTACCTTCCTGTGGATTTTTCATTATGTGAGGAAATATATTTCATTATTATTTAAGCCACAGAGTTGGTAATTTCTGTTTCTTGCAGCTGAAAGCAATCTAGCTGGTACAGAGTTTAATGGTTTTTAATGGTTGTAAACAACATGATCCTTTAGAAAAGACTCAGCTAACCAAAGAGTCATAAGAAAATGATTAAATCTGAAGGGTGTGCTAGGAAACATTTAGAAAATAGAAAACAGAGGGAAAACACATAATCTTACCAGTCCAAAAGACCAAGATAATAATTTTGACCTTCTGGTCCTAAAAAAAAACAAACAACATTATATGTAATCATATGTTTTTACATATACATATAATCACACTGTATGTTTAACTTGATCTCTCCCACTGAATATAAATAAAACCTCTGGACAAAGGATTAAAAGCAACTACCTGAGGATTCAGAAAAATAAATAAAAGACCAAGGCAGTTTAAAGGAGAGAATTTAAAATGTAAAGAAAAACAACTATGGTGGTGGTAAGTTTTCTGCTTTCTTGGTCTTTTTGTTTTGTTTTGTTTTTGTTTCTTTATCTTTCAGCTTTTATTGGATGATGGGACAAACTAGTGAACTGCTTAATAGATGTAGACAACGCAGGCTTCCTGACCAGAGCACTGGGAACAGGAATCACTGCATGCCTTTCCTTGATTTATCTTTCAAACTACTTACTTGCATATTATAGATGCCTCATTAGGCCTCTGAAAACAGTGCCTCCTAAAACGAGATTTTTTTTTTTCATTTTAAATAAAGCAAGCAGCATGTCCTGACAACCAAGAAGTATCCTCAATTCACTTATTGGAAACCTTAAATTTTGTCAGTCATTTTCCCGTGATGATAGCAAACACAGCAGATTTTCATTCTAGCTATTCCCCAACAGCCAGCTGATTTGGCCTCACAATCAGCAAGAATAGCCAATCCATTGTTCCCTTCTATCTACTGGGAAAGGATAAAAACACTTGGATTTTCAATATAGGAGGTAGGGGAGTAATGGGCCTGGCTGAGTTTGGCTATTTCTGGACTGTTTTCTCTCCATCTCATGAGCGAAAGGATTTCTGAGACTAGATGCCAGGCCATGGCTAATAATGATGGCTGCGCTCTCACAGCCAATGGGCAAAGAATGTGAGGGGGAATCAAAAAAAGCAGAGAAAGAAGGCTGGCGTCATCTTTGCAGCAAAAGGCTCATCCATCCCCAAGACGATGAGCTGCTGCTGGTTTGTCCCTCTCCTTCCCCCTGGAATAAATCTCCGAATAATCAACAGCTCAGAAGAGTTGTTCTTTTTCAAGCCACAGCCTTTGGGTGCTTCTCTTTAATCAATTCTAAGTAATACTTATCTTCAGATCACAGGCCAAGAATGAAAATAAAATTTAAAATATTTTTTATATTCAAAGTGTATACATGAGTGGTTTTTTGTAAGTTTGGTGTTCATGTTGTTTTAAAAGTAGTCATTTTCACAGTAATGAGAGAACTTAGACAATTTTAACATTTGAGTAATTCATGCTTATTCACATTTTATTACTTATAGAGCAACAATAGTCTGTCAAAAGTCCAAAATATGTTTGTAGACACCAAGAATAATTTTTTTAAATGTAATTGTTTGAGAAGATTTCTGTCTGAACAGTTCTTAAACTGGTTTTGTATAATATACCAATGTTATGCTGATATTTGAACTATTTATAAATTTCAAACATAACAAACTGAAGATTATCAAAGTTTTAAAATACTATCTTGGGCCCAACAGTTTGCCAGGTGATCACTTTTTGTCTAGCATACATATTCCTCCTAGTTTTCTGGAACAGAGAGGCTAGAAAATGTTCACAAATGAATAAAAATAAAGGAGAATTTCAGGCACAAATAAAAATAGAAAAAGCTTGGGAGTTGTTAAAAAAAAATACACAAAACTTTTCCAATGCATTCAGCATAAAAAAATACCTAAAAATGCCTAACAACAGCATAACAAAGTGATTGAAATGTTTGTTGTGAACAAGAAATTGCAAATCAATAAAAAGCCAGGTAAGTACATAGAGAGAGCTTAGCTGCACTCCACTAAGACCGCTCTGCCATCCTGTGGGGAGAGGCAGCCTGCAGGGCAGAAGGGCAGGGAGCCCAGGGGAGCCTGCTCTCAGGAACGCTGGGTTGTCACCTAGAGAAACATCCATCTCTCTTATTACCCCACCGTGCTTTTCTGCCCCACATCAAACACCAGATGGACAACCAGCTGTCAGAAAAGACTGTCAGCTTGCCTCCTCAATGGGAGTATAGTGCGTGGAAGGTACCTTTTTTTTTAGTCTTGTACTTTCATGTGAGAAGTTCTGCTAAGGCAGCAGGAGCTCGGGGTAGGAGATACGTGCTACAAAAATGTCCAGAAACATCAAACATTACTCTCTCTACAGAAAGGTAGGCTCCAGCTTTAGCAGCTGATTCTTTTGGCTCAAGCTGAGTCAAGCAGTACACAAAGAATAGACAAAAGCCTGCAAATGACTGGCAGTCACCACGGGGTACGCCAAACCGAGGTTGGCTAACTCCCCACGTTGTTCCTTCTCTGTGGAAGAGCGGCTGCACCTGCGTCCAGCTCCAGCTTGGCCACATCTCCTCCTCTGGACCCTAGAAAATTCTCGCCGGCAAGAAGACAGGGCTCTGGTCATTGAAAGCCCTCGTTCCTGTGTATGTGTGGCTGCTTATTCAGATGGAGATTTTATTCCTCAGGCTTCACCCACTATAAGCTTGAGCTCTTTTTTAATGAACTATAAAATGAAGCATGACACAACTGTTAACAATAATTCCTTCTGTAATAACTAAACTCAAATGCAGCTCCCTTTTTCTGGAGGCATGTGGAATGAGCCACAGCCTCTAAAATTAGCACTTTTCACTCCCACATAACCCTTTGACAACCCAAACTTAATTATCCATTTACTGTTTACTTGTAATACTAATCCTCAAAAACCCCCTATTTGAGTGCCTCCTGCCAGTTTTTATGGTATATCAACTTTTTAAAAATATCATTACTTTCTTCAATAATAACTAAATGAGGGGGGGCATTTTCTTTTATGTAATATTATGGATGTCAAGAATAATAAGATATTTATGGATCTTAAGAATTGTCTGCTCATAGAGTTCATTTCTTAAACCTATATAGAACATCCTGTTATATAAGAAAGAGGCACTCATTATTCTTCCCATTTAATAGAAAGGGAAATAAAGGCCAATTGCATGATTTCTACAAATCCCTATTATGTAAAAAGTCTAGAGAAATCACCTATAAAATGATTTAACCACTATTATGTTGTCATGTATCAATGCAGGAACAGCATCAAGAAATCTGCATCTTTCCATACTGTATGGAATATAAAATTGTGGAAAGATAAAATACCTCTTTCATCACTTCCCTTTTGTGGATTTTCTTCTATGTCAGTTGTAGGATAGGATTGCCGACCACTGTTCACAATTCCAGTGTGATCCTGGGCATCTTGACAACAGGGCCTCTCTAATGGGAAATGTCTATGCATGGGGGAGGCCCTCAGGACACTGAGAAAGCAGATACAAAGCAAACTGGTCTGTCATGTTAGGCTTTCTCTCTTATTTGTAGTTACGTGATTGGAAGAACCTTCTTGTCAGTCAAGTATCTGTCTATTTTTATGTTCATAGAACACTCTCTTCAAAATTCAACTTTCAAATACCCTTGACATTAGAAAGGCAAAAAAAATGTGCTCTTGTTTACTTAGATGACACACCACTTCCCAATGTTTGCTCTAATCTGTTAATAACCGGTGGCAGGTGGACAGTCAAAAGAATTCCCATGAGAGCTATTTTCTCCTTTGAACAAGATGGAAATGGCACTGGATTAAGTTCAAATATTGTCTGTGACTGTAGCATATAAAGACATTAAATAGTTTATGGTACTGTAATGACTACCCTTGCAACTATTACTATCTCTTAAATTGTGTCTTGATAGCTTAGTCTCACAACTTGCTAAGAAAATATAGTGTGAAAGGGTCAAGAGCATAGCTATGTCACAGTAGATTTAGTAATCCACATCTGGTTAGTAATTCATTCATAGAGTCCAAATAAAAAATGTGAAACAGGCAAAAATGACTGTGTTTGTTTCAATCATAGTTAATCACACAATTCTTCAGTATGGACTATCACAGCCATCATGAGACATGTATGGGGCACTAATGGCAGCGATGGAAACAAAAGGCAATCATTAGCCACAAATAATTTCTATGAAAATTCACAACTGGATAATTCCCACACAAGATGACTTTATGAATAAAGTAATAGGTAATCTAGTTTCTGAGTATGACCAGACAACTCATATAGAATACAAAATGAACAAATCTTGAACAATAGGTATTATAATACTGATGAGATTATAAATTCATATAACTTGTCCAGTCATAAGTCAATAGACATAACACATGTCCTAAGAGTTTATAAAACCAATATTTTTGGAGAAGTAAAATCTCCAAAGTATCTGCCTCTGTAAAAACATCACAAAAATAAACAAGATGTTAGTTTTGGCAAAGGAAGCATTAAATGAAGAAGCATAAAAATAAGACAAGTTATCATCTTGGTAAGTCTCTGGTTTCATACAGATATTTAATGACAATTCATCTGATAGTATCTTAAGAATATTTTTAAAAATATTTTTTATTGCTTTTTTTACAGAGAGGCAGGGAGAGGGATAGAGTTAGAAACATCGATCAGCTGCCTCATGCATATCCCCTACTGGGATGTGCCCACAACCAAGGTACATGCCCTTGATCAGAATCGAACCTGGGACCCTTCAGTCCACAGGCTGAGGATCTATCGACTGACCCAAACCAGTTAGGGCTTAAAAATATTTTTTGCTTGCTTCCCTTCCCCTGGCAGCCATTGAGCAGCAGCAGCCATGGCTCAGCACTCCCCAATGACTTTGGGCCTCAACAAGGGCCACAAGGTGACCAAGGATGTGAGAAAGTTGAGGCACAGCCGCCTCTGTGGGTGCTTCACCAAGTACATCAAGTTTGTACAGAACATGATCCGAGAAGTGAGTGGCTTTGCCCTCACTGAACAGAGCCCCATGCACTATTCAAGGTCTCTAAGGACAAGCGGGCCCTGAAGTTGATCAAGAAAAGAGTGGGGACACCCATGTGTGCCAAGAGGAAGAGAAAGGAGCTGAGCAATGTCCTTGCAGCCATGAAGAAGGCAGCAGCAGAAAAGGGCTGAACTCCATCCCCTGTGTAATAGAACCTGTTCAAGAAAAAGAAAAAGAAAGAAAGAAAATAACATATTTCACTTACAATAATAGTTATTTAGTACATATCGTCACACACTTAAAGCTGTTTCAACCAAGGAGCGGTTGTAATAAAAACATAAAAATGTGGAATATAGCATTTCTGATGTCTTCAAGTAAATTAGAACAGATACAGTCTTCATTATAGAGCAGACACAGTTGATTTTAAACTTAATTCCCTATTAAATCTTTATTATCTCTGCTCCATGTTCTGAATGAAAAATACAAATTAGGGAACTATGGAAAATAATCTGAGTAGTACAATACCTCTTGTTATAAAACACTAAGTTTAGTGTTTAATATAAAGTAGAATATGCCATAGTTACCAAGGAAGATGTTAAGTAGTCCTATTCAATTAGAAAAGAAAAGAAAAAATAAAATAATTCTGAACATGAGAATAAATGCTTTCCTGAGGTAGCAGTGTTTCCAGAGAATAAAACAAAGTAGAAACTGTAAAACAGGAGTGAATAACAAACAACATTTGATAATCAATTTAAATTTTAAAAAAATTAGTAGAATAGGCTGTTTGGGTTTTTTTTTCAGTAGAAAGATTTTTTTTAATTTTTTTAAATTAAATCTTTATTATTCAGATTATTACATTTGTTTCTCTTTTTTCCCCTCCATAGCACCCCTCCACCCAGCTCCCACCCCTCCCTCTGCCCTTAGCTCCCTCCCATTGATCTCATCTATAGGTGTATGATTTTTGTCCAGTCTCTCCCTGTACACCCCTCACCCCTTTCCCCCTGAGAATTATCAGTCCATTCCCTTTCTGTGCTCCTGATTCTATTCTATTCACCAGTTTATTCTGTTCATCAAATTTTTAATTCACTAATTTTTAGGTTCACTTATTGATAGATATGTATTTGTTGTTCATAATTTTTTGTCTTTTACCTTTTTCTTCTTCCTCTTCTAAAAGAGTACCTTTCAGCATTTCATATAATACTGGTTTGGAGTTGATGAACTCCTTTAGCTTTTTCTTCTCTGTGAAGCTCTTTATCTGCCCTTCAATTCTGAATGTTAGCTTTGCTGGATAGATTATTCTTGGTTGTAGGTTCTTGCTATTCATCACGTTGAATATTTCTTGCCACTCCCGTCTGGCCTGCATCGTTCCTGTTGAGAAATCAGCTGACAGTTGTATGGGTGCTCCCTTGTAGGTAATAAACTGTTTTTCTCTTGCTGCTTTTAATATTCTCTCTTTGTCTTTTGCTCTTGGTATTTTAATTATGATGTGTCTCGGTGTGGTCCTCTTTGGATTCCTTTTATATGGGGTTCTGTGTGCTTCCTGGACTTGTAAGTCTATTTCTTTTATCAGATGTGGGAAGTTTTCAGTCATTATTTCTTTAAATAGGTTTTCAGTATCTTGCTCTCTCTCTTCTTCTGGCACCCCCACAATTCTGATGTTGGTACGCTTGAAGCTGTCCCAGAGTCTCCTTACATTATGTTCACATTTTTGGATTCTTTTCTCTTCTTGCTTTTCCAGTTGAGTGTTTTCTGCTTCTTTATATTTCAAATTTTTTACTTGATTCTTGCCTTTCTCTAGTCTGCTATTAGGACTCTGTATAATATTTTTTATTTCAGTCAGTGTATGTTTAATTTCTAGTTGGTCTTTTATCATCTTTAGTTGGACCTTTTCCATCTCTAGTTGGTCCTTTTTCATCTCCTCTTGACTCTCGCTAAATTTATCCAACTTTTCTAGCATATTCTTGAAAAACCTTACAAGCGTGGTTTTGAACTCTATATCCAGTCGTTTTTTCCCTCCATTTCTTTTGTTTGTGATCCCTTCCCTTGTCTCGGCATTTTCACTATGTCGGGGAAACTTCTGTGTTGAATTCAGCCTTGTGAAACCAGACTTGCAAAGCCACAGAAGCCTCTGTTGAGCTTGGGAGGGGTGGAGTCTCAGGGCTTAAGGGACCGCCTTGACTTCCAGTTGGCCCCGCCCTCCACGGCCCCTGAGTCTCACGTGACTGGGTAATTGCTGGAGTGGTCCTTGTGCACGCGTCCGCAGTGCTTCTAGACCGCTGCCCCTCCGGCTCCCCTGCGCACCAGGACCACACGAGTCTAGGTCTCCAGGGTTTCGCCCAAAACAGGGGCCCAGTGGACTCAGAAGTGGCACAGTTGGGAGGGTCTGTCTCCTGCCCACTCTCAAAAGGCAGCAGCACAGTCAGCAGTCTGTCCTTCACGCAGCGCCTTGCGCAACCAGACCTCTGATCTTTTGCGACTCCCCTAAATTTCCATGCACCTCTCCCTTTTCACAGTCCAAACTCACCCTATATGAGTTTCGGCTGCATCTGGGGTTTAGTGTTGTAAGATAAGTGGTTCAATGCCGTTGGGAGTCTCCGTTTCCCTCCCGCCAGAGAAAGCCAGCCAGGTACTCGGGCACCCACTCTCTCAGCGAGCGCGTCTCCGTACCTCAGCTTTTTGCAGCTCCTCTAGGTTTCTGTGAGCCCCTCTCTTTCCTTCTAGTTGTAGAACTTACATTCGGCCAGCTTTCCTGTGGTTCTGGATGATGTCTGATCTTTTAGTTGTAGTTTTGAAATTGTTGTGCGAGGCAGCAGTGTAGGTGTTTACCTATGTTGCCATCTTGGATTCTCCAGAAAGATATTTTTAAAAGAGAGTTTTAATTATGCAAATACATATGAGGGATAAAATAAGTCATTATTTTAAAATCAAGAATAAAGTGATATAATAAATATGAAAACACTTTGATGAAAAAGAACTGCAAATGTTCTTTTTTATCTAAGTGTTTTTCCAGGATATTTTGTGTTTATCAAGATGCTTGTCTTGTTATTATTTACTAGAGGCCCAGTGCATGAAATTTGTGCATGGGTGGGTTCCCTAGGCCTGGCTGGCAATCAGGGCTGGCTGAGGCCTTCCTTCCAGCTGCTGGCTGCTGACCAGAGCCTGCCAGACAGGGGAAGGGACCACAGGAGGTTGTCTGGTGCAGGGAGGGATCAGAGGAGGTTGACCAGCCACAGGAGGTTGGCTGTGGGAGTGCACTGACCACCAGGAGGCAGTCCTGCATTGAGCATCTGCTCCCTAGTCGTCAGTGCATGTCATAGTGACCGGTCATTCGGGTTGTTCTGGCATTTCAGTTGCTTAGGCTTTTATATATGTAGATAGTGTCAATAATGTGATGCTGGGGGTTTTGACAAAAATAAGCTATGCATATTTAAAAATATATTTGCATTAATGTTAAGACCAATATAAAATTTAACTTTTATTAGAATTTTTGATAAAGGTATTATTTCTTTGTATATGCTTAATTATGCAATTGCTTTCCGTTTTTGCTCAACAAGTGTACTAATTTCAATTAGTAATTTTAAAAAATTGTTTTTACCTGCTCCATAAAAGTGAAACTCTAACCATAATCTTAGTAATTTTATAGTATTCCAGAGAGGTTTTCTAGCATAATTTATTTTATCCCCTTTTTATCTTAGGAAAATGAATATGTGGATAATTATTCCCTGTAAATAATCTGTGCCTATAAATATTACTATAAATGAAGAAAATTAACTAGTAGATGGAGAAAGTAATTTGCAAATTCAAATTTAAAAAATTAGCTAATTAAATAAACCCCATTGCTTTGATTATTTTATAGAAACAAAGTATTTGTTTAATTTTTGAAGTCAGTGTCAATATCATATTTTATCTATTTGAGACTGTGATTTCTTCTCCTTACTATTTCTCTAAGAAATAAAAAGCATAAAAAGGATCTTATATGTTAATATCATAAATTTCTTGTTTTGACTCCTGACTAAGCCTCCATCTTTTTTTTTAATTTATGAAAACCTAGAGACTACCAAAATACATAATTTAAACACATTTGCACATGCTTTTACTTCCAGGTGAGAAATGAAACAGTATTACTGAGAAAATTATTAGAAATATGAACTACATCTCAGTTGTGATTGCCTTAAAATCAATATCCTTTTATTTGAACAAACAGCAGCAAAAATCATTAAGATAGAACCCTCGCAAGTCAGGTTAAATTATAGCTCAATCGTGAATTTGTTAGATCATTTGGACAAATTGTTTCAACAATTTCCATTTCTGCCTCTTGTAAGTATAATAAGCATAATCATCCTTGCTGGAAGCCATGACATAGAAGAATATGTTTTTGGGAAACTTTCCAGATTATTAGGTATCTATTATAAAAGAGGAAAGGAACTATGTACAAAAGTACTATCTGTCAAGAGACAAATTTTATCACATATACTTGAAGTCATGTCCTTATGTCTATGTGGGTAGTATTCACATAAAACTTCAGAGGAATAAGTACTTCACAAAATAAAACCTAGAGCAGGCTTTAAAAAAATAATCAATACACTGTAGAATAAAGCAGATGAATTGATTTAAATGCCTGAGTCCTCAGGATTCTTATTTATTCCATATAGTATCTAAAACATGCCAACACCGAGAGTTCTTTTGCTGGTCTTTCTTTAAATTTCCCAAGTGAAAAAATATACTCAAGAAGCAAAATTCAATTTAGAAGTAGCCACACAGAGAGCCCGGGACATGACTGGTCATGTTAACATGCTTGCCAGCTTCTGCCTTGTGCTAGCCACCTGACTGCCCTCCTAGCACCCAGTTGTCCCAGGGATGGTGTTTCCATGACTATCACCCGCTGCCCCTAGGCTCCTGCAGCCTATTAGGCAAAAACCCTCTGCTCTTTCTGAGTAATAGAGCACTTGCAAAACCACACAATTATCTTCAATTTTCCAAGAATTTGACCACTAGCAAAAACAGCCATTTACCTGCTTTCATAAATATTTTTTTCAATTTTATTATTTTTAATGGTTTTTCAAATATTATGACATCTGCTACCCCTTCCTCCACAATGGACATACTTCCATTAGTTTTTTTTTTTTTAATCTAAATCTTAGCTAACAAGATTGCCTATATATAACTAACTGTTCCTTTTCTTTAAATGTTCAAGACACTAAACCCCTGTGAAGACACACAGCTGGCTGAAGTACACTACCAGATGATCATACCACAGGCAGCAACTGCTAAGAAATACTGGAGATTAAAAGGAAATTCAGCTTTTCAGATTCAGTAAGATAATAACTATCTTATAGTAGCACCGAATTCACAGGTGGTGAGCCTCCAGTCATTGCTGGAGTTGTATTTCTAATCATTGACCTTGGAGAGTTCAAATTAATCAGAATATCATGGTCTTTCAGTTTTGCCTGATTTTCTCCAAGAAAGGGAATTAACTACAGTTTAGGTTTGGAACTCTAAAAGAGATTTGTAGATTCATATTGCTTTCCCTGCAAAGATAGCCTTAAAAGGTAACTTCCTTTTTGTTTCAAAGATTATTATTGAGTGTTGAGAAATGTTAAATACATGTTTTCTTTTTAAAAAAATCAGCCTCTCAAAAAGTGCAACATGAAGTTTGTTGATTATAAGAGTATTTAAACAAATTAAAATGTCTACTTTTTTAAATATAAAAACTAATGATTTATAACTTGTACATTCAGTTATTTGTGTTACATTACTTTAAACTGGATAAGTAAGACATTTCTACTTTCCAGGTATTATAAACTGCCATGCCCCTAACAAGCAATTTAATATCACAGAGAAGGAAATTTCCAGTTTGCAGTAAGTAGCTCCCTCCCTCAAGTCCAGAGTTAAATACTACTTATAAAGATGTGTAAACAGAACATTTTAAAGTTGTATTGAACTGTGCATGGCCATAAATAATATTAGGGGGTGAATAATGATTTTCCTGATTTATGCAGTATTTCCTTAATATTTCTGGAAGGTAAAACTAGTTAGATGGGTGACTAGTGAGACAGAGGTTACCTGGAATTTCAATTATCAATCAATGTGTCAATTATTAAATATCCATTATGACAGTAGCCCTGCAACCATTTCCAAAAAACAAGCAATATCCCTGTCTTCAAATCACCTCAGTGTCCTGAATGGCCTGGCATGTTGGCTCCACTCTCTATTTAGGGTGTAGCGAGGATGGGCTCAGTAACTCACTGACACTCAGAACATCAAGTAAAAAAATGCAATGATGAGAGAGATTCAGTGTCACAAAGTTAGGATGCTGTAATCTAGAGGGCCTTTTTCCTCTTTCCTAATCCAAACATTCTTCAAATTCTCATTGGTCATTGAAAACAGGTGGAGTTTCGACATTCACCTGCTTTAAATCACTGGGCTCCATACATTTCACAGCATTTAAAAGGCAAGTGACACAACTCATCATAATGTACTGTGGAAACCCCTTTCCACATCCCACGTGGTTCAGGGTTCAGGTTCAGGGTTCAGGTTCTGGAGGAGGCCACACACAAATAAAAGAGACTAGAAAAGTATTAAATTGTCGATATTGGGGGCCAGGCAGGAGCCTACCTCTAGGGGGAGGACTACTCCCCACTCCGGCCTTGCTACCCCCCTTTTTTTTTTTAAATATATTTTATTGATTTTTTACAGAGAGGAAGGGAGAGGGATAGAGTTAGAAACATCGATGAGAGAGACATTGATCAGCTGCCTCTTGCACACCCCCTACTGGGATATGCCCGAAACTAGGATGCATGCCCTTGACCGGAATCAAACCCGGGACCTTTCAGTCCGCAGACCAACGCTCTATCCACTGAGCCAAACTGGTTTCAGCGTTGCTACCCCTTTTATTAAGGTTTGGGATCCACCCATAGAGGCAGGCAATTCCAGTAATAGCCAATCAGCAAGGATTTACATAAGATTGACAGGTGGAAGTTGCTTCAGCTACCACTGTCTCAACTAGATAGTGAGTGGGTGGCTCTGACCTTTCAGAGCCTCCAAGGTTAACCAGCCTTCCGGATTCTTTGTCCACACCTCTCTGCTAGTGGGGGCAAGGGTTGGTTTCTGACAATGTACCTTGCTGAAGGCTAATTCCAGCATGTCATAATAAATGCAAGAAGTTCATCAAAAGGTTGGTGGACCTTGAGCCTTCAGCAAGGGCTGAAGAATTACTGCCTGCTGGAATGGCCAAAAGCATTTCCCCAAACCTGAAAATTTGCATATATTATTGCCTACTGCCAGACAGCTGAGGGCATTTCAATCTACATGTTATTACCTGCCAGTGGCCAAACAGCTGAACAGCTGAAACCAGTTCCCCCTACCTGACAATACTCACTGTATACCAAACCTTGCCTTTGATATGTATATCTGCTTTCTTAGGGCAATTTGTGTTAATAAAAATCTAGGGGTGCAGAGATTTGGAGAACTTGGTTATTGAAGCTAGGTCTCCTCAGGCCCCAAAATGCCTTCCAAATTTATATTTCATGTCTATTCTCTTTATTAATTTACATGCAGCCCTTCTCCAGATTCCTGAACTCTTCTAGATGCTGAGAAACACCGTAGCAGTACCTCAATCTAAATAGTTCAAAGGGGTCTACTAGTGTGAATATTCTTGCCTCCTTTAAGTTTTCTGAAGAAGAGAGGGAGGGAATTCATAATGTGCTCATGAAATTCCATTGGGTATTTTATCAATTCATTTAGCATATTCATTGAGTGTCTACTATATACCAAACTATACTAAGTTATGGGGACTTCTCTTCCTGGCACTGGAACCCTGGGCTGGGGGCCAGGTGTGGGGCTGAGACCCCTTGCTCCTCATAGAAGACCTCCTCAACCAAGCGATCCCTCCCAATTAAAAACATGCCACATGTTCTGTGCCTCTGCCCCTCCTACTAATCTCAATGTGCTTTCTTATTTAATTCTCTAGTTGTAGGGCTTCCATTCAGCTAGATTTTTAGGTGGTTCTGAATGATGGCTGCTCTGTATTTTAGTTGTAATTTTGATGTGGTCTGGGAGGACCCAAGTATTGGTGTATACTGTCATCTTGGTTCAGAGGCTTGACTTACGTTTTAGAAAGGAACCCTAATATTTCTTTTCTTATGTTGGAGGAAAATAAAATTTGAATTGTTTTCTCCCTATTATACATATGATGGTAGTTTTTCTGTAAACTTAAATATTGATAGAATGTGAGTCTGGCTCTTGACAAACTCACAAAAAGAAATCAGACCAAAAAGACAAATAACCCAAGTAAAAATGGGCAAAGGATTTGGGTAGACATTTCTCCAAAGATGATATATAAATGGCCAATAAGTATAAGATAAGATGTGCACTATCATTAGTCATAAGAGAAATGAAAATTAAAATCACAAAGAAATATTACTTCCCTGCTGTAATAAAAAAGACAGACAACTAATAAGCTTTGACAAGAATGTGAAGAACTGAAATCCTCATACATTGCTGGTATGGATGTAAAATGGAGCAGCCACTGTGGAAAACAGATTAGTGGTTTCTCAAAAAGTTAAACATAGAATTACCTTTCTCTCCTATACTTTTTAAAAGATTATTTTATTGCTTCTATTCACAATTACCAAAGGCATTTCCAATGATTATTAGGAGCTGGGAAAATAAGATTCACATTTTAAGAAATCTTTGAAAGGACATTATTTCTCATTAGCTAGATTCAGTGCAATATTGATTGTTAACGTTTTTGGATATTTATTCAACTGAGAAGAAGAGAAAAGATATGAGTTGAATTTGGAATGTAACTTTAATAGGATGTGTAATAGGCTTTAAAATAAGGTAATATTGAGTAACTTAGTAGAATTATCTATGACAGAAGTAAGCATATAAAGATAGGATGCTGAAGTATAAAACTGTAGAACCTGGTGGGACTTAAAAAAATAGGAACAGGGTCAGTATGTGTATAGTTACCCTTAGCTTCAAAAAAACAAAATAGGTCTATGATTCTATTACTCCAAGACATTATGATAATACCAAAAATAAGATTATAAACATTCTTAACACCCAGTGAAAAATGAACCATTCAAAAGGAGAACAATTCTGGGCAATTAATAATCCTCCCACATTTTTCAAAGCCACTCAGAGAGACCAAATAGAGTAATGATGCAAATGACTACTCAGAACATAGTGGCTTAAAGTGTTGGAGGTTTGCTTTTAGTTGTACCAAATTGTAAAACTTCTGAATGTCCTAAGTTCTTTACCCTGGGAGAAAGTGACAGTGATGTAACTTTGGGGATGGTATGTATAATGACATTCATGATCTGAGTTTTTGTGGTAATACATGGAAATCATGTAATTATGAGGTACACCTTAAATTTATAGGTGTACCCCTTAACATATAACAATTATTTCTCAATAAAACTGGATGGGGGTGGGGAACACACTAGACTTGAAGTCAGGAGACCAAATACTATTCCTTCTTTACCTCGACTAACCACTCTTGTTCACCTGGCACTTTCCCTTGAGTTTTTGTATGTATTTATAATATATGTGCATGTGTGTATTCCTGTTAACAAAACAATTTATTCTTTTTTTAAGACATATTTTTATTGAGAAACCAAGATGGCGGCATAGGTAAACACCTAAATTGCTGCCTCACACAAAAATATCAAAACTACAACTAAAAGACAAAATGGAGACCATCCAGAACCACAGGAAAGCTGGCTGAGTGGGAATTCTACAACTACGTAGAAGGGAAGAGGAAAGCACATTGAGACTCAGAGGAGCTGCAAAAGGTTGACGTACCAAAACACGCACGTGGAAAGGACGGGCGGCACAGTGCATGGGTGGCTGAATGCGTGGCTGGCTTCCTCAAGAGGAAGGGAGACAGGAACTCCCAACTGCATTGAACTCCAGTCCCTGGCAAGCCTCTGGGAACCCAGACCCATTTGGGAGGAATCAGGACTGTTGGGAAAAGAGAAAGCACACCAAGACTCAAGGGAGCTGTGGAAGGCAGAGGTCCGGAGGCTTGCTCACAGAGAGGACTGACTGATGAGTACATGGACAGCTGAGTGCATGGCTGGCTTTCTAAAGTGGGAGGGGGACTTCCAACTGTGCTGAACTCTAGTTCCAGATGAGTTTCTGGGAACCCAGACTCATTCAGGGAGAAATTGCACTGTCTGGCAGCAGGTGAAACTCAAGGGCAGCTCTCTCTCAGAGGTGCTTGCAGTGATTACCAAGGGCCCCTAAGACCCTGTGGCCTCATAGGGCAGGGCTGAGAGGAAGCCAAGGCTGTCTGCTTAGTACTGAGACTTCGCCCCATCCAAGCTCAGCACAGAGGCTTTTGCAATTTTGCAAGTCTTGTCTCATAAAGTGTCTCCAGCACAGAAGTTTTCCCAGCATAGACACAGTTGATCCTCACAACCAATTGGCCTGGAGGTCAGTTCCTCCCAGTGATACCAACAACAATCAAGACTTAACTCAACAAGGCTGTGTACACAGTTTATAAAGGAGTTCACCAAGAGTGTCCACCTCAGGTAACTGGGGAGGCTGAGCCACTGGGCCCTATAGGACAACTAGCACACAAAGCTACTCTACCAACACAGGGAAGCAGCGAAAATTCAGAGACAAAGAAATAGATCACAAAGGAAAGAAATGGAGATAGCAAATGACTGAATATAGAGTTCAAAACCATGGTTATAAGGTTTTTCAAGAATTTCCTAGAAAAAGCCGATAAATTTAATGAGACACTCAAGGATATGGAAAAGGACTGACTGAAATAAAATATATTGTACAGCATACTAGAGAACCTCAAGAATTAAATCAAAGATCTGAAATACAAAAAAGCAAAAAACACTCAACTGAAAAAGCAAAAAGAAAAAAGAATCCAAAAATTTGAACATAGTGTAAGGAGCCTCTGGGACAACCTCAAGCATACCAACATCTGAATTATGGAGGTGCCAGAAGAAGAGAGAGAGCAAGATACTGAAAACCTATTTGAAGAAATAATAACAGATAACTTCCCCCACCTTGTGAAAGAAATAGATTTACAAGCCCAGGAAGCGCACAGAACCCCGCCAAAAAGGAATCCAATGAAAACCACACCAAGACACATCATAATTAAAATGCCAAGAACAAAAGACAAAGAGATAATATTAAAAGCAGCAAGAGAAAAACAGTTATTTACCTACAGAGGAATACCCATATGACTGTCAGCTGATTTCTCAACAGAAACCATGCAGGCCAGACGGGAGTGGTAAGAAATATTCAAAGTGATGAATAGCAAGAACCTACAACCAAGATTACTCTACCCAGAAAAGCTATCATTCAGAATTGAAGGGCAGATAAAGAGCTTCACAGATAAGAAAAAGCTAAAGGAGTTCATCAACTCCAAACCAGTATTATATGAAATGCTGAAAGGTACTCTTTAAGAAGAGGAAGAAGGAAAAGGTAAAGCTAAAAATTAAGAACAACAAATACATGTCTATCAACAAGTGAATCTAAAAATCAAGTGAATAAAAAATCTGATGAAAAGAATAAACTGGTGAATATAATAGAATCAGGGGCATAGAAAGGGAGTGGACTGACAATTCTCAGGGGGAAAGAGGTGTGGGAAGACACTGGACAAAAATCGTACACCTATGGATGAGGACAGAGGTGGGGAGGTAAGGGCAGAGGGTGGGGTAGGAACCAGGTGGAGGGGAGCTATGGTGGGGGAAAGAGGAATAATTGTAATACTCTGAACAATAAAGATTTATTACATATATATATTTTTACATTTAAATAGCTAGTAACTACCATACTGGGCAGTGGAGCTCTAGACCAAAATTCAGTATATTTAAAACATTGAGCAAAAAAGAAAGAAAGAGAGACAGAGAGGATTCATAGACATCTAGAACAGTGTAGTGATTGCAGGGGTGGTGGGGAAGTGGGTGGAGAGAAAGTGATTGGAGGTGGAAGAGGGGATAAATGGTAATAGGAAAAAATAAAATAAAGGGGAAAAACAAAACAAAAAGATATATTTTTATTGATTTCAGAAAGGAAGGGAGAGGGAGAGAGAGATATAAACATCAATGATGAGAGAGAATAATTAATTGGCTGCCTCCTGCATACCCCCCAGTAGGGATGGAGCTCACAACTTGGGCATGTGCCCTGACTAGGAATCAAACTGTGACCACCTAGCTCATAGGTCAATGCTCAACCACTCAGCAACACCAGCCGAGCTCTGCTTAATTTGAAAATTCAACTGTTAGTAAAACATATAATGAAGACAATTTACCTCATTGATGAATTATTGTGGACAACTGATGAGCTGCATTATAACATGAGAGCAAGGGAGAAAAAAGGCCCAATGTACAGTAAAATCAAAATTAAATTTGGCAGGGAAGAGAACCTCATGAAAACAAAACCTTGTAAATCTTAGTAGGGACATGCTGGGCACAGCACAAACAATAACTTGAGGTTTGTAGAGGGGAAAATAGCATAATTGAGACAAAAAGAAGGAATGAGAGAAATTGATGTGAATGCACACAGGGGGATGAACATATCTTCCACTTCAATAAAAAGTATATTGTATTTGTGTTGAAATATCAATTCTGCACAATACTTTATGTGTTTCCCCGTCTCCTAACAAAAGTGTGGTCCTTGGAGCATATTGAGGAGTCTCAGAAAGTAAACAGTTAGAGGAAAGGTGTTAATGAAGCAGCTTGATGCAATTTGATCAAAAGTAATAAGAGATGAAGAGGTAGTGGGTCACCTGTGCAGCAAAACCTAAATGAAAAGCCTGGCTGGTGTGGCTCAGTGGTTGAGCATGGACCCATGAACCAGGATGTCATGATTCTATCTCCAGTCAGGGTACATGCCCAGGGTTGCAGCCTCGATCCCCAATAGGGGGAGTGCAGGAGGCAGTCAATCAATGATTCTCTCTCATCATTGATGTTTCTACCTCTCTCTCCTTCTCCCTTTATCTCTCTAAAATCAATAAAAACGTATTTTTAACAACACTTAAAGGGAAGAACATCAACTGTTATTGGTGTCATCTTTGGTATGTAATGCATTTACAAATTAGAATCCATCTATGCCTGCCATTCTTCCTCCACTTGAACATTCATAGTTTAGTAAACTCAGTTCCTGATTGTCCAGTCATGCTTTTATCCAAGAAAAAGATTCCTGGAGAAAGGAATATCTTTAAAATGTTTGGGGCTTTGGGCTTCAAACTACCCTCCTTTTCAGGGTCTCTAATTGCTTTCTGTCAAACTGGGAAGTCAATCTGGAATATTTTCAGGATGCTCAAGTTCCTGCAAGCTTTATACTTAAAGCAGATGCACAGCTGTGCAGAGAACAACCTTTGAAGTTATCATGCTTTGCTGGTAGCTAAAATACTTTGCTTTGATCTGTAGGCACCATTTTTCCTAGGGAACTTTCTCGTGATTTTTGTATTTTCTGTCCCCACGTATTTTTATTCTATAATGTCACTATTTCTTATGAACCAAGGAAGGCCAATATTTTGCCAGCTGTGTTATCTTTGGTAATATAAAGGTAAGAGAAACAAGATCACTGAAGCTATGTGATTTCTTTTAAGTGCTCATTATAACTAACTTTGATTTAATAGTAATTTTATATTTCTTTTTATTTTTACCTCCTGATATTTGTAGAGAATAATAAGAAATTTGGACTCATTTGTCTGTAAACATTATGTAAAATGAGAAAGAGCAAGAAAAAATATTTAATTTCTTGATGAGTTTTATTATTTTGTTACTGGCATGGAAGATTTTATTAAAATGGTCCATAACTATTTAATATTTAATAAAATAATTACATGGCATATAAAGTTATATTTCTAAAATGATGGAGAAAGAGAAAAAATCAAGAAAAAAGAGAAATGGGGGAGAAAAACTCTAATAAGGGAAGATGGAAGCAAAAGAAAAAAACAAATTAAGGAAGAACATGAAAGAAAAAGAAGAGAGAAAAGTAGATAAAAGAAATGGATGGGGGTAAAAAGAAAAAAGTATTGTGCAAAATTTATATTTCAATACAAACACAATATACTTTTGTGTTAAAAAGGTACATATCTAGTTATTATTCTCTACAAATCTTACTATTGTTGCTGCTATTGCTTTAAAATATACATATATGCTTCTTTAAATAAATGTCTTTATGTCCTGAGTACACATAGTACTAAGAAAAAGTGGTCCTGAGTGCTTTTCTTTCCTATTATTATGTTTAAAGGAAAAGAGATTTTTTTAAATGACCTCTCAATTCTTGAAGACAAGGATAATGTAATGTGGTTGTTATTTATGGTTTTAAAAACAAACAAACATGGCTTGTATAGATTTCCCTAAACTGATATTTGCTGTTAAGGTATTCATGCATTTATTTATTCTGAAAGATAATTGAAGACCTTAGGGAATACTTAAACTCCCACCAATGAAAGGTACTAAAAATGATGAACAACTGGATAAACTGTAGATTCGTGTCTACAAAGCCATTTCTATCTTAAGTCAAATTGCTCTCTGAAAAACTGATGTCTAACTCTTGAAAAGGGTAATGAATACAGCTGGGTTAGTATATGTAATATTGCATTAAGAAAATGTAGGGGATCCACGCAATAAGATAATCAAGAGTCCTAATCTTGATACTAACATTTTTAGCATAATTTTTGTTTTGAATTCAGCTTTACCACCAGGACCACCTTTGGATTATAAATGCTATGTGAGCAGTTAGAACTCAGCCTATTGCATGCATTTCTGCCATTATGGACAATAGCTTTTTGGTTTATTGCATACTTTGAGCATATACACTGTGTACAGAAAGATTCGTGGCATCTAGCCTAGCACACAAAATAGCTTTAAAACAAGTTATTTGCACTGGGATTTGGCTCTCAATTTAAGTTGCCTTTTCAACGTTTCCTCCTTTTAAAATGGTGGCCTTTGACTATCAGCCAACTACTTGCAATATTGCATGCTCAGGGTAGCCTATGTCAGGCTTACAAAGTTCTCTTTTGTTCCCTACCTGTGTGTTGGCACATTGTATTATGTTCTAGCAACAGAAGTAACTAGGGATCAAGCCAACTGGCTACTTGACATTGAAGATAAACTGCTGAGAAAGATGTGGCTAAGAACAGCTTTCTCTGTAAAGAAGAGCCAAGAAGATTCTAAATGTATTTGAGACTCTCAATAGAAATGGCCCAGATAGGGACACTACCTCATTTTAAAGAATGGCTAATGCTTTGTTCATGCCCAGTTTCTCTTCTCCTTGGAGCAGAAAACAGGACATCTTGACATGTGTAATGCCCTTCCTCCTAAATATAATGGTACCTTTCACCCATTTCTGGTGACTTATTTTCTCTTGCTGCTGGATCTCCTACATAATTATAAGCCTAAGGCAGGCAGGCACAATGGTAAATAGTGGGTGAAGGTTTCCTCCAGAGATGCAGACAATATCTACCTGGCTTGTCTGCCTTACTTTGGCCATTAACTCACTTCTATACTCTTTTGAGCAAAAGGTGTGAAAAAGCTCCCAAAAAAATGAAGAAGATGCTTTTTGCCCCAAATCTTATTTTCTGGTCCAAGATGTTTTGGTGAGTCAGTTTGAACATGCTAAGGGGGAAAGCAGAAAGAAGAATCCTACCAAAGAGTAAGCAACATATGCAACTTCTGTCCAAGTGTAATCCTCCCACTCATAAAGCAACCTAGTCAGATGAAGAAATATGAGTATATGTTGAGCAGTTTTTCTGATGGGGCAGGGCGGTCCCTCTGAATTATGGAAATTTTCAAATCAGAGCAAGCAGCATTTTTGTACCCCAGCTGGAGAGGGTCTAACTCATTGTCTTTACAAGTTCACTGTTTGCTGCCTGACCTCTCTGAGGCAGCTGCAATAGTTTGCGCTCCAGAGTTCCTGCCTCCACTAGTTTCTTCACCCAATTCATCCTCCACCCAGCTACAACATAATCTCCCTAAGGCACCAGTGATTTAACCCGCACCAGTGATTGAAACCTTCAGTGTTTGACCATTCCATGGAGAATCTAATGGGCATTGGACCTTCTCCCCCAGTTTCCTCACTTGCAACATGCTCTCAAAAAGCTGGACAGCCCTGGCTGGTTTTGCTCAGTGGATAGAGTATTGGCCTGCGGACTGAAGGGTTCCGGGTTTAATTCCAGTCAAAGGCACATGCCCAGGTTGCAGGCTCAATCCCCAGTAGGGGGTGTGTAGGAGGCAGCCCATCAATGATTCTCTCTCATACTTGATGTTTCTCCCTCTCTTTCTCTCTCTCTCTCTTCCTCTTCCTCTCAGAAATCAATAAATGCTGAACAAAGTATTTGATGTTTTATGGACATGCCCTGTACTTCCTACTCTCAAGTCTTTACTCACGTTATTCTTTTCTCCTAGCATATCTAACCTGTACCTACTGCCCCCCTTCTCTTCTATTGAAATCTTATCCATTGTTATGAATTAAAATGGAATTCCTCCCCGCTACCTCACAAAATATGTTGAAGTCTTTCTAAGAACCAACCAGGTATTTGATCACAGAATTATTAAGACTTTCTCTTACCAGAATGCTTAAAAAAACATCTATTTCTACTTTCTTTTTTTCTTTTTTCTTTTTTCTATCTTGGTTGGCACTCTAAACTCCATATTAGTTTGAGGTGGGTTTTGGAAGTATGGGGAGTAAGAAGACATAGATGCTATCTCTATCTTTGCTTTGTAGATGAAATAAAAATCTGAGAATCTGCATATGCAAAAATACATGCAATTGTCTTACATTTCCCACTTTTTCATTCTAACGATTTAACCTAAATTACAGTTGTATTCAAGTGTCAGAAAATTAAAGTATGGCTCTGGCCAGTGTGGCTCAGTTGGTTGTCCTCCCATGTACTGAGAGGTTTCAGGTTATTTTCCTGGTCAGGGCACATGCCTGGGTTTCAGGCTTAGTCCCCAGGAGGGGGCGTACAGAAGGCAATCAATCAATGTTTCTCTCCTCTCCCTCTCTCTCTAAAATCAATAAAAACATATATTTTTAAAAAGAGTTAAAGTATGAAAAAGATCATACATGTTTCCCAATCTAATCATAAGACCATGCTCTTCCTTTAGCAATTTATTACTTTTTTATTTTAAAAAAATAGTCTCTTTCATTGAGATTTAGAGGATCACACATTCCTAATTAGAAAAAAATCTATTTTTATTTTGAAAAATACATATATATATATATAGTGAGTCCAGGACAAAATACATATGTATAGTGTCTGTTCTATAGCAGATCTATTTCCTTGCTTTTCTATAAACTGAAGTCAGGCAATATGCAGTGGTCAATGGAAAATAGATTCATTTCTTTCCAGGATTAAAAAATATAACCCAGCCCAACCGGCGTGACTCAGTGGTTGAGCATTGACTATGAACAAAGAGGTCATGGTTCAATTCTTCTTTAGGGCAATGCCCAGGTTGGGGGCTTAATCCCCTTGGGGAGCATGCAGGAGGCAGCCAATCAATGATTCTCTCTGATCATTGATGTTTCTAGCTCTCTCTCCCTCTCCTTTCCTCTCAGAAATCAATAAAAAATATATTAAATGTATGTAAAATTTACTATATGGATGCTGATACTACATTTCTTTGCAAAGTCACCTTTCTATCATTGTGAATATAAAGATAATATGACAAGACTTTAAATGTTTATTGAACAAAATCACAATTGATTAAAAATACTGAATTTGTTATCTTATGCAAACATATTTTACTGTTGTGCAAGATTGCCCTCTTGTGTTTTCTTTAGTTAAGTCATTATTTTAACAATTTAATATTCAACTTTTAACTTTACCATTTAAAATTAACTAACTATTAAATGAATTTCAAAGCTGTACACTTGAAATCATACAAATCACAAGTTAATGTTAGTGTTTGGGTTTGTGGTACACTCTATTCTTTCAAATTTCATAAGTAAGTTATAGGTTACTATGGCCTAAAGTTAAAAATGTGGATTCACACAGAAGTAAATACATTTTAAAAAATTTAGAATAATGTCAAGGAATACTAAAAGCCTTTTACCCATATTATCAAGTTATGATGCAGCCAATTAGTCTACTCACATAGGTCTGGATTAATATTCCTGCAATCAGTTTCTCCCTTTAGCTTACCTAATTATTATAGATATCTAAATATACTGTAAACATTTTTAATTATTTTGTAAAAATTCCTTGTTTATGTAATCAGCAAAGTTTTCTTTTTAGTGTTGCCTAATTAAAACAGGTACTTTCAAGTGTTGCTGGTAAAAATATAAATCTGATACACCTTTTTGTAAGTCAAACTGGCAGTATATAATAAAATCCTTAAAAAAGTATTATTAGGTTTACTTCTAGGAATTTATCTCAATAGTGCAATCCTAAGTACCAATGAATTTTACGCCCAAACTGCTCATCACAGCATAATTTATAGCATAAAGATCAGTAACAACCTCCACGTGGCCATGTGTTGAATTAGATTGGAATACAATCAGACAGTGGAATCATTAACAACTATTACATTTTTTAAAAATCTATTATATTGATTTTTTATATAGAGGAAGGGAGAGTGAAAGAGAGTTAGAAACATCAATGAGAGAGAAATATTGATCAGCTGCCTCTTGCACACCCTCTACTGGGGATGTGCCCGCAACCAAGGTACATGCCTTGACAGGAATTGAACTTGGGACCCTTCCATCCACAGGCCGACACTCTATCCACTGAGCCAAACTGGTTAGGGCCACAACTATTAAATTTTTAATGTAATGTTTAAAATAAAATTTTTCTATGTTATGATGTTAAGTTTAAAAAAATCAGGTCTGAAATAAAATGTCTCAAAATATTACAGTGGTTGTCATTTGAGAACAGCACTATGATGGGATTTTTTTCTCTATTTTTTACGTGTCTGTATATATCATGTTGAATATAAATTACTCTTATAATGGGGGAAGTCTCCATGTTCCTAACTTTAGCAGAATAGAATCCAGGTACTTCCCTCTTTATAGAAATTAGGATTTCTCTGTGGACTTTCTATGCAAGTTCAGAAAGATTTTATAAAGACAACCAGGATTTCAGCAGCTAGCTCAAGATATAGCATCCAGTTGAGTGACTGTAGGTAAGTGGAGGGATCCCTAGGTCACAGAGTGGGTAAGGTCTTTAGGGTGGATGCTTTTTCTCCATACACTTTATTCCTTGGAAGAAGAGAAAAATAGACAGGTGATATAAAAGAGCAAACAAAGTAACAACTACTTATTACATGTTGAATATGTGTTAGGTTGGTGCAAAGGGTCAGAAGTTAAATTTGATGAATGGCTGAATAAAAAGAGGATGATTATAGAATTTCACCTCCATGCTGTAAGACTTCCCCAGCTAGATTGTAGCTAATGAGCTGGTCTTCCTATCTGCGTTTCTGCACATCCCTGGTCTCCCTTACCTCCCATCTCTAGTCGTTTTCCATACTGCAGTGAGAATGATCTTCTCAAAGAGCAAATCTTCAACAGATTCCCAGTGTCCTTATGGACAAACTCTAAACTCTGTATGATGGCTGATAAGGCCTCTTAAGGTCTGGCTTCAGCTTCCTAGTACTTCTCTAGCCTCCCTCCCTCTCTCTCCCAGGCTTTGCCTCTCGTATGCTCTGGGATCCACCTGTCTCTCATCGCTTACTTTTCAAGTCTCTGGTTAAACGTTGCCTTCACTGGGAAAACTTAGCTACACTGCCATGTGCACCCATCGTAATCACTGCTTTCCTAACATAGTCCTTTCTGTATGTCATTAAAATCTCTGGCTTAATTTCTTCATCTGAACTGTAGGGTCCGGGAGGGCCAGGGCTAAGTAGGCCCTGTTTACCTTGGTACTTACTATGCCTAACAGGGTAGCAATAGATGTTTACTGAATGAATAAATGGATAAATAAGTTAAAAAGTCTGATTATACTGAACTTCCCCCAAACTTTCTTTAAAGAGGCACTCGAATGGATGCAAGTGCATATAAAAATAAAAGTGGTAAACATGTTTTGATTTAATGAGTTCTTTATTCCGTGAGTTCTTCATTCCGCACTGAGCCTTTAGAGCTTGCCCTCAGTTAACAGATATATGTGTATGTATGCATATATTTCAAGATTTTTTATCAAATTAAATTTTCAAGCCCTTCATGGAAAAAAATTCTGAATTATTGAGCAATGGTTTCTAATCTTTGAAAAATAAGGACATTATTTTTAAAAAAGACACCTTCATTAAAAATAGGGGAGTACATAAATTATAATTCATAAAAGAGTTATAAATTATCTTTAATACATAGTAAAAATATTTAAAGTGATTATTAATAATAACATAATAGTTTTTTAAAGTACATAAACTACATATGCAGAATAAGTTAATATTTCCCATGAAAAGAAATGTACGTATTATGTATATTTACATAATAAAAAAAACTGGAAGGAAAGGCATCAAAAATATATTGTGGTTATTTCTGAGAGCCATCATTTCTTCCTTAAACTTTTAAGTATTTCTCTTTAGAATGAACATTTGTTACTTTTGTTAAAACATCAAGAGCTATCAAAAACTCTTCATAACCCTAACCCAGTTTGGCTCAGTGGATAGATATAATGTTGGCCTGTGGACTGAAAGATCCCGGTTCGATTCTGGTCAAGGGCATGTATCTTGGTTGTGAGCACATCCCTGGTAGGAGATGTGCAGGAGGCAGCTGATGAATGTTTCTCTCTCATCGATGTTTCTAACTCTCTATCCCTCTCCCTTCCTCTCTGTAAAAAATCAATAAAATATATTAAAAAAAACTCTTCATAATAACATTAATTCATGTGTGGCAGTTGTTTCAACAATTGTTTTAAAACTAAAGCATAGGCATGAGTATTTGTTCATAGAGCACATATACACTTTAAAATATTTTATACAGAATAGATTTAATAATGCAATGACCTTTAATGCAGATGCTACTAGAAGACTATAATCTAGAAACTATACTACTAGAAATTATAACCATATGAAATTCGGCTTCCCAAATATCCATATGTTTACAGTTTTTCATATTTCTCAAGGGAAGACCATGTTATTTTATGAAATGGTTTTGAAAGTAAATTAATGCACATTTTATTATGCCAAGTACACAAAACAATGACATTAAAAAAAAAACAACAACTAAAGGCTAGGATAGAGGCAATTAACTAACTGTAGTTACTTGAAGTGGGTTGAGGAGAGGCTAACTTGGGCAGAATTACCTCTTGAAGTAGACCAAAAGCAGCAGTTCAGACAAGTTGTCTGGGAAAATTCCTCACCTGCACCGCCTATCTCAATAGATCTAGGAAGTTGCTTTTTCTTTTGCTTAACAATAGGTACAGTGATAAGCAAAATTGCACTCCTTCAAATCTCCCTGAAGTGCAAAAAGACTCAGAAGATCAAAGGAACCATTAGCCACTCCCTGAACTTCAAAGGCTTATCCTATGGGAACTCAGAAGCAGCTGGGAGTTTCTAGGTTACTCCGAGACTTCCATCACAGTGCATACATATAACATTACAAATATTTTGGTTACCATATTCTTTTTATTTCTTTACTATGGTTGCATTTAAGGTTTTAGAGTTTTGTATACATATTGAGAAACAACCCAAAATATATTAGGACTAGAGAAACCTCTATACCCCCAATGAGCTCTGAAGCACTATTCTGAGCATCACACATTCTTTTTGTGCTCTCGAAACCTAGCTTTTTAATGTATTGATTCTATATGTTCTCATTCAGAAAAAAATGTAATAAAACAAGCATTTTGTTTCACATACTTTGTGTTACAATGCACTATCAAACCAAGTCTACAAAATCACTTCCCTTTACTGGATTGGTTTCACAGACTCAGTCCCCGCATTGATGAAATCCACTCTGTTACCTAAAAAATCATTTCATTCTGGCTGTGGTGACTTACAGCCCAAACAATTCAGTTAATCATATGTGTGTGGAGTGTGGTGTTGTCATTGATTACATAGCCTCAAAGTATTCATTTTAATAATAAAAAATGCTTCTGTGAGTGACTAAAAAGGTGTAAAGCAAGGTCAATCTTTGATTCATACATTCAGAATAATGTATTATGCATCTACCAGTAAAATAGAAAAGGAAAAAGATGTAATTCCCACAGCAGGGAAAAGTCACTTTTGCAAGTGATGAGGAGACCTGTGTGTGTGTGTGTGTGTGTGTGTGTGTGTGTGTGTGTGTGTGTGTTAAGAGAAACAGGGAGAGAGAGATTAGGTGTGTTGGGGGTGATGATTTCAAGGACCAATAGTAGTATGAACACAGGCAAAAAGACCAGAAATCATCTTACACGTTTTGGGAACTAGAGGCAGTAGTTCAGTTCAAAGTTCATTCATTCATAGGTACAATAATCATTAATTGAATACTTTGAGTTGAAGTTGTGCATGACAAAAATAATTTGTGCTTCAAGGTAAGATCATCAAGAGGATCTTGTTTATGCAGTCAACATAGAATGTGTTGTTCCAAGCATCCACTCCAGAAATTTAATTTTATTTAGTATACACCTCTTTCCCACACACCCCTATGCCTCCAAAAAGTTCACCCACTCTTAGCCCTAGGGAGCCTATATGGAGGGAAACTTAGGCTCTTTCTAGTGACTGAGTCAGGAATACACATGACCCATTCTGACCAATGAGACAGCAAGAGAGGTTTGCTAGAGGTTTCTGGAAAAGGAATTCACATAAGTCACTAAAAGCCTTTCCTTTCCTTTCACTAAGCACAAATCAAGAAACACATAGCCCCAAACATTTATGGCAACCATATTATAACTATGAGGAAAACCAGCTTCTGCATGGAGAGGACTCTATAAATAGCAGGAGAGAGGGAAAGAAAAAACCTGGGTTCTCAATATTATCATTGAATCAACTAACCCTGAACTTCACACTGCCTCTGGTGGTGTTTTAAATGGTCTAATTCAGTCCCTTATTTTTTCAAAGCTATATTGCATTGGTTTTCTATTATTTGTATCCAAAACACCCTAATCTAAGTTTAGATTTTATTATTAGGCAATAGGGAGTCACTGAAGATGTTTAAGCAGGAGACTGACATCAGTTGGCAATTTATGAGGACAGGACTGTGGCAGAAATGCTGAGGATGGATGACTGGCTAACATTTACTAAAAGCTTAGTATGTGCTTTGTATTGAACACTTCAATGTATTAATTCATTTAACCTTTGCAAAACCATATAAAGCATGTAATATTATCCACATTCAATAAAAGGAATCTGCAACCCAGAGATATTAAATTGTCCAAGAACACGAAGCTAGTAAGTGGCAACTCCAATTTTATTTTACACTTTCCTTCACTCCCAGCTATATATATATATCAGAAGCAGCTCATTTCACGCTCAGACTCAAACAGGCCTAATTAATATGAGCAAACTCGGCCTCTTTCCCATAATTGCCTCAGGAATAGGCTAGTTTCCCAATTCTGGTCTGGCTTTCAACCATCAATTCATGCTGTAGACTTCGTAAAGTTACTATAAGACCGAAATGGGCTATTGCTTATAGCATACTAAAACGTATAGGCCCATATTACATTCTAGCTACTATTGTTATTAATTATAGATTATAATTATCAAGAAAAACTGTGAATAAATGTTCAGAGAAGAAGGGCAAAGAGAGTAGTAAGACAGAAGACAAGCGGAGAATTTCTAAAGGGGCATTGCAGGATCCCATGCCATGGAGGAATAAATTGACATGAGAATTGTAAAGTGTCTAGTGGGTCTAGCCTTTGGGCCATAATGGTTGACTTCTGTCAGAGAGTTATTAGTGAAAGAGCTGAGGAGGAAGCCAAGAGATTGGTTGAAGAGCACACTTGTATCTGAGTGCAGACAGTGGCTACCTATTAAAGATGAGCAGCTTCACAGTGATGGAGAAAGGATGGTAGCAGAAGTTTTCAGATGCAGCACATTTATAAACTCTGAGGCAGTAACTAGCAAAGGTAATGTTGAAAATTCAAGAGAAAACAATGGTGGAACAGGTCCAAGGGAGACTGAAAGAGATGGCATCAAGTCCATGAGCAGAGTGAAGTTTTAATCTGGAAGAATCAGCCCATCTATCCTACTCTAAGACTGGGGGGAAGGAGGTAAGTGTAAGTTCAGATAAAGATGCATTTATAGGTATGGGGAGGGAGTGGAAGTTGAGAGAGTGCACCCATGGAATAGCTAATATTTTTTAGTAAAATGAACACAGGGTTATCTGCTGAGAGGGAGAGTATAAAGAAAGTAGTGGTTGAAAACAGGTGCTGTGGGATGGAGCTAGCCTGGAAAACAGATAAAATAATTCTAGAGTCCTGACAGCTGCAGCACAGCTAAATTGGAGAACATGAATTTCCAATGGCTTTAACTATGTAAGAATATATGATTCTCTCCAGCACCACTCACAAACCCAGGTGGAGATATGAGAGCCAGCCTATCCATGTCTTTGGGTACGTTATGAAAGTAAGTATGAGGTTAAAAGTAATGAAAATGGGGACCATTTGACCATAGTCCTCTTTTGGTTCCTCATACTCCCCAGAGGCCCCAGGTCTACAAACAAAATGTGTGCATTCAATTGGGATTGCCAATCACTATTCTCAAAGGAAAAGATGGTTAAAGAATAGGCTGTTGCACCTCAAAATTCAAAGGGAAAAATAATTATATTGTTAATTAAAGCACTTTACCTGGGAATCACACAGTGCTCCAGGATTACAGGTATTAAAACAATATTCTAACATTCAGTCTTTGATTAGGTTATATGGCCCTCAAAGTTGATTTGTGCTTTTCCTTTCATCTAGGATAAAACAAAGTAAGTTCACTCATATTCAAGGCTTTATATATAATAGATAGGATTAATAGGATTCAGAACCACATGGCAAGTAAAATAAAAGGACACAAATATTTAAATTATTCAGTGTGTATGCCTATGGCGCATAACATGTCATCTGATGAGTGAAGGGAAATTAAATCATCTCTCCAGTATTATTGTCTCCATTCCCATGATTATCTTTCAGGTACACAGCTAGGTTTCCCCTCTAAACTTGGCCAAAGGAGGAAAATGTCTAGCTATGAGAAAGAATTGGGAAGGAAATTTTCTCCTTCCAAGCTAACTTCAGGAAGTTGCTTTAAGATTTTGTTTTGAAATTATTAGTAGTTATTTTCATTGATTTAAATTCTTCTTCAAAAATGAAGGTGTGTTATTATGTTGAGAACAAAGACAATAGTAAAAAATACCAATTATTCAGAGAGAAGAATATCACTGTATACACTTCACTTGCTCTGAGACCATTTCTTATGAAGTCATTGCTCATAGAGAGTTGTCTTTTCAGAATTATAATAGGTAAATATATGGTGCCCCCCCAAAATGTATACATACACTTTGAATAATTATAAAGGCAGTGTTTATTAACATAAAGAATTATCAGCTATCAGTGTGTATGCTTTTTTTGGGACAACCTACCTAAATTCTGAGTGAATTTATCTCACTTGCTGCTTTTAATGTGACCATCATATCAGCATATTACTCATAAACATGAGAAAGAAAGAAAACATTTCATAAGTGTGAGAACAGATTTCTAAGAGATGTCACCTGACTTAGAAGATTATTATTGGGATTTTAATACTGGAATATGAAGTGGAGTCACCTAGCTTAGATATCAGAACTTCTATTAGCTTATTCATTAGTAAAGAGGCCATAATTTACTCTGCTTAATTATAAACATTCTGGACTGCTGAATGGGAGACTAGCATAATTCAGTCAAAAAACTTAACAAGTCCCCTTTCATTTGTTAGATATATATGAATCAAAAGTGAAGAAGACTCAGTCCCTGACCTCAGGAAGGTCTTTATAACTCTCATCTTTCTGAAAATAACTTTGCGACATCAGGTCAGCCTCTCAGTGTGAGAAAGCTCAATGCCAAGTTACAATATGGAAAGAACATGCAGCCTTGCCACCAGTCATTCATTACAACTGAGTCACATCTTTCTTTCAAGAAGGTTATGCCACAATTAGCAAATGATAGACACTTCTCTAAGTAAAACTTACCCTTCAACTCGTCTTAAGGAATTGTGTGGTGGCATCTTGTCAATTTTTCCTGCATGACTTGAACAGATTGTTTCTTTGGCTGAACACTCAGGTTATAGTTAGAAACCATATTATTTTTTTTACAGGACAGGTACCAGGCCCACAGCCAGTGTGCCTCAGGTCGGCCCATAGTGTGTGGGTTCTTTTTTTTTTAATTTAATAAATCTTTATTTTTCAGATTATTACAATTGTTCCTCTTTTTTTCCCCCATACCTCGCCTCCACCTGGTTCCCAACCCACCCTCTGCCCTTACCTCTCCACCACTGCCCTCATTCATATGTGTATGATTTTTGTCCAGTCTCTTTCCGCACTCCCCACACCCTTTTCCCTTCAAGAATTGTCAATCCACTCCCTTTCTATGCCCCTGATTCTATTATATTCACCAGTTTATTTTATTCATCAGATTGTTTATTTACTTGATTTTTAGATTCACTTGTTGATAGACGTATTTGTTGTTCATAATTTTTATCTTTACCTTTTCCTTCTTCTTCCTCTTCTTAAAGAATACCTTTCAGCATTTGATATAATACTGGTTTGGTGGTGATGAACTCCTTTAGCTTTTTCTTATCTGTGAAGCTCTTTATCTGCCCTTCATTTCTGAATGATATCTTTTCTGGGTAGAGTAATCTTAGTTGTAGGTTCTTGCTATTCATCACATTGAATATTTCTTGCCACCCCTGTCTGGCCTGCATAGTTTCTGTTGAGAAATCAGCTGACAGTCCTAAGGGTGCTCCCCTGTAGGAAAGTAACTGTTTTTCTCTTGCTGCTTTTAATATTCTCTCTTCGTCTTTTGTTCTTGGTATTTTAATTATGATGTGTCTTGGTGTGGTTTTTATTGGATTCCTTTTGTTTGTGGTTCTGTGTACTTCCTGGACTTGTAAGACTAATTCTTTCACCAGGTGGGGGAAGTTTTTGGTCATTATTTCTTCAAATAGGTTTTCAGTATCTTGCTCTCTCTCTTCTTCTGGCACCCCCATAATTCAGATGTTGGTATGCTTGAGGTTGTTCCAGAGGCTCCTTACACTATGTTCAAATTTTTGGATTCTTTTTTCTTTTTGCTTTTCTGGTTCAGTGTTTTTTGCTTCTTTGTATTTCAAATCTTTGACTTGATTCTTGCAGTCCTCTAGTCTGCTGTTAGGTCTCTGTATAATATTTTTTATTTCAGTCAGTGTATGTTTAATTTCTAGTTGGTCCTTTTTCATATCCTTGAGGGTCTCATTAAATTTATTAGCCTTTTCTAGGAAATTCTTGAAAAACCTTATAACCATGGTTTTGAACTCTATCCAGCCATTTGCTTTCCTCTATTTCTTTCATTTGTGATCTATTTCTTTGTCTCCACATTTTCGCTGCTTCTCTGAGTTGGTAGAGTAGCTTTGTGTGCTAAGTGTCCTACAGGGCCCAGTGGCTCAGCCTCCTCCAGTGACCTGAGGTGGACACTCTTGGTGCACCCGTTTGTGGACTGTGTGCACAGCTTTGTTGTAGTTAAGTCTTGATTGTTGTTGGTATCACTAGGAGGAATCGATTTCCAGGCCAATTGTCTGTGAGGATCAGCTGTGTCTATCCTGGAAAACTTCTGTGCTGGGGACACGCTTATGAGACAAAACTTGCAAAATTGCAAAAGCCTTTGTGCCCATCTTGAATGGGGTGGAGTCTCAGTGCTGAGCAGACAACCTTGGCTCCCTCTCAGCCCTACCCTATAAAGCCCCTGGGTCTTAAGGTCCCTCAATAATTGCTGCAAGCACCGCTAAGAGAGAGCCTCCCTCAAGTTTTGTCTGCTTCCAGACAATGCAATTTCTCCCCAAATGAGTCTGGGTTCCCACAAACTCACCTAGAACTGGAGTTCAGCATAGTCGGGAGCTTCTGTCTCCCTCCTGCTTTAGAAAGGCAGCCTGTGCACTCAGCTGCCTCTCCTCTCCGAGTCTCAGTACCTCAGCCTTTTGCAGCTCCTCTGAGTCTGAATGTGCTTTCCTCTTCCCTTCTAGTTGTAGAATTTCCACTCAGCCAGCTTTCCTGTGGTTCTGGATGGTGTGCGTTTTGTCTTTTAGTTGTAGTTTTGATATTGTTGTGCGAGACAGCAGTTTAGGTGTTTATCTATGCCACCATCTTGGTTTCTCCTTTTGCCCCCTAGTGTGTGGGTTCTTGACATCATGCAGGAAAGATTTTTACAATATGAGCCCAAGTGATTTATAGAGTATGTTTATGAAAGCTGGGGACAGTGAAACAAAGGAAGGGCTTAAAGTAGAAGGAGCAACAGAAGACAATCTGTGCAGGGCTGCTGTTAGGTCACAGAAAGTCTGAAAAGGGAGGTCTTGGAGACAGGTTCAGCAGGTAAGCTCAGACAAGCTGCCACTGCCTGCTGCTCCCTTGGTTGCAAGTCCAGTGTGAATGTTTAGTGTTTATGACAAAGAGAGCAGAGATACAAGGCATGGGCATGGGTTCTTTGTCTGGAGGCATTTTATCTTTCTGTAGCCAGTGGGAATCCTAGGGAAGGTCTCAGGGGAGGGTCTTAACAGAATATTCATCAGCTTTCCAGGTGTGTCTTTCTATATGATGACTCAAAATGCGTGTATAGAAGGGTCAGGGTTATTTTCTGGTTAGTTTTATTTTTAAAGAATGCAATTGAAGAGGAACTGGGATCTGAAGCCACTCTGCCCTGGGCGGGTCTGGAATGTGTAAACAATTTTTTCTTAAATGTCCTTGGTTAGGGAAGATAAACCCTTGTGATTCATTAGCTGGCTGTGAATTGCTCAAATTGTTTGGCCTTTTTAAATGATTTTTGTCTGTTTTCCCTACTTCACCTGTCAAGCAACTTACCTAGCTTCTTACCATCCTGCCTCAGTTTGAAAAATATGTATCTTTAAGCAATTTAGAACATTTGAAATATAGGTTCTGTATTTTTAAAAAAACATGAATATTATCACATTTTACTTATTATGCATCTCATTTATTTTACCCTTTTAAGGTGTTTAGGAAGTCTTTCAAAGTAAGTACCTATGGCAAACTTGTATTTTCCAAAAATAGCCACAGCAATATTTCTGGTCTCACATGTTCTTTAAGAACCTTGCCTTGCCCTGACCAGTTTGGCTCAGTGGATAGAGTATCAGCCTGCAGATAGAAAGGTCCCAGGTTCGATTCTGGTCAAGGGCATGTATCCTGGTTGCAGGCACATCCCCAGTAGGAGGTGTGCAGGAGGCAGCTGATTGATGTTTCTCTCTCATCGATGTTTCTAACTCTCTATCCCTCTCTTTTCCTCTCTGTAAAAAATCAATAAAAAATATTAAAGAAAAAAAAAGATCCTTGCCTCTGCCCCTCAAGAAGTAGGGTTTATTTCCCCACCTCTTAAACCTGAATGACACTTTGTAATGGCGTGGATAAACAGAATGCAGCAAAATCGAATTGAGACTGTAAGACTTCTAAGGCTAGGTCATAAAAATGGACCCTTTTTCCCTCTCTCCCTCTGCCTCCCCTCCCCCCCTTCTACCTCTTCCTCCTCTTCCTCTTCCTCTTCCTTCTCCTCCCTCTCTCTCCCGGCCCCCCAGCCTCAACCCTATGTGTCTCTCTCTCAGTCTCATCCTTAGAACCCAGCCATAAGCTGTTAGCAGTGGTTCTCAACTTGTGGGTCGCGACCCCTTTGGGGATCCAAGGACCCTTTCACAGGAGTCGCCTAAGACCATCAGAAAACACATATTTCCCATGGTCTTAGGAACCAACACACCAGCTCCTTGGTGTAGCAAAATGTAGCAATGTAGTTTACTGTTGTTATATGAAGACTGTTGCCCATGCTACACCACGATTCAAGACAAAATTTCATTTATTTGTAATTAGAAATAAATATTTCACAATATATAATTACATATTGTTTTTGTGATTAATCACTATGCTTTAATTATGTTCAATTTGTAACAATGAAAATACATCCTGAATATCAGATATTTACATTACAGTTCATAACAGTAGCAAAATTACAGTTATGAAGTAGCAACGGAAATCATTTTATGGTTGGGGGTCACCACCACATGAGGAGCTGTATTAAAGGCATTAGGAAGGTTGAGAACCACTGGCTGTGAGGAAGCTCAAACTAGTCCATACTGTGATAACATGAAAAGCTCTACATGAAATAGAACTGAGGTGTCCAGCCTGCAGCCTCCAGCCTGCAGCTACCACCAACATGAGAGTGAAAAGTTTTCAGATAATTCCTCTTCACAACCTTCAAATATTCCAGCTGAGGCCCTATGTAAAATGGAGCAAAGAAAGGTCATCCCTTGTTGTGCTGTCTGAATTCCTACCCACAGAATCTGTGAGCATAATAAGTGGTTGTTTTATACCTCTATGTTGGGAGGGTAATTTGCAATGCAGCCAGAGTAACTGGAAGAGGACCTATATATCTATGTCAGTGTTTTATTTTTTTAAATATTTTTGTTGATTTCAGAGAGGAAGGAAGAGGGAGAGAGAGATAGAAACATCAATGATGAGAGGGAATCATTGATCGGCTGCCTCTTGCACACCCCACACTGGGTATTGAGCCTGCAAACCCAGACATGTGCCCTGACCTGGATTCGAACCCTGACCTCCTGGTTCATAGTTTGATGCTCAACCACTGAGCCAGACATGTCAATGTTTTAAATAACAGCAATAAACAGTATTTTTCTATAGTATTTACATATCATAAGTTTATTTAGTTATTCCTGTATAGATAGATACTTAGATGGTTTGGAATTATTTTTTCCTATTATAAACAAGACTGAAATAAAGGAGCTTCTAGGTCTATATGTATACAAATATCAGTATTTTTTAAAAATAAAAACTATAAATGAATTAATAAATACATGTAAAATACTTAAAATAGTGTCTGGCATATACTAACCAATTTTCATTACTTTGTGAATCAGTATAAGCTGAACTTTTATATGTAAAGTGATAATTTTTCCTTTGGTGACCAGAACCTTCACAGCTGTATCTAACTAACAGCAGCTATGCTCAGTGCATACCGCTTTTTATTGCTTAGATTATGGCAAAAACTTGCAAACATAACCAGTCATAGAATTATATCCCTGCAAACGTCCATCTGCTACACACCTGACCAGTTCTACAAATCACTTGTGTAAAAAGTTGATTTGCTCCACGTGCTGGTGAGAGGAACCTGTGTTCCCCTTAGAACCGAGAGCGGAAAGTGCAAGGAAAGAACTGCAGCGCGCTCTGTTCTTTCCTCGCTGCATTCACTTAGACCGTTCGGGAGAGGGTGGGGTGGGGGGAGGCCTCTTTCCCGGTGGTCCCGGCCCTATTACAACTCATGTCACAGGTTTAGGAATGCATTCTTTTTTCTTTTAAAAATCCCCATCGATTGACTTTTTTAGTTCTCTTTTGATTTTTTTAAAAATATTAAATGCATTTGGGGTGACATTGTTTAATAAGAGTATATTATTAACCACGTGTAGGTTTCCAGGGTAGATTTCTAAGATACGTGCTCTGTATTCTGAATTGGAATGTGCTCTTTTAGTCCCTCTCTCCCACCCCGAATCTTCCGCAGGCGTGCTTGCTGCAGCCCAACACCTGTACATCACATTTGCCTCCAATTTTCCTGGGCGGGGTGAAGGGAGATAATCCTTACAGAAGAAGACTACCTGTCCATCTTGGCTTGTCTAAAAGGGGCAAAGACGAGTTAAACTTAATTCGCATTTTAACTCTCCCTCCTCTACGATTTTCTCCCGATTCTTTCCATTTTGGGGATCTCGGGTAACCGCCACCCCCCCTCCTCCCCACCCCCCGGCCGCCTCCCCTATGTAGGGCAAATTTTAAACAAGACACAGCTCAGGAAAAGCATTTTTACGAGTCTGGTGGGATATGTATATGGTCGGGCGGGCTTTGCGGCAGCTCCGTGGGGGCGGCGGGCCTGGAACCCGGAGCGCCAGTCCGGCCCACCCCGCCCCGCCCCGCCCCGCCTTGCAAACGCCGCGGGCGAGGAGCCCTAAAGCACGGGAGAGCTGCACCGGGGCGAGCGACTTCAAAGCCTTCAGCAACTTCCCGCCCTGCGGCCCCGCCCACCCGCACGCACCGCCCCCGAAGCCCGCAGCCCACACCTCCGTCCCCGCCCCTCCGCAGGTCACCTCCCGCCACGCCCCTTTCCCTGGGCCCCGGCAGCCGGCAGGCAGGGAAGTGTCGTAAAGCCAGGCCCAGGAAACTTTACCCGGGGTAACAGCCGAGGCGCTTTACGGCGACGGCGGCGGAGTGGGAGCCTGGGCGGCGGAGGCGGCCGCGGCGGCGAAGGAGGCGGCGGCAGTGGCTGAGGAGAAAGAGGAGTGGCGGCGGTGGCGGCGGGGACCCGTGCCGGGTGAGCCTCGCGGAGGGGCCGGGAGGGGCGGCGGTGACAGGGCAGGCGGATGGGCCCGGGCGGACGGGGACGGTGGCCGGCGGCGCTGCTGGGCGGCGCTGAAGAGCAGGAGGGGGGGGCGCCGCGGCATTGGGGGGCACCTCGGGGAGGGACGGTTTCTGCCTTTGTTCCCCCCACCCCCGCCGCCCCCTGCCCGTCGCCCCCTTTGCTCGGCGCTCGCCGGCCGGGTCTCATGGCCTCCCCTCTCGGTGTGTGTTGCCTCTAGGATGGCGGAGGTACCGCCTGGGCCTAGCAGCCTGCTCCCACCCCCGGCACCTCCGGCCTCGGCGGTGGCGGAGCCGCGCTGCCCCTTCCCGGCGGGGGCCGCCCTCGCCTGCTGCAGCGAGGACGAGGAGGACGACGAGGAGCACGAAGGCGGCGGCGGCGGCGGCGGCAGGAGTCGGGCGGGCGGCGAGGCGACGGCGGCGGCCAAGGGGCGTCCGTGCCTCCGGTGCCCTCAGCCGCCGCAGGAGCAGCAGCTCAACGGATTGATCAGCCCCGAACTGCGGCACCTCCGGGCGGCCGCCTCGCTCAAGAGCAAGGTTTTCAGCGCCGCCGAGGCGGCCACGACCACGGCCACCCCCGACGGGGGCCCCAGAGCGACTGCAACAAAAGGAGCCGGGGTACACCCGGGCGAGAGCCCCCCTCACCGCCTCCCCAGCCGTGCGAGAACTGCGCTCCCCAGCCCCGCGGCGGCAGCGGCGGCAGCGGCGGCGGCGAGCGACCCCGCGGCGGCCCGCAATGGACTGGCGGGGGGCGCGGAGCAGGAGGAGGAGGAGGAGGAGGAGGACGAGCAGGTGCGGCTGCTGTCTTCGTCCCTGGCCGCCGGCTGCAGTTTGAGGAGCCCCTCCAGCAGGGAGGCTGAGCCCGGGGAGGATCGGACGATACGTTATGTCCGATATGAATCCGAGCTACAAATGCCCGATATCATGAGACTGATCACCAAAGATCTGTCTGAACCCTACTCCATTTATACCTATAGATATTTTATCCACAACTGGCCACAGCTGTGTTTCTTGGTAAGTGGATGGCATGCAAGGCGGGTGAGCCCCAGCAGAGAGATCCAGGCCGCGCAGGGCAGGGAGTGTGAGGGGGAGAGTGGCGGCGGATCTAGCCTGCCTTCCCTAGGGTGCTACGTGATGTCAAGTGCATGTATCTCCTAGGTATTTGGTGAAACTTTTGGAGGTAAGAATTCGTGATCCCGGTTAACTTGATGCTGATGTAAATGCAACAAGCCCGTGCCGTTGCGTGTTGGGGGTCTTCCATCCTGTTTGCGTTAGCTTATAATAATGTTTAACCTCTTTAATTACCCTCCCTCATCCTCAAAGTACTTTGCAGTCATTTAATTTGAACATGATTCCGTTCGGATGCAGGCCTTATTAATCTCTCAATTACATCTCTAATCAGGGAAGAGTGTGTGCATAAACATGTTTTGAAGAACGTGATTTGTCAGTAAACTTGCTGTGGCCACATTGGAGAATTAAATCTCACTAGCATATTCTGTAATTATGGAGATTGTTTCCTTTACTTCAGCAGTACAATTAACAGTTGTAGCCAGACTGCCTTCTGGTGCTTGATTGCAGATGGTGCTACTCACACTTCTGGTGGCTGAAAAACTCCTGAAACTTGAACAAAATACTCTTGTGAAATGTAGGAAACATAAAGTGTGAATTTTTTTCTAACTTAATTTTTTTTTCTTTTTTAAGAAACTGGTCATGGATATGCCTAAATGCTCATAGTAATGCTGGCGTGTGTGAAGTATAATTGACAAAGTTCTTATTTATATATAAGCAAAAAAGATGGGGCTACAAATAAGTGGAACAATTTTTTTAAACTTTACACAGTACTCGTGGGTCCAATAGTTTCTTTCCAATTATATTGACCAGTTTCACTACTTTTGATACCTTTCACTTCTATTAACTGCAGGTTATGCTTTGTCTCATATACATCACATCGTTTCCATTGAAATTTACTGAAATACAACATGCTTTTAAGGAGTATGTTATGATATATAAAGGGAAAAGCTACCACTATTTTATCGTTTCAGCATCGATTTAGTTGCACTTGATAATTCCCTGCAAGACATTTGAACAATATTTCAGAAATCCATCTTTTTGATGCTGTAGCTTAGTGATAATCTAAAAATATATCCTCAGTATTGTAAATTTTAAACTGTGGGAACTATTTTATAGTCTATGAAACTCCTCTTAGGAGTCTAATCATTGTATTCAAAAATGGGAAAATGATTTTTTTTGGCAGTATTATAAAGGTCATATGAAATTCCATTGTAATTGCTAAATATTATAGATTGATTTAACTGTAAATTGATCCACAGAAGCGCACGATTGAGGTACACTTTAAATTGAAATAGTATATTTCTGTTAATTTCAGAAAATAGTTGTATATACAGGGGTTGGTAAAAGTAGGTTTACAGTTGTGAATACATGAAACAGTTTATTTTTATATTACTATTAATTATTTTTCCATACGAACAACTATAAACCTTTTGATATTTAGTCAACTTTCGAGTTCTGATATTACCTAAACCTCTCAACTCATATGCCATTTTAGACTCTGGTAAACTTAATATTAGTAAACTTTAGTTTTCATTTTATATAGACTCCTCCCAATTTGCCAGTTAATTTGTGCTTTAGCCCTTAAGAGTCAATTTGTTTAATATTAAATTCTGAATATCTAGAAATTGAAATAAAGACTGACCTATAAGATTTACTAGTGCAAGTATGGATCTGGTGGTGTGGAACATAAAACGATAGCTGAACAATTAGAGGCTAGGTAGCCTTGGGCCTTTTTATTGGCATTTAAAAATTTTAAATTTCCCATAAGAACTAATTTAAGACAAATATATATGTTTATTTTAAATCATCTCATTTTAGAACTGTAAAGGATCCTAGAGATAATCTAGTTTAGATTTATTAATGAAAAAAATTATGGACCACAGTGACTTTAAAATGTTTAAATCTCTAGATATTCAGTGGCAGGAAGGTAAAGCTAAACTCAGGTCTCCTGGCCACATTGAAACAAGAACCTGAAAAATGACATATACTTTGATTTATTTCACTGTCGGCAAACTCAGTCAACAGAGCCAAATATCAACAATACAATGATTGAAATTTCTTTTGAGAGCCAAATTTTTTAAACTTAACCTACTTCTAACGCCACTTCTTCAAAATAGACTCGCCCAGGCCGTGGTATTTTGTGGAAGAGCCACACTCAAGGGGCCAAAGAGCTGCATGAGGCTTGCAAGGTACAGTTTGCTGACCACTGGTCTATTCAGTGAAGATCATTATGTCACAAAGTTATACTTCGTAAGGGACAGATGTCCTTACAAACATCAATCTCAAGTGATTAGAAACCTCCAAAATATTCTTGGTTTCCATGAGTATCCTATAATGAATTAAACAAAATATCTGAGGTTGAACCTTAGAAAATTGCCAATTCTTGACCTTATTTGACTAACAGAAATGACAGGGTTGTTGCTTTTTTAAATTCTCACTAGAGGATATATTTTTACTGATTTTTAGAGAGAAGGGAAGGAAGAGAGAAATATCTTGTTGCCTCCTATATGAGTCCTGACTGGGGATTGAACCCGAAATTTAGGTATTTGCACTGACTGGAAATCAAACCCACAACCTTTTGGTTTACAGGATGATGCTCCAACTAACTGAACCTTTCGGGCAGGGCCAATGATAGTTTCTTCTGAGTCTTTGTAATACATGTAATATTTGAAAGTAGAGCTCTGTACAGCTGGGAGGCACTGTCACTCTGTACTTAACTAATTTTTCATTGCAGTTCATGGTATTTGAATGGCAGTTGGTATGTTTTCGAACTTCTTAAACTTATTACCAGTGATGTATAGTATTTTCATTTATTTGTTCTAAATTTAACTCTGGCTTCCTCTGGAAACGACACTTCTTTCCTATTTGTAGTGTTCTGGAATTTGGGCCTCTCTGTTTCACACAATTTATATTTTAGATTGATAAGTCTTTGGTCTTTAGAGTTAAGTCTTGCCAGGAATTTTTCAGTTCCCATCTGAAAAAAGGACACATTTAATAGCAGAAGCTTTTATTTGGAAAAAAATAACAAGTAGTTTAGTAGTTCTTGTAAATGTACATTCGTTAGCAATTTATCAGGAAAAAATAACATTGGCCTTCCTCTCTTCCAACATCTTATTAATAACAATGCATTATATATTGGGCTTTTATTTTTAAATGATATGTACAACTTCATTCTTGCTCCTATATATTCTTAATTAGGAAGAAATCAATCTAGTCCAAGAGGGAACTAATATACTTTGCTTGTTACTTCCTTGGTTAACAGACAAAAATGATTTATTTGAAATTTCTATATAATTTGAATGTATTGTCCAGCTGTATTGTATGTTTTTAAAATTGTCCTCTTTTGGGTGGTTTATTCACTGTTAAAAATAGTTAGTCTATAGTTTCATATCAGAGATTTCCATTTTCCCTAGCTAATAAGGTTAGGCCCCCAATTTTTTTAATGTACCATTTGGTCTGTAATATGCACACATGTGCACCACAAACACATATATATTTTAAATGAGTTTTCATGTGAAAAAGTTCAACTAAGCAATTTTTGCGTAAATTTCAGGTTTTCAAAAGGTTTTGAAAGAATCAGATTGATTTATCATGAATGAAAATAGCCCCAAATGTTTTTTGATTATGTGATAAAATATAAATTAAGTAGTGTAGATTGTTGAATTTAATATTCCTTTAAAAGGATTTTTTTGACCTAATTTAGATTTGCATGAAATAGATTAGAATTATCATGCCTAAAAAATTTCTCCAGTTTTTTTAAAAAGGTTTTGTAATCAAATTATAGAATGATGGACTAAGACAATCTTAACAGATTTAAATTAAAATAGGTATCCTGTACAATAAAAGGGTAATATGCAAATCAACCGAACTGTGCAATGACTATATGCACACTGACCACTAGGGGGCAGACTCTCAACGCAGGAGCTGCCCCCTGATGGTCAGTGCTCTCCCACAGGGGGAGCGCCACTCAGCTACAAGCTGGGCTGACGCAGGAGCCTCTCCCATCTCCACAGCAGCGCTAAGGATGTCTGACTGCCACTTAGGCCCAAGTCATCAGTCAGACACCCCCTGAGGACTCCTGGACTGCTAAAGAGTGCAGGCCAGGCTGAGGGTCCCCCCCCCCCCAGTGCACAAATGTCGTGCACCGGGCCTCTATTTAAGTATAAATTGGGCTTTACTTATTAATTTTTTTAACCCATTTCTGTTAATTGTTTTTGAAATAGTTTCTTCTGAAAAGTTAATATTATTAAGAGATAATTTGAGTTTCATTTTTTTTTTCTAATGAGGGCTTTTAACAGCAAATACGTATTTCTGGCTTACATATTAAACAATTGGAGCTATTGCCCTATTTATGTTGACCAGACTATATATAGTATTACCGGGAAATTTTATCAGTGATGGAATTTTTGAAAACCATATTTTTAGTTTTCAAAAAAATATGGAAATCTTAATTACTCTTGAAAGCTGTACATTTTTGTTTAAATAGAAAGCTCTGGTTTTGAGTTCTAGCTATACTGAGTTTTATGATAATGACTTCACTGTCAAGAGTGCCCTAAAAATGAGACCCTTGAATATCCATCTACTCCTTGTAGTATCTCAATAACAATAACCCCTTGATTAGGATCCAAAGAATATCTTAAAACAATCCTTTTTCTGAAAATATTTTACATTTTTTTCCTGCTCAAAATTAACTGTTCAAGTATAAATCATGTCATATCTTTCACAAAAGCTTTATTATAAATTTAAAGTTATTGTACTTTGTCAGTAAGCAAGTTTCACAATATTTTATCATCTTAATGAAGACTTTTTTCTTTAAAAAGCTATTTTCATATATCCCTCCTTCCCAAATCTTAAATATGTATTTATTGCAAATAATATTATTATAGGCCTCTTATAAAGCTAATTATAATTAGAGACTTTTATAAAGCACTTGAATGTTTACCTATGGAATTTTGCTTTTTTCCCCCTTATGCTTTGATAATATGCATAAGAAATTCATGTTTTAAAGAATGTCGAAAGATATTAAAACTAGAACATTTGAAGTAGCTTTGGGATTTAGATTTCTGAAACTTCTGCTCTCTTGATAGAATTCTCATTATTTCTTCCTCCTTCAAAAATGCTGATCAGTGATAGGTTGCTGTTTCCCTGGGTACAGTACCTGGTGGCATTCTGTTCTTCATAATTGTTTGTTTATTTTTAAGGCCATGGTAGGGGAGGAGTGTGTAGGTGCCATCGTTTGCAAGTTGGACATGCACAAAAAGATGTTCCGCAGAGGTTATATAGCCATGTTAGCCGTGGATTCCAAATACAGGAGAAATGGCATTGGTAAGGAAAATGTTATGTCATTAAAAGAATGCATGAGTTATTTTTTGTATTTTGAAGCAAAAGACTTAAATGTAAATATGTGGAAATGAACATGATGCTAAGGAAAGAAAATCAAGATTGTTTTTACCTAAAAATGTTTCCAAAATCTGTGGGTTTTTTTTTTTTTTAAGAGAGAGGGAGAAACATTGAAGTGAGAGCTGCCTCCTTCAAACACCCCCTTTGTCCCCCAATCAAGTCCAAAGCAAACGGGAATCAAGTTGGCGACCTTTCAGTGCAAGGGACAACCCCAGCCAACTGAACCACACTGGCCAGAGAACCAGAATGTTTTTAATGATTTTAAAAAGTTGAGAGGTTATCTTTTTAATAAGTAGCAGGTGACCTTTTTTTTTTTTTTACCTCCAAACATTTCTTTATTATATTCGTAATGCTTTGCATTATACTAAGTGCTCCAGTTTTGATAGCATTCTTAGGGTACTTGATCATAGCCCTAAGATGTCTATGCTCAGGTGAAGTGGACCTCAACAAGGCAAAATAATGGAGAAATTGTTACCATTATTTAGTACTAGTAATTGTATTAACAATTCAAAGACCAGGAAAAGGAATTCTTACCATTCCCAGTCATCTCTTTCTTGGGTCTACCTTTTTGGGCATTTTTCAGTTAATCTTACAATGGTCATTAGAGTCATCTGGGTAATTAAAAAACAACAAATACATAGGCCCCTCCCACTGAGAATCTTGTTTATTTTGATAGGAGAAGGGCTGAAGCTTCCTGAGATGAGGGTGCTCTAAGCCTGTCCTAATGTTGAGGACCTACTGGCTCTTTGTTTAAGACGTAAGAGCAGATAGACAAGTATTTGTCTGAGCAAGTCAAATTCTGGGATGAACTGAAGCTAAGTTAGTATTCATGAAAAAATATTTGATGCCTGTAACAATATTTAATTAACAGTTTTGTCACTTGCAGTTTTTCTCAACTATTATTATTATTGTCCAGTTTAAGACACAGTCTTATTTATCCTGGGAAATCTTTTAAGAATAGGCTCACTTAATACATTAAGTTTAACCAACTTACAGTGTTAAACTTTACCACCAAGATTTTTAATGAATCAGGCTTATGATGATATAAGCCAGGTTTGAGACTTGGATGCATTAAAAAGAGCTGATAAGGACTCATGGAAAATGATTGGCAATTGTCTGGCTGTTTCAGAAGGCAGAAACTGGTGGCTTGGAGATTGCATCTCAGCCCTCAGACATTTTGTTTGGCCCAAATAACGTGTTTGCTCATGTTTTGAGAATTGAGAGATTTCTTACAAAATTTTGGATTTCTTTCTTAAAATTCACATTTGACAATTGTTTTCCCTTTAATGTACCAAGTATATCTGACCCTAACCTAGGATATATTTTGGTAGACATTTGCAGACTCACCACTGACATCATCTATATACACTGAGTTGCCAGATTATTATGATCTCTGAACACATAATAATCTGGCCACTCATTGGATATCCTATATAATAAAAAGCTAATATGCAAATTGTGCCTTTGACCAAGAGTTCAACCAGCAGGCAGGCCAGCCAACCACCCATGTCTCCTCCCCCTGGCCAGGCTGGTAGGATCCCACCCATGCACTAATTCATGCACTGGACCTCTAATATATACACACACGCACACGCACACACACACACACACACACACACACACACACACTGAGTGGCCAGATTATTATGCGTTCAGAGATCATAATAATCTGGCCACTCGTGTATATAAAAGCCTAAGTGACGGTTAAGACGGAACGACCAGTCACTATGATGCACACCGGCCACTGGGGGCAGACACTCAACTCAGGAGCTGCCCCTGGTGGTCAGTGCAATCCCACAGCCAACCTCCCTCCCATGGTCCCTCTACCCTGCCAGCAGCCCTAATCAGTCTGCTACCTGCCTGCCACAATGGTGGCGTGGTAGTGAGTGGAGGAGGCGGAGAACTGTGTGGTGGCAAGGCACTTATGTCGGTGTCTGGCGTCTGTTCCTTCTACGATGGTCAGCCAGGTCTAGACATCGAACCTGTACACAAATTTGTGCACCAGGCCTCTAGTATGGGAATACCAGACTTAAGTGTGCCCCATGCTCACTATTAGGTTTGTAGGAACCAACCTAGTGTCTTGGACCTACTTAGGGTCACAGCAGCTCTAGCGTGATCTTTGGCAAGATTGGTTCATGGGTCATATGCAGTGAGTTCAGCTCAAGAAATTCCTGGGTTGCTTGGCCATATTATATCTTGCCTTTTTTCTTTTTTTCCATTTTCCCTTCAAACATAGCAGAATAGCAGAAATTCCTGCTTAGAGCAAGTAATTACACCTGAGAAAAAAGGAATATATCAGGACTTGCTTAGGTCTTTCAAGGGGAAATTTATATTGTTATCTGTAGATTCTCTTGGCCTCTTATTTTAAATCTAAAATTTTTCTCACTTAAGATAATCTGTGTATCTACATTCAAGGTAGAACGCAGCATTTGACATTTATGTGCTTATTATGTTATAATTTAGGTATCTTTAAGAAACTAATTACATTTTTCCTTCATTAATACTCAGATCTATATTCTAGGTACTAACTTGGTTAAGAAAGCTATATATGCCATGGTTGAAGGAGACTGTGATGAGGTAAGTCTTTCTAAATATTTAAGACCTTTTAGGCAGTATTCTGAGTATTTTTATAAATATCCCATGATAATTATACTGCAGGTCTTATAGCAAACTATTAATGTACAAATGCAACTGGTAGTGAAATTATATATCATTTACACACATGAATTTTGACCTAGAACAAATTTTAAGGTAATGGAGCTAAAATTTGTTTTTTTTAATGTAAAAGTGAAATCCTAGACATTTTCAGTAAATAAATAGTATTCAGAGGAATTGGTATTCAGAGGATTTGTTATCAGTTATCACTTATTGTAAGTTACATATTAACCTTAGTTTCTTTCTAAATAAAAGTTTTATTTTTAACTGTGGGCCAACTGTCAACTCATATGAAGGACATTTCAAATTTGACAAACATCTCTCAGCATTAAATAATGATAAGGCTCGGGAAGGTGGGTGAAGACAACTACTTTTTTAATGTAGAGCCATCTATATATTAACCTCTTAGCATCTCTCTTCAGCTTTTTTTCTAAGGCCTTATGGCAGGTATAATTTTTTGTATGCTATAGCACTGGTAGATGCTCAGTAAACTGGTGATAGTTGAGACTGTTAAGCTTTACTATTGAATAATTTGGGAGGGAATAAGTATAAATAAGGGGAAGTATAAATGTCTATAGCAATGATGACTAAAAAGGAGCAAAGTTGCATTTTTATGTATAGTAACTGTACAAGTGATACAAGTGACAATTATCTATATTATTGGAGGGCAAATGTGCATTAGCTCATAAAATACTTGAAATTAAGTAATTTTTTTCGACAACATACTGAGCTTAATAAGTAACTTGTCTTTTTAAAAAATTTTTCTTTTTTATACAGAATCTAGACATAAGAATTAACCATTGTGTGTGTGTGTGTGTGTGTGTGTGTGTGTGTGTGTGTGTGTGCGTGTGTGTGTGTGTGTTTTGGTATAATGTACCTTCCACTGTCTTCATGCTCTTTAACTCTTCATTCATCTTTCCAGTTATAGCTACTATTAATCTTTTGTTATGCATCCTCCCATTTTCTAAGCACACCTGTATGCAGCTGTGTAATACTTTTTTTTTTTTTAAAGTGAAATTACAATTATTCTGTAATACTTTTTTTCATGTAATGGTATCTCATGAACACATTTCATTGTCAGAATATAGAGATTTACTGCAAAATATACTCATACTTATTTTTATTAGTTTGTATTCTGACAGATCACACTAAATGGTGGTTGTATGAGAAAGCCTACAGACACACTGAGCAGCACAGAGAAGTGTAGGATTTAATGATAATTAATTTTGCTCCAAATAAGATAATTACACATGATGGAGAATCTCATATTGTTTGCAGCTTTTAATATAAAAAAGTAAAAGGTACAGTGACCTTGATAATTTACATGGCTGGTAATTAAAGTTTACATACATTTATGACTATAAGTCTATGTGTTTGGACCATAGCCACATTGGCTTAGACAGCTCATCAAGAAGAAAGTCAGGCTTTGCAAAAGTAGTGTAGCAGTTTGGAAAAATCTTTGGCATGATAAGACTATGTTTGATCTTCCATTGCTATTGAGTAGAGTGATTTCCAATGAACAGGGAAGCTATTATCAGGGAGTATTATATTCCTTATGGTTAAGCTTTTTCTGAGTTTCCATAATCACTACCTGTGAGACACTTAATCAATTAATGCTTCACTTAATTGATCAAATGTTTAAATAGCATTAGTTTTACTTGGAAAGTTTGAAGGGATAACATAGAGATTTTGGTTATATTGTTTTAGTCTCAAGGTTAAATCCTAAATTAGTGATATATGTCTTATGAAATAGTCTTGTCTTTATATATATATATATATATATATATGATTGATTTCAGATAGGAAGGGAGAGGGAGAGAGAGATAGAAAAGTCAATGAGAATCATTGATTGGCTGCCTCTTGCACATTCCCTATTGGGGATTGAGCCCAAAACCCTGGGCATGCGCCCTGACTGGGAATTGAACCATAGCTTCCTGGTTCTTGGGTCAACACTTAACCACTGAGCCATACCAACTGGGTCCTTCTATTTTTTGATGGTAGTGTATTTGTTGGTTCTACTTTATATTACCATTTTATCCCATTTCGTTTGGATTCTTCCCCTTTCACTCCATTGTAACTACTTTTTCACTGATGTATTTGCGTGACCCAGTAGCTTCTTCTTCCTTCTCTGCTTATTAAAATACTTGTCATTCTTTAATACACAATTAAAATATCAACAACTCTTTAAAGTTTTCTTTAACCCTTCTGGACAGAATCAATGTACCTTTTCTGGTTTTCTTTACTTCCCTTTTTGTAATATAGTAATCCCTACCTATCCGTGGTTTCACAGTTTCCCATGGTCAATGAGCTCTGAAAATATGAAATGGAAAATTTCAGAAAAAAACAATTCATACATTTTAAATTGCCAGCAGTTCTGAGTAGCATGATGAAATCTTGCACTGTTGTACTGCTCCATCAGAATCCTCCCTTTGTCCAGCATGTTCACACTATGTATGTTTGCCACAGGTTAGTCACTTGTAGCCATCCTGATTATCAGATTGACTATTGCAGTGCTTGTATTCCAGTTACCCTTATTTTACTTAATAATGGCCCCCAAACACAAAAGTGGTAATGATGGTAATACAGATATGCCAAAGAGAATACAAAAGTGTTTCCTTTAAGTGAAAAGGTGAAAGCACTCAACCTAAAGAAAGAAAGAAAAATTGTAGGTTGCGGTTGCTAAGACATATATAAGCCTAAGTGAGTATTATGACAGGTTGACCAGTCACTACGATGCACACTGACCACCAGGAGATAGACACTCAATGCAGGAGCTGCCCCCCAACCCCCAGGTGGTCAGTGTGCTCCCACAGGCAATCTTCCCCGATCCCTCCCCACTGCCTGCAAACCTCCCATGGTCCCTCCCCAAAGCTGGCAGGCCTCCAGGCCCTGTCCAGCAACCAGCAGGCCCCGGCCAGCCCAGCCCTGATCAGGACTGGGAGAGACAGCCCCTATAGTCCTGATCACCAGCTAGGCATAGGGACCCCACACATGCACAAATGTCTTGCATCGGGCCTCTAGGCCTATCTAATAAACATGGAATATGCTAATTGACTCTCATGCCATCACAAAGATGGCAGTGCCCACAGCCATTAAGGAGGGAATATGCTAATTGACTGCCCTAAAAAATGGCAGCACTCACAGCCACAAGATGGCAGTGCCCAGTCCCCTCAGCCCCGCCCGGTGGCAGGTGGGCCTGGCCACTCGGTGTGCCTGCCTCTGGAGTCCCCCAGTCCCCACAGCCCTCCAGCCATCCAGGACCGGCCCAAAGCACAGGCAAGTCTAGGATGGCAGCTGCCCAGGGCATGCCTGAGGCACAGGCAAGCCTCAGATGACGGCTGCCAAGCCATCCAGGACTGGCCTGAGGTGCAGGCAAGCCTTGAATGGTGCTGCCGCCACCCAGGGTCGCCCAAGGCTCAGATAACCAGGGTCAGCTGAGGCTTGCACTACTGGCAGTGGCAGCAACAGAGGTGTGAAGGGGCATTGCCTTTCCCTGATCGCCAGGTTACCTCCCGCCACTAAGGACTCCTTGACTGTGAGAAGGGGTAGGCTGGGCTGAGGGACCCCCCCTCCAGTGGATGAATTTTCATGCAGCGGGCCTCTAGTCTATAATAAGAATGAATCTTCTACCTGTGAAGTTGCCTAATTTATAAATTAAACTTTATCATAGGTATGTATGTATAGGAAAAAAAAGTAGAATATGTAAGGATGGTACTATTTGTGGTTTCTGGAATCCACTAGAGGTCTTAGAACATATTCCCCACAGAAAAGAAGGGACTACTCTACTTCACTTAAATTTACTTGTCAGAGTCTGTGTCTTAGCCACTAAGGAGAACAGAGATTCCTTTTCTTGTTTACTGCTGTATTCCTAGTGTGGCATTAATGGTAGAGTATAGTACATGGCTCTTAAATGTACTTTATTGAACCAATCTTTGTTGAATAATTAGTTCTTTGTTGCCATCATCTTATCTATACCTCCTCTCTAGCTACAGCAGTTGTCTTATTTGTGTACATAGTAAGATTAAAAAATGTATATGCAGGATTAACTAAGTTGTTACAATACCTTTGGTAAAAGCAGAATTACATATAAAAATAGTCTTATATATAATATATAATTCATTGTTTTGAGGAAAACTTTGAAATTATAATATTCTAAGTATACAGTGATCAATTAATTATAAAACAACCAACATGTTAATTTCATTAACTTAGAACAACTTTCCATACTCTTAAAGTGTTAAGGAATTTTGACAAATTATGAGAAGGGTTTTAAATTTCATTTTCTACTTCTTAGGTTCTACTACTTTTTAAAATTTTTACAAAAATAGATATTTTTAAATATATGAGCCTATTAATAGATACATGTGGAAACTTTTATGAACCCTTATTATGCACATCTGGTTAATTTTTACTTTCTATTCTGTTTGCAGAATTGTTATTTTGAGCCATGTTTACATTGCTCTTGGTTGCCATTTGTCATTTTAAGATATATTCAGAGTAAATTAAGCCGAAGTTAGCAATCATAAAGTTAAAATGTAGATATATTTATGCTCAAATAATAATTTATACTCTCCTGGTCTAATAGATATTTTTATTTCATCTTACATAACTTTCCTCATTTTTTTACAAATTATTTTTATTGATTTCAAAGAGCAAGGGAGAGAATGTTAGAAAATCAATGATGAGAGAGAGACATTGATTGGCTGCCTCCTGCATGCCCCTAATGGTGATGAAGCTTGCAACCCAGTCATGTGCCCCAACTGAGAATCGAACCCTGATCTTCTTTCTGGTTCATAGGTTTAACCCTTGAGCCACACAGGACAGGTGACTTTTCTAACTATTTTTTTTAATTTTTATTTTTCAGTTTATTACAGATGTTCCTCTTTTTTCCCCCCTATAGCTCCCCTCCACCTAATTCCCCACCTCCCACCCCATGCCCTTACCTCCCGCCACTGTCCTCATCCATAGGTGTAAGATTTTTATCCAATCTCTTCCCACTTCCTTCCCCTCCAAGAATTGTCAGTCCATTCTCATTCTATGCCCCTGATTGTATTATATTCACCAGTTTATTCTGTTCATTGGATTTTTTATTCACTTGATTTTTAGATTCACTTGTTGATAGGTATGTGTTTGTTATCACTTTGTTGTTCATAATTCTTATCTTTAACTTTTTCTTCTTCCTCTTCTTAAACAATACCCTTCAGTATTTCATGTAATCCTGGTTTGGTAGTTATGAACTCCTTTAGCTTTTTCTTGTCTGTGAAGCTCTTTATCTGACTTTCAATTATGGATGATAGCTTTGCTGGATAGAGCACTCTTGGTTGTAGGTTCTTGTTATTCATCACTTTGCATATTTCCTGTCACTCCCTCTGTCCTGCATAGTTTCTGTTGAGAAATCAGCTGACAGTCATATGGGTACTCCCTTGTAGGTAACTGTTTTTCTCTTACTGCTTTCTAGATTCTTTGTCTTTTGCCCTTAGCATTTTAATTATGATGTTTCTTAGTGTGGTCCTCTTTGGATTCCTTTTGTTAGGGGTTCTGTGCACTTTCTGGACTTGTAAGTCCATTTCTTTCACCAGGTAGGGAAAGTTTTCAGTCATTATTTTTTCAAATAGGTTTTCAGTATCTTGTTCTATCTCTTCTGGCACTCCCATAATTCTGATGTTGGTATACTTGAAGTTTTCCCAGAGGCTCCTTATACTATCATCACATTTTTGGACTCTTTTTCTTTTTGTTTTTCTGCTTGGGTGTTTTGCTTCCTCATATTTCAGAACTTTGGTTTGATTCTGGGGATCCTCTAGTCTGCTATTGGATTTCTGTATATTATTCTTTATTTCAGACAGTGTATGCTTACTTTCTGACTGGTCCTTTTATGGGTTTTTTTTTTTTTTTTGGCATTCTCTTTAAGAGCCTTGAAGGTCTCACTAACTTTCTCAGAGGTCTCACTAAGTTTCTCAGTGGTTTGTAGAAGATTCTTGAGTAATCTTATGTGGTTTTGAACTCTATGTCCAGTCATTTTCTTTCCTCCATTTCTTTCATTCGTGACATGTTTCTTGGTCTCCGCATTTTGGCTGCTTCCCTGTGTTGATGGAGTGGCTTTGTGTACTAGATGTTCTTTATGGCCCAATAGCTCTGCCTCCCCAACCACCTGAGGTGGATACTCTTGGTGCACCCCAATGGGGGCTGGGTACACAATCTTGTTGCAGTTAAGCCTTGATTGTTATTAGTACACTGAGAGGACTTGACCTCTAGGCGAATTGGCTGTGAGGACCCCTTGTGTCTGTAATGGAAGAACTGCTATGCTGGAGACAGCCTTATGGGGGAGGACTTGCTTCTGTGGGGCTTTGGTGCTCACCAAGTTTGCCTCTTGAGTGTGTCATTTATCTGGTGTTGTCTCACACTGACCTCTAGGTACACTGGTTTTTGGATCTCTAAGAAGGTGCAAGTCAACTAGTGTCTGAGGCCACCCAGCAGGAGCTACAGGAAGATGTGCAGATTTCTCCTCTTTGCTTACTTTCTGACTGGAGTTTTGAAGTTGTCTGACCCAGTTGCAATTTGTTAGGTTAAGCTGCTAGAAGGCAGGCCATTCATATGCAAAAGCCGCTGCATATAGCTTGGAGGGTTTGTAAATTGGGTGGGGCAGGGTCTCAGGGAATCACTAGGCTATGCTGTCGCAAACAGTAATGGCTGCCAATCAGCCCTCTCTGCTGCGTTCTGTTCTGTTTTCCTTGTCTCACACCCCCAGCACAGTAAACATTGATTCCTGTGCCCGCCACTGCGAGAGAGCCACTCTCTCCTACCAATGGCAGACAATCCAGTTTCTCCCTGTATGAGTCTGGGTCCCCAGAATCTCGCCAGAAACTGAAGTTCAGAGCAGTTGGGAACTTGTAACTCCCTCCCAAATGAAAAAAAAAAAAAAAAAAAAAACAGCTCACGCCAGCCCAATTAGCACACGTCTCAGTACCTCTGCCTTTCTGAGCCTCTGCACGTCCTACCAGGTCTCAATGCACTTTTTTCTTTCCTTCTAGTTGTAGAAATTCCACTCCAGCCAGCTTTACAGTGGTTCTGGGGATAGTCATTTTGTCTTTTAATTGTAGCTTTGGTTTGGTTGTGAGAGGCAGCAGGTATAGGTGTATACCCTCTGCCGCCATCTTGGTTCTCCTCGAATTTCCCAACTTTTTATTTCAGAATTAGACATGTTAAAACAGCTTAAGCTAAAGATTGTTTTTGTTTTCATATATTTAAAACTCACTAAAAAGTTACAGCATCAAAAGAAGAAACAAGTGGATTCATTGCTTCATGAATAAGATATACATTGCCCATATTGTTGATTTGGTTATACCCCCTATTCTGGCTGACAGACTTGTAGTGGCTTCTTGAACAAGCATCTTTGGTTTGTGTTTCTAAAATATGATTTTTTAAAGTAGGACTTGTGTACCTAAAATAACCCAAATGGTGTTCATTTCCTTTTCTGTACTTTTTATGAAATAATTTAGAATGGGGCAGGTGATTGATCAGCATGATGAACAGTGTTTTACTTTTTAAGCTATAGCTGTCTTTGAAATCACATCTTGAAATTTAAATTTCAAAATTATTTTTAGACTTAAGGTAAATTACCATGATACTGATATTCAGTACTAACTTACATGATGAGAATACACTGGAATCAAAACTTCTTAAAGGAATGTAAGTGCAGAGTATGTGACCTTAAAACATTATTAGTTGACCAACATCTTCCTATTTCCCTCTCGCCTCATGTCCTAGAAAGTACCAATCTACCCTCTGCTTCTATGAGTTTGACTATATTTAGTTTCCATTTATAAGTGAGATCATACAGTATTTGTCTTTTTATGTCTGATGTATTTTACTTACTATAATGTCCTCTAGGGTCATTTATGTTGATACAATAGCAGGAATTTTTTTAAAAGCTTAAAAAGTATTCCATTGTGTAACACTTTTTCTTCATTCATTAAATTTTTTATGTCATTTGTTTTCATATCTTGGCTTTTGTGAATAATGCCGTGATGGAATGGGAATGCAGATATCTCTTTGAGATCTTGATTTCACATTCTTTGGCAATATTTACCCAGAAGTGGGATTTCTGGATCATATGATTGTTCCTTTTTTTTTTTTTTTTTTTGAGGAGCCTCCAAACGCTTTTCCATAAAGGCTGTCCCAATTTACATTCCCACCAACAGTGGCTTAATTCATTTAAATAACTTATAATAAACTTGTTAACTGTTAACAAAATAACATACAGTTTATGATAATGTATAAGATGACTTTTAAGGTTTTTGTGTTTAATAATTATATATTTAACATTTTTAGTTTAACTGGAAAAATATTTTGGCTATGAGACTGAGGCTGCTAGGTAAAGAACAGAGTAAAATGGAATTATTTAAACTGTAAGGATTTTTGGTTGAGTAATTTAGTCTAATTAAAGAACTGGGTATGAGAAGACTAGCTTCCAGATCCATATGCTGTCACTTAGTATAGTTGTGCGATTGTAGGCAAGTCATTTAACTTTTTATAATTTCTCTCTGTCTATGCAATGTGATGGTAATTCTGATCTTAAAGGAATGTTATGAAGAGCAATGAAGGTGTTCATTTAGCAATATCAGTGTAAGTGGCCTGTGCAGTGCCAGACAGTGAGCTAATGCTTAGGTTCTAGCATTGAACAAGCCTGTCCTCCCTGTCCTCCCTCTAGGACAGTGGTTCTCAACCTTTCTAATGCCGCGACCCTTTAATACAGTTCCTCATGTTGTAGTGCCCCCAACCATAAAATGATTTTCGTTGCTACTTCATAACTGTAATTTTGCTACTGTTCATGAATCATAATGTAAATATCTGTGTTTTCTGATGGTCTTAGGCTCTACTATGATTCATGAACAGTAGCAAAATTACAGTTATGAAGTAGCAACGGAAATAATTTTATGGTTCGAATCACCACAACATGAGGAACTGTATTAAAGGGTTGCGGCATTAAAAAGGTTGAGAACCACTGCTCTAAGGAGCTTACAACCTATATTAAAAAGGGCTTCCTAAACTGTAATGGTTTGGCATATTCTAACAATGGTTTGTTGTGAATAGAATCTGTAGAAGTTCACTGTAATCCTTTTTTTTTTCTGTTAAGTAGAATTCACCTGCCAAGTTTCTTTAGGATCAAATAGCCTTATTATCCTTTGGCTTCCAATGTAATACTCCCATGATGTGTACTAAAAGAATAGTTTTATAGTGAATTTCCAGTATAAACCCAGATTCTCTTTTAATACAAGAATATAAGTGATTCAAGTATTAAAAAGTAGTTACTTTTTTTCTAGCATTTCCTATTCTTTGTTTAGAAATTGTGAGTGTGCTGAGATACTCTTTTCATTTTAACAAAGGTTAGCCTTGTGTGAAATTTTTTTTACTATGTAATTCAACACCTCAGTTTGTATTTATGTAGCTGTAGTTAGCTGCAGATGTTTTCAGTATTTTAGATTGCCAAAATTAATGAACATGGACTTAGATTGCCAAATATTAATGAACATTGCCAAATGTTAATGAATATGGACAAGGTTATAACATCCTTCATCATGTATTAAATATGTTTAGAGCTCCCATTTGCTGCATTGTTTTTACTTTGGAAATCAATCATGGGAGGTATAGAAGAGTGAATACTGTTAAGCTCTAGTTCAGGTTTAGAGACTAGCCTTGAGTTTCAATCATTTGTAAATTAGAGAAAATAATTATTTATAAGGTTATTTTGAAAATGCCATAATGATAAATGCATGTAAAATGCTTTCCATAACATTTAGTAAGCCTTGGATAAATGTTAGCTATTTTATTAAAACTGTTACTCTTTTTTATTTCTGTGAAATTAATTCAAACTTTTGTGTTGTTGCAGCTTTATTGCTTCTCATATTGTTTTGATTTAACATTCTAGTTGTAATTTAGTTGTTTAGGTGCTGGTCTAAAACAGAACTCTAGGAATTACCCAAGTTAATTGTTCAAAACTGAAAACTTGTATTGACCAGACTGGAGTATTAGACGGTCTACATTACTTTTCAAAATTCTATCATCTATCTATCTATTTATCTATCTATCTATCTATCTATCTACTGGAGTACTAGGTGGTCTACATTACTTTTAAAAAATTCTATCTATTTATTTATTTCAATATACAAAATAAATCTATTACCAGATTGTAGATACAGAATAATTAGCCATTAAATTCTGTTTTGTTTTGTTTTTAAAGAGCAGAGAGATGTAACTCCTTATTTTTATCTTAAAGCAATATATTTTCTGTACAACTGTTATTTTAGGCCGCCTTAGGATAATTTTCTCATGATCCTAAACTGTTACTAGATCTTTTAAAAGTTTGTATTTATCATGTGATTTGCTTCTATAACTTAATTGCAAAAGTAATTGTCTTAAGATGGTGCTTTCTCTTTAAGTACTCGGGTCATTTACAAGCTTGGCAGTATTTTTGTTTGTTTAATATTTATGTAATATAATAAAAGGTGCTGAAAACATATATAACTAATAAATATTTAAGATATTTCTATACGTCAGGTATTGTGTTAGATGCAGAGGCAATAGCTGTGAAGGAGGTACCCATCCATAAACACAGCCATTGTTGGGCTCACCAACTAATAGAAATAACATACTTATCAAATGTTAAATGAGAATGCAGTGGAATGAGGAGTGGTGCACAGAGCTAGGGTTGTAATTGATTCAGTCTGGAAGTGACAAGCTAAGGCCAAAAGCAAGGAGGGGTAGGAAGAGCATACTTTTCTGTAGAGAAAACAGATCATGTGAAAGTCTAAAGTAGGAAAGATCTCAGTAGATTCCAGAAACTGAAAGTTTAGTGTTGATTGCGGAGAGCAACGGGAAAGACAAGGTAGGTAGAGACCAAATTTTGATGGGACTTTTAGATTTCTTTAGATTATTTTTAATTTACGAACTTTATCTTGAGGACAAGCAGGGAATTAACAAGAATATCACACTACTTAGAGAATGGGAGATCTTTGAGTTAGAAAGCTCTTGTACTTACAGTGAAGGTTGATGGCAGCTCAGACTAGAGTGTTATCAATGAGGTTAGAGAGAAGAGGACCAGTTTGAGAGAGATTTAAGAGAGAAAATGGATATACTCAGTGCTTGGACATAGTAGGGGGGTGGAAAGGAAAGAGGTTCTAGGATGACTCCTAGGTTTCCGGTTTGAGGCATTATTGTGATGATATCTTGTTACTGACATATAGGATCATGGAGGAGGAGTTAATCATGAGTTCAGTTATTGGATATGATGAGTTGAGATACAATCTTTTCTCAGTTTAATTTTTTGTTTGACTTCTTGTTAGATATTTTGATACCTTGAATTGGAATAGGAACGTGCTCAAAGGCTTCACTTGGGCATTTGTTGAATGATATTTTGCCCTTTTAATCCTACTCTAAACATCTGTGGGTTATAACATCCTGACAGTAACCATGGCTCACTGTATTGATAATTCTCAATGAGGTAGGTTTAGAATCAATAGAAAAGCAATAGAGCTATGAATATAAAAGTTGGGAGGGTGGGATAAAGGATGTTTTGGTAGAGGAAGGTAAAATAAATTAAGGAAAGAAAATCATATAATTTTCAAAAGTATCATTGTCAGGGCCATTGCTACAGTAACATTAAAAAAGACCCAGAAAGACAATAATACTTTGTGTTTTTCTGTTTAAAGTATTGTATTTAGCCCCCTGACCAGCATCATCTGGCAATTTTAAAAAGTACACATTCTTGGGCCCCACTGCAAACCTAATCAGAAACTTTGGGGGTGGGGTGAGCAATTTTTTTTTAAATAAGTTCTTCAGATACACTAAAGTTTGGGTACCTTTGGTCTAGATTCAGCAAATTTTCTCTGCAAAATGCTAAGTAGGCTTTGCAGACCATAGATCTGTGGTGCATCTACTACATTTCTATCTTTGTAAATGAAGAAAGCAGCCATAAACCTCATGTAAACAAATGGCCTTGGCTGTGTTCCAATAAAACTTTATTTATAAAAATAGACAAGGGCATATTTGCAGACTCTGGTATGGACTCTAGACAAGTGTGGTAGTTGCCATTGGGATAAATGATGACAAATTAATGAAAATATGGCACCCCTCCAACAAGCATGTAAACCTATTGTTTGAGTGTATATTGTATAAGGAAAACTTCCTGCATATGAGACAAAGTTATAAATAGACTAGAGTCCTGGTGCACAATTTTTATGCACAGAGATGGGCGGGGGGTGGTCCTCTCATCCCAGTCTGCATGCTTTCCAATTCGAGTCCCCTTAGGGGATGTCTGGCAGTCAGACATTCCTCTCACAATCTGGGACCACTGGCTCCTAACCACTCGCCTGCCTGCCAGCCCGATCACCCCTAACTGCCTCTGCCTGCCAGCCTGATTGTTCCTAACTGTCCCCCCTGCCAGCCTGGTTGCCCCACACAGCCTGCTGTTCAGTCATTTGGTCGTCCCTCACTAGCCCCCCTGCTGACCTGGTCATCCCCCACAGCCTGCTGTTCGGTCATCCGTTCAGTCGTGAAAACCCCTGGCTTTTTATATATTAGGATTAATACTTAATCTTGTTCTTTACATACACAAATACAGTAAAATACCTGTAGTTATTTGAAAAGAAAAAGAAAATATAGGAGTTGGAGGTCAATGTGAATACTGGTTTATTTTCTAAGCCATTGATTTTGTTGTTGTTCTTTCCATCTTTTTGTCATACTACTATTATCCACAGGGAAATAATTTATATTTGTCTTAGTTTGAAACATATTTTCATTACTAAAAATTCTAAATATCACAAAAATCAGTAGAACAGAACATGTTTCAGTATTTCCACCCCCTTTTCCCCAAAAAGAATTATTATTAAACTTTTGATGTCTATTTTTGTGTGTGTTTTTTCTGTGTGTCTTTAATAATTACTGTTTTAGCTATCAATTTTTAAAAAGTTAAGTATGGTATGTTTTTTAAAAAAATATTTGATCTGTTATTTATAAATGATTTGTCAAATTATGAAATTATAAATTAGTTTCAAATATATAACATTATAACTTAGTTTTTCTTATTTTTTGAAGGTTGTTTTGGAAACAGAAATAACGAATAAGTCTGCTTTGAAACTTTATGAAAATCTTGGTTTTGTTCGAGATAAGAGGCTGTTCAGATACTATTTAAATGGAGTTGATGCACTGCGACTTAAATTGTGGCTGCGTTGAGAAACTGACATCAAGGAACAACTCTCCAACCACTCAGAATCGACCTTTGCATGCAATGCAATTTGTACAGAATTGCTTTGCAGGTGGATTTAGTAATTTCCATGCAGTTCTTATCTGTCAGTGTCTCATTGAGTGTCGCACAACATTTGTTGCACTTTGGCATGGCGCATTTGTTCTGAATTAAAAGAGATTGTTTTAAACTTAAAGAGTTTTTTTGGTACCAACAAGATGTGCCAGTTGATTGCCAAGATTTGTTTGTTCATTTGCAAAAGTCTGCTGACAATGTAATTAATAACAAAGTGATCATTTTACCACAGAACCAGTAAGTGGAACATTATTTTTGTTCCTGAAAAAAGCCAATGTAGATTGTAAAAATCTCTAAGTATACTAACATTTCACATGAAACCTGCCATAGTTTTCTGAAGGAGGTAGGGGGAAAGCTTCAATTTTAGGTTTTATTTTTTCAATATTAAATTTTCCATTCTTGAATATTGGTACCTCAGTGATTAGTGAATGAAAAATTTAGGGTTGGTTGTGTCTTACAATGAGTAAAGATAACAATTAAATTGCGTCTGCCAGTGCTTGTGTAGATAAGTATATTTGTCTTCATCTCTAGTTTTTTAATGCATGCTACCTTTTTCTTTTCTTTTTTTAAAGCGTTTGCAAGCAAACTTTTTTTTTAACTTAAATTCTAAATTTGATAATAAATTATTTCAGATTTTTATAATTTGGATACTTTTTCCAGGTGAGTGACAGAGTGGTTTACTTTACAGTAAGAAGTTGAATTTACTCGGAAAATCTTTGAGAAATGGCTCCAAAGGGGAAGAGAACATTGGTGGAGCCGGGAATTGCTGGGTTTTGGATGCACTTTTTTCTTGAGAGAGGGAATTTTTGGAAAAGAATAGAAAATTAATGTAAACTGATATGATTTTATTTAATCAAAATTATTGCTAAGCTGTGAAGAACAGCTTTTACAATGTAGGTGGAAGTTATTTCCCACTTGATTAGGATTCACATTGCTTTCATTTCTTGAAATGTTTCACTTTTGGTTCTTGGTCTTTAAGGTGCGTTGTATCCACTTTAAACTGATTTTATTTACTTTCCACTTATTTGAGCAAATACTTGGGGGAACTTTGCTTAGTTCCTAGAAAAACAAGTGAGGAATGGAATTTTTTTTGGAATGAGTTCTTATGGGTTTTCAATAACCATCACTATGCTCATAAGTTAAGTTGTTTTGACCAGTCTGTGCACTGTAACAGATTTTAAAATTAATTGCTTTCAATTGAGTCAGGAAACCTGTGATGGATAATTTATTTAGCTGGAAAACCTAGGTACCCATGGGAAAAAAAAATTCATTCTCTGTGAAAAATGTTTTATAGGAAACTATGCTTTTTTCTTTTATTTGGATATGCTTTACTTCTTCTCTAGTATTTGGTTTGAATTTTATTTTATGACTATGATTACTGTATTTTTTTAAAACCCTACCTCCATTAACAGTTGGTAAAAGCCCCCTTTCAGGAAAGTTTGTTGTCCTTTTTATTTTCTTTTTTATTTTTTTAAAGGAAAGCTGCTCTTTGCTCAGTGTAATGTCTTGAAAGTGAACATGGTAACAAGTACTTTTAAAATAAAGATAAACAGATTTGGTGAAAATAAATCTTTTTGCTGGTGGGATCATTTATAGTTCCTTATTATTAAAGAAACCTTTTTCTTTCCATTTTATATTGCTCTTGAAAGTTTAATGGGCAGAATACTGGTTACATTAAAATATGACCACACAATACTCAGCTTTTCAGTTGACCATTTTGAGTATGATTTTGGTCAAACTTCATTTGGGCTCTAGCATTTAGAGGAATACCAATTATTGTGATGCTTCTGTTATTTTTAATATGGAGGGAACTGAACTAAAAACAAAACAAAACAGTACAGTACTTACATCACCAGATTTTCTCTCACCATTTTATATTTGACTTGCTGGTTCATAGGTAATATTGATGAACATACATTTGCTTGACTCACTAAAGGGGACAATTCTAAAGTAGACACATGCTGGATTTTCAGTTTAACAATTATGTTTTTGGCAGGTTGTCAATGAAACCATTACTACTGACCCTTTCTCTTTGAATTGACTAAGTTTTGCCAAATTGGGTATTTATAAATTTGACCATAGCCATGTGATAAAAAGTCATATGGTTGCTGTATTATTTGACTAGTTTATGTTAAATAACAGTGTCTACTTTATGTCTTTAATTGGGTATGCAAAAATTGTTTACTTAAGTAGACTAAAATTTTAACTTCTAACATGATAACCAAAATTAATTTCTATTCCAATTAAACAGAATCAAACATTAATTTACTTTTTGATATTGGGCTTTATTTTTCTTGAATAATCTGAAAAATTCCATTTGAAATTTATAGAGTGAGTTCACTTGGCTAAACCTGAGCAAAATTGGTGCAACTTTCTTTTAAAGGGGTGCTGCCTCTTTAAGACTGACTGTGCTATCCACTGACACTGGTTTGGCAGTTAATATTGCTGAACATTTTTTATACATGCTACCATGAAGCTATATATGTTAGTATTGAAGAAGCTAACGGGTATACTACCATTTTTGATGTGTGGGCTGATTACAATTTCCATTATGTTAAAATAAAACTACTCAAAAGTAATCCACAGATCAGTAACCAGACAATAGTTTTTGAAGTTGAAGCCAGCAAAATTAAAATAAGAAAGAAAAAATATTAAAAATTTGGTTTTAATATTTTCTGCCTCTTACCCAAATCACCCTCTCCACTTGCTTGACAAATCTTTGTAAAGGAGTTTGTTTGTCACATGTTTTAACTTTACCTTGCCCTGTGTTATGGTATTGGCTGACATGTATAAGACTGGATGTGTATATTATGGTGTCTAAAAATCATGAAATTCATCACTTTTCAGGGGCATAGATAAAAGCAAATTGGTAGTGCATCAGAGTTACTTTTCAGTGCACCATGACATCACTAAAATGAGTGCTAAATGTTACAGGGCTTTCAGGTTTGTAAAAACATAACTATAAATTATATTGACGTCAGATATGGGTTGAATATAAAATATCACGTGTATCTCAAAATATTGGACTGCTGTTTGATGACTGGATATTGCTGCATAATTTTCTCCTATTGTCCCGTATCCTTTTGGAGAGAGAGATTTAATGGGATTTAAATGTGCAAGCTGTCTAAATAAGATGCAGTCAAATAAAGTATGGTTACGTTGTGTTTGCATTTTTCTTTTAGATACAGCTGTGTGCATTTTATGATTGAGTTGTTTTACTTACTAAGAAAAAACCCAAGCAATCTACTCTGTTCCCCACTTTCTGCCTCTCAGAGTTATTTGGAAGAAATGATATACAGTTGTTATCGCTACTTTGTGTTCTGACAAAGTAAATTAGAAAAATGGCAACATGAACTTAAATTTCCTGAAAATATTCAAAGTTACTCATCTCATATATCGGATAACAATACAAATGAGTATATTAAACCAAAACTTCTTTAGTCCTTGTTTTATAGCACTTGATTCCTAAGATAGCTTTTATTTCAATTTCCCATTGTTTGTATTTAAGTCTTTTTTTTTTTTTTTTTTTTTACCCATACTGAGACACCAGAGTAAAATAGAGCATTATGTAAAGGGCTTTTTATCCCATTCTTGTGAGAAGCTTTAATTCATCAAGATTTATGGATATTAATGGAAGAGGTCTGTTTCAATCATGACTGCTAAATTTTATGTGTACCAGATCTCTTCAATTTTCTTTTATAGTCATGTTTTGAAAATATCTGAGTTCATGTTTTACTTGGGCCTCACATGACACTTTAAATACTTCATACATTGTCTAAATAAGGACCAGAAATTTAATACTGTTCTTTCACACCTTGAACAGAGATCAGTATTAACCTGTAGCACAGAAATATAGTGATACTTTTAAACAACTTTTTAAAAAGATAAGTTTGAAAAGCCTCAGGAGCATATGGCACACTGCACTTTCTTCAGATCAGTGCTAATAGCACTTTTTATGATGGTAGGAACACTTTATGTTGTCCAATATGCTAGCACCCAGTAACATGTAGGTATTTGAGCCCATGAGTGAATTTTTAATCAACCGAAATTTAAATAGCTGTATGTGGCTAGTGGCTACTGTATTGGACAACATAATTTTAGATAATACTTAAGCAGTAAAAGCTGAGGAAAGCATGTTTTGAATAGGAGTTTTAAGACCAGGTTATCTATTGAAATATGAAACAAGGATCATGATTGAAAATTATCTCAAGTATAGCATCACTGTTTATGTTGACAATCTATTTCATTAAACAGTTTCTGACTGACCACCTCTCTCCCTGCCCTGTTGCTATGATGTAGTGCTTCTGAGGAAAATAGCTCTTCCCGGCTTTTATTATTTGGAAGTTCTTGGAGTTGCAAATTCAAATGTCAAAAATTGGTTTCTAATGAGATTTTTATATTTTTAGCATTAAAATATTTTACATAGATGAATTTGAAATCCTTTGACCTCTAACTGAGGTCGATTTCTCATTAACCGGTGATTATACCAGAATATAGAGGAAGATTGAATTGATACTATTTTTTAAATCCTGGAAGATCAATCATGTGGATCCAAAGGCAAGTGTTTTTCTTTCTGAAAGAACCAGATTAATTTTTCTATGTTCTCTGGCCACGGTGTGTCACCCTTGGTTCAAGCTGGTCATCTAATAAGTGATTCATCAAAAGGACTGGAATGGGGATGGGAGTGCCAGGCTTGTACAGCCTGAAAACACTGCTGGGAAAAAGCTCAGAGCACGTGTTCTGTTGAGAGCAATCACTGTTTAACCTTCTTATGAAAAAGACGGAGGAATAACAGACCACCAAAGTGCCAAAAATCTACCTTCTGCTTTAAAAAATGTAAACAATACAGAGGTTATAATGTAAGGTTTTTAAAGTGCTAAGAAATAAGCTCATTTTTAGTTATGGATTTTCATGACTACCTCTTTTGCTGTATGACTATATCTCAATTTTCTGATACCTCAATTTCCTGAAAATCTGTATGTATGTTTTTGTAAATAAAATAATTTACCATATGCTAGGGGAAGGACCTGGCTCTTAAAGAAATTGTATAAAGACATTTATTATGGGATTTGTTATGTGGTGAATCAATTTCTTCAAAACATCTTTTACCAGTAGTGTCTCCTCGCCCCCTTGATTGAGGTTTTTCTTTTTTTTCCCCCCCAGTAAATAATCGTATTTAGTGAGATTTGTGTTCCAGAAAGTGTGTACTCTAATTTGTTCATTTTAAACTGCAAAGATTTGTATGTCTCCTCTATGTTTCACTTTCATGCCAAAGAAACCCTTTTTAAAAGACAGCAGGTTGCACTAACTGGGGGGGAAAAATGTTTGCTTCTTAAGTAGGCATTCTTAAGTTTTATTTCCTGGTGTATAAATATTTTTCCAGAGGAAAATATTCCATTGTTTCGTTAAAGCCATTACTAGTAAGTTGTAAAAATGCACGTGTTTAAGGTATGCAGTGGTTCCATTAAGGAAACAATATTGACAATTTAAAGGAACTGTTTCTATAATACAATCCACAATTGCATGAGACTTTGCAAACTGATTTAAGATATAAAGTAATTCCTAAATTTCAGGTATGTTTATGAATTGTTCAGGATTCAATATTAGGGGATTGATCACTATCACTTTTAGAGCCAGATTCCCATGATTGTACATGGTTGGTTTCATCATTTTAAGGAGGCTGAACCAGCCGTCTTAAAGCTAAACCTGCTGCCTTTAAACTGTGCTACCTCCCTCTCCCTTCAATTGTGGCTGTAAATAGTGACTCTTTGCAGTCAGCTAGCCTTATACTTGATTTTATTGTAAATGCAAATAAAAATTGTAAGTCCATCAAGTATTGACTTAACTAGGTAAATCTAAACTGACTTCAACCTTTGTCGTTGGCCAAATCTACCTGATGGTTTATAGTAATTTGGAAATGAAGTACATAATTATGGATGTGAGCACTGTGTTTGAGTTATTGTGGGAATCATTTTCTTCATATTTGGAACAGATAATGAATATTCAGAGGGTTTATTTCCATCCTGATGATACTGGGCAAGCTTTTTTAACCTCTCTGAGCTTTTAGTGGTAACTACCTGGTAAGCTCATTGTAAAAATGCTATCATTTATGTAACAGTGCCCTAGTAGCCTAGTACAGAGTAAATAATAAATGGTGACTATTACTAATAAATGTAGCAGTAGAATATAATGCATTTTGGTTTTGGGTTTTGTAGCACCATTTTAATGGCAGGTCATCTGCATATTTTATTAGCTCTTATAAGCCTAAACTAGCAAGTGAAGAGAGAAAACTTTGTCTTTTTATTGTGGAGAATACTAAAGTAGGTAGTATATAATGATCTCTCCATATATGTACTTAACCAGGTCCAACACCCATGGCCTATCTAGTCCCATCCATTCTCCATCCACCCTTCTCAAATTTTTTTCCAAACAAATCCCAGAGATTATATTTTATCTGAATATTTTAGTACTTATTTCAAATGGTAAGGCCTAATTTTAAATAGCAAGACCACAGTACTATTAAACAATAACCTATAAACATTATATAACCAGTATTAATGCTTCAGTGTTTAGGAAAAATTTTTTTGACAGCAGTATTGAGTGCATAAGAAATGGAGAGTAAATATAACTAGAAAAGAGATCACTTAAAGAGGATAAAAGATTTCTGTTACAAAGACAGTAGACACCTTAGTAGGTAAATTTGGAGATGCAAATGGAAAGAAAAGGAAAGTAGAGCTAAGGTTGAATGGAGGGGGCTGTGTTGTATATTCCAAGTACCTCGTGTTTTCTTACATAAGAAAAGGGTGTTGGTAAATATGGCAAAATTGCTAATAGTGACAAATGACTTAGAAGAGGTTGGTTTTTTGGAATATAGTCACTGAAGCATGGCAGATAAGATATTGGGTAAGCAGGAGAGAAAAAATAGATGGTCATATAGGGACACAATCTTCCCCACTCCCCCCAAATGGTTGTTGATCCATGGACTATCTTAAAGAAACTGAAACCTTATGGATGTTCTCTCCCAAACACATTTTTAAACAAAAATTCCCAAATCTTAACCAAGTTATTTAGAAAAATAACAATACTTTCAAAGAGATGCCAGTAGGCTTTGACATAATTGTCATGCCATCAGTGATTAAAGTCTTAAGTGCTGAGCTAATAATATCTTTAGACTCAATAGCATTCTCAGCCTCAAAAGACAAAGTAATTTTGCATTTCTTTTCATAAATTGTCCTTAGGACAACGAGATGGTTGGAGGGTTTCCCCATAATTGGGATATTTGCCTTTAGTTCCTAGTTTTCTGCACTGTTTACCTATGACCTCAGGCCAATTGCTTAACCTCCTTGTGCCTGGTCTTCATATTTTTATGGAGTAATTACAGCAGCCTTCCTTTGCAAGCACATTACAAGAAAACTTCGAGGAATGCCCTGAGCGACTTGGTTGATGATAGTACCATACTCAGTGCACTCAGCAAAACTTGTTCTTCTAGGTGACTTTCCCCCATTTTATTGCTGCTTTCCCAGCACTTATTTAGTGCTGTTGTAGGGTATGTTTCCTGTTCAGGTGGAAGGGTTGAATCAAAAGAAGGTCCTGTGTTAGGGACACAATTTTAATAGAAATGGTTAAGTACATGAAGACAGTTTCGTTGTTGTTTTTTAAAGAAAAGAAGGTGGGGAGCCCAGCCATTGTGGTTCAGTGATTGTGTGTCTATCTATGAACCAAGAAGTCACAGTTCAATTTCCGCTCAGGGCACATGCCTGGGATGTGGGCTGGATCCCCAGTGTGAAGTATACAGGAGGCAGCTGATAAATGATTCTCATCATTAATGTTTCTATCTCCCTCTGTGGAATTGATAAAAATACATTAAAAAATAGGGTTTGAAAAGTATAAGGGCCACCCTATATTGAAACACCCTGAGATTGTGGTTAAAAGGGGATCAAGATATAAATAATTCAGGTTAAATTCATCACAGCCATTATTTGAATTTATAAAGAAACCCTAAACCACATGGCTGACTAGAATTGCCAAGATTACATGAAATCAGGAAGTGATTTTACAAGATTTTGTACGGCAGCTACATTAAGCATATGTAGAGTATGAGCTACAGTGAGTCCAATTTTCTCATTGTCTAAAAGAGCACCTGACTGGAGACAAGAATACCTGGACATCTTTGCGCAACCTGCTGAGCAGAGGATCACTGCAGTCTGGCTGGTCATAGGATGCTTGCAGATATTGGGATGTGATCCCCTCAGCTTCTGGTGGAGAGACCTGTGATTAATGTCTTCTCTTCATTGCTGGGAGGGCAATAGAGTAATAGTAAGTGAATAGCATGTTGTGAGATTGCTTCCTTACAGTTGTCAAAGCAGTTTCACCCACTTTTACTCAGTCTTTAAAAAGGTCCTTTGGGATTGAAAGATAAACCAACATTTACAGATGACATCTTTGTCTAAGATCACAGTAGTGATGAGAACTGAACCCAGGACTCCTGACTCTTCTAGTTTCTTTTCCATCTGACCTGATGCTTGATGAGACCAAAAGGAGACAGGCAGAGTCCAGTATGTTTAATTTTATTGCATAAAATTAAAACTTTAATGAATCCTACTAAATTATTTAATAGCTCCAATTTGTAAAATCCATTAGAGCATTTAGGATTAAGTGGTTTTTCTTAATATCTGATTGGTTTCTAATAATTAGGCTTGTAATATCTATCTTTCAAGGGGACTGAAATTGATTTCTTTTTAAAGCAAAACTTGCCTTCTGTATTGTCTCATTCTATAAAAATGGGAATGAATGCTCTTATTTATATTACTTAAGTTTAATTTTAAACTTTTGAAGTATCATGCTCTAGTATATAATTATCTTGCTGTATTTCCAGTAAATTTTTACTTTATCAAACTTCAAATAAGCTATAGAAATACACTGAGTGGCTAGATTATTATGATTTCTGAACACATAATAATCTGGCCACTCAGTGTATACTTTTAAGGGAAAGAAAGGAGTTCATAGAAAAACTACCTTGATTTAAGTTTGAAGTCTAATTAAAATACGTAAAATATTTTAAAACACTATGCAAAATCATTCTACATATTTTCTTTGTAATGCTAAGTCTCAATGCAAACATTAGGAAATTTGTGTGTGTGTGTGTGTGTGTGTGTGTGTGTTTTATTTTTTTGTATTAGATCCTTTTCCTGGTGGTAAAAACTTGCTTGAATTAGGTTATCAGCTGCTGGTGATACTATGTTAAATGACTGTGCCAGTCTCTAAAGCTAGCTTCAAATAGAGTAGGATGCTACTACACAAAACTTGTGCCACCTAAAACACTGGACAGGTCAGGGATGCCAAGCATACTGTGAGAGAAAATCTTTACTTTTCCTACTCATAAAAACGGTGTTATCAATAATGTGCCTTTCAGGGTACTGATGTGGGTTTCACTCGAGTAATTCCATGACAGTAGGAAATTTGTTCATGGCTGTATTTGTTCACTGCCTAGATCAGTGCTTGGAACATACCTGGCATCAAATAAATGCTGATAACAAATGCATTACTTGATGCAGAATACTTTGTGAGGTATTCCGACTTAAACTCATCAGGTATCCAAAGTGTGAACTGGCAGGCAATATGTATTTCCCTCCCATTCTTTCTCCCTCCTTCCTTACATCATTCATGAAATTTGCATTGCCTGCTAATGTTCTTTATTAAGAACCTGCCCTAGGCACTGAAGAGACAGAGCCAACTGAATGGCTCTTGTGGGACTCAAGAGTCCTACCTACATCTCTGTGTGATAAGCAGAGCTGATCGCTAAATTATTTTTTATGATGCCAGAGATGTTGACAAGGTAAAAAATTTGGAGATCAGCATGACCTTAGATATTTCTGAATTATTATTTTTTGTATTTTAAAAAAGGATGCAAAGACCTTTATTTGTTGTGAATGTAAATATTTTTTATTATGTCAACTGCTCAGACACATAAATCCAAATACAATTAACCCCAAATTATAAAGTAGACCTAAGAATTTGAACAAGAAAGTTTCATGAAAATTGAGATATCCAATTTATATATTTTAGCCACAAAGAAGTAATTTTTTATAAACAAGGCAATTATACACTTGTTTTAAAATCATTTGCATGTGCCTTCAGTTATAAAAAATAACATCAGTGCTTTAAAACCAACAGTGCTTTTAAAACTCTGTATATTTTCAAATTTTTCTAATCCGTAACCCAAATTTTCCTATTCCTTGTGCACCTGGTATATCACTGCTTCTGTCTTCCCCACTCAGAGAACCTTGCCAAGTCAGATGTAAAGTCAATTTGCTGGCAAAACCAAGAACATGATTCACTTTTCAGTCAAACCAGCCTACTGACAGCAAGGAGAATCAAGGCTAAAAACAGAGTCAGAGTTATATTGAGAAAAATAGAAGCAAAGGGGATCCAGCTAGCTTGGGCTAAGAATCTAGTTATTTAAACAGGCAGAAGAAGGGGAAAGAATATTAGAGATTTTTATGGATTAAAGTAGAAAAGTCTGAGTCTTAATCCAGAATGATTTTATTTTTACAGAGATATTTTTAAATGTTATAGGAAGGCATATATTCTATGTTAGCCACTTTGGAAGGTGGCTTCTTTGAGAAGTTTAGTTTGCCTTTACCCAGAGGAAAATATTGCCGACTTTTCTGTATGTTTGACTTAATTGCAAGTACTGAATGGTTAGGTAGTAGTAACTATGTGTGAGCCTCACTGCTTTTTTCTTAAACCTCAGGGATTTGACTGAACTACTACTAGCTTATATATTTGGACTAGAGGCTCAATGGACAAAATTCATGCAAGAGTAGGCCTTCGCAGGCCCAATATCGTCTGGAAGGTCGTCCAGATGGTCATTCCACTGTTTGGCTATTCAGTTGATTTGCAAATTACGCTTTTACTATTATAGGTAATTAGGTAGAGGGATGCCTGGGAAGTAATCCTTCTGGTTCCAAGCCTGAGCATAACTCCTGGCAAATGGCTCTGCATTGGGCAGTCAGTCAAAGGGAAACCATTCAGCACAAACACTGGTAGAGCATTGCTAGCGTCAGAAGAGATGTTTAAATTCCCAACTAGAACACACCATTTACTCAGCTGCTGTATATTTACTAAGCACCTACTATGTGCCAGAAAATGCACCTATGACTGTAGAAGAAAACTACTACTCTTAGCATCAAATAGTGTGTGAAGTCCAAGACAGCAGAAGTCTAGGGAAGGAAAGAGAAAGCACTAATTGAAGGCCGAAGGGGCCCTGGTGTTATCTGAATTCTTCGAGCAGGCAGCAACTGCAGAATTCTAATGGGAAGCTTGGGAACACTTAAATAAGCATTCCGATATCTGGTGAGTCAGAGCTATGGGAGGCCAATTTTGAAAGATTAATTAGGAAGCAAGGGAGAAGCTCTCCCTGTAAACAGTTTTAAAACTGGGCAATACTCGTGATGCAAATGTGGCTGGATCTTGTCAGCAGCCTAATAATTCTCTTTTCAGTTCATAATCAACATTTTATAGCAACTCTCTGTCCTTTCTCCTAAAAACAGTAAATCTAAAGAACATTGGTGAGTGCTTTGGGTTTTGCGTGCGTGTGTGTGTGTGTGTGTGTGTGTGTGTGTGTGTGTGTGTATTGGGGCTGCAGTTTCTCCCATTGCTGTCAGGAAGTACCTCAGCCAAAGAGAGAGGCTTTACCCAATGTGATGCCCTTCCCAGAGCAGCCCCAGTGAGGTTGATGTGGGCTTGTAAAGGGCTGGCTGCCTAGCCCCAATTCTAAAGGGCCTTCTGGTGCCAGAACTCCCCAGGGGATTGGCTGAGCCTTCAAGAAGGCTGAATCTCAGTTCAGCTTTCCTTTCCGTTTAACTGCTTCCTAAGAGTGCTTTTTGATGACTCCCTCATGCTGATCTCTATCTCAGAGTTTGTTTCCCAAGGAACCCACGTGCTCGCATATGGCATACCTGGAAGGGGGTCAGAGACCTGTAGCAAGACTGAGGCTTCAATACTAGCCACCTTTGTGTTTCTTCCCATCAAGGACTGATGGGATATTGGGGGGCTCTAGCAGAAAAATGAAGCTTCAGTCAGGTTCTAGGGTTAGGAGGACAATGGAAGAGCTCAGTAAAATCAAAACTAAGTCTTAAGTTAAAAGCATCGTCTGAGAGTCAGAGAGATTTGAGTTCAAAATCATGTCTGTGTTTTATTTTGGATAAATTATTTAAATACTGTAAACCTCTACTTTCTCACCCAGAAAAAAGGAATAATAAAAGTTACTTTATATGTTTATGGTGCTGATTAAATACCAGTCACGGTAACATGTTGTACTCAAATTTATTTTCATTATTATTAGAGCCTATTTCACATAGGCAGACCAAGGACAGAGCTTGGAGATGACACTTGTGTCATCAACTTGTCCAGCTTTCAGGGGTCTGGGAATGCAAGGATAGGATCCAAGTATAAGTGTATATAAGCAGTGGTGCCATGTGGTCTGAGGAACCCATTCTCTGATCCTTTTGGACCTTGACCTCTGTCACCTTTGAGTCAAATGTAGTTACCAAAGTCAGGCCACCTGGGCCTGAATAATAATGTTTTACAATTGGGGAAGCCCTTGGTCATAGAAAGACAATAGAAAGAATGACATAGAAAAACAAATACTGCAGAATCTCACTTATATGTGGAAACTAAAACAATCAAACTCATAGAAGCAGAGTGGAATGGTGGTTGCCAGATGCAGTGTGTGTGTGTATGTGTGTGTGTGTGTGTGTGTGTGTGTATGCGAGAGAGAGAGAGAGAGAGAGAGAGAGAGAGAGAGAGAGAGAGAGAGAGAGAGAGA
>JAAGEH010000076.1:26350350-26398408 GCA_011751065.1 Lasiurus cinereus | reverse complement strand
AGAGAGAGAGAGAGAGAGAGAGAGAGAGAGAGAGAGAGAGAGAGAGAAATGTAAAATGTTGATCAAGGGGTTCAAAGTTTCAGTTACATAAGATCAATAAATTTGGGAGATCTAATACAGGGGTGGGCATAAGTAGTTTCACAGTTGTTCATTGCTGGCCTTCATTCTTCACACATTCTTGTAGTCTGCTTCCCCTACTGGAGCACACATGGATACAGAATGTAGACCTACTTCTGCCCACACCTGTATATACCAAGGGGACTGTAGTTAACTGTATTGCATACTTAGAATTTTAAGTATTCTCAACACATTTTAAAAAATAAAGAAAATAGTGCCTATATGAAGTCATGTATATGTTAATTTGTTGATTTCAATGATCATTTCACAATGTATGTGTACATGAAACATCAAGTTGTACACCTCAAGTATATATTATTTTTCTTTGAGAGAGAGAGAGAGAAAGAGAGAGAGAATATCCTTAGGCCTACTCTCCACATCCCAACCCTCACCATCCTTGTCTTCCAGCTGATGAGAGACAGGTCTAGACTTTAGATAAGTATTCTTGGGCTAGAGCAATTTCTAGCAGTCTTCTATGTTTCTGTCATCTTTCTCTCAGATCTAGGTAAAATGAAAAATTGCAAAAGAAGACAAGGGAAATGTTTTAAACACTTTATTTTGAAATACTTTCAAATTAACATAGAATTTGGAAAAAAAATTATACAAAGAACTCCTATATATCTCTCATCAACATTTCCCAATATTTAATGTAGGGATCCACTCAGAATTCCAGAGTTGGTATAAATATTATTTTAAACTTAAGACTTTTGAGAATTAACAGATGGAAAGAAGTCTTCTTGAAGCTTCCCTTATCTAACTAAAAGCAACAATTTCTTGGAAATAAAGCTGCAACAAATTTCTTCTATGGCTATATCTATACTCACAGGGAGGAAAAAATAAATTCCTTCTCCAGGGGCAGTTTTTATGGCCGTGAAGGAGACAAAAAACCATTCATATCTGTATAGACAAGCATTATTGTCTAACTTCTTTCTCTCTTGATTGTTATCCTAAAAACCCATTTGTTTTTTCTAAAGAAACTTTTTCATTCTTCCCAGAAAAGCCTTTTCTCCCTTTTCCTTTCCCCTTAAGTTAGGTATATAAGTCTTTAACTGAAATCATATAAAGAGCTAGCTACTTCTTTAGCAGGCTCCCATGTTTATGTGAATAAATATTTTTTTCCTGTTAATCTGTCTTCAGTCAGTTTAATTTGCAGGCCTTAGATATAACATAAGAGGATAGAGGACAAGATTTTTCTCCTCTACATTAACATTTTGCCTTATCTTTCCTGTCTCTTTATAAATTTACTAATAGCCCTGCTTTTGAATCTGTGTCCCAGTAGGCTGCTGCTGCCCTCCTGTAGCTCTCCACTGGCTACCCTGCCCTGTAGCTCCTCCCACCTCCCCTTTTTAGCTTTCTGCCCTGCCCCCTCCTGTAGCTCTCTGCCTCCTACTTGCTTGCAGCCTTGTCCCCTCCTGTAGCTCTCCACTTCCCACTAGTAGTTTGCTGTCCAACCCTCCTGCAGATCGGTGATCTGGTCGTTACGCAGTCGGTCATTACACCTAATGGTGTAATGGATAATTAGCATATTCCTCTCTTATTATATAGGACTAGAGGCCTAGTGCACAAAATTCATGCACAGCGGGGGTGGGGGGGGCATGTTCTTTCAGCCAAGCCTACACCCTCTCCAATCTGGAGACATCTTTCTCACAATCCAGGACTGCTGGCTCCCAGCTGCTCACCTGCCTGCCTTCCTGATTTCCCCTAACCAATTCTGTCTGCCAGCCTGATCACCCTCTAATCATTCCCATGCCAGCCTGATTGATGCCTAACTACTCCCCTGCCAGCCTGTATGCCCTTAACTGCCCTCCCCTGCGGGCCTGGTCCCTCCCAACTGCTTTCCCCTGCAGGCCTGGGTCCCCCCCAACTGCCCTTCCCTGCAGGCCTGGTCACCCCTAATTGCCCTCCCCTGCAGGCTTGATCACCCTCAACTGCCCTCCCTTGCAGGCCTTGTCCCTCCCAACTGCCTTACCTTTTGGCCATCCTATGGTGACCATCTTGTGTCCACATGGAGGGAGTCATCTTGTGTGTTGGAGTGATGGTCAATCTGCATATTACTCTTTTATTAGATAGGATTTTTTCTAAACCATTTGAAAGTTATAGATATGACATCCCATTGTTCCTTAATACTGCAAAGTATTTCCTAAAAAGAGACACTTTCTCACAATACTCATCTAAGCCCTAGAACTCACTAAAAATTTGCTGATTATCTCAGTAATTACCCAATAATATTCTTCATAAGTCCAGGATCCAATCTAGGATCATGTGTTACATTTAGTTATCATTGGTTTTAATCTCCCTCAACCAAGAGCAGTTTCCCAGTGTTTTCTTATTTTTTATGGTATTGAAAAATTTTTAAATTTACTCTGTAAAATGTTCTTCAGTTTGGATATATCTGATGTTTCCTCATGATTAGATTCAGATTATTCATCTCAGGCAGGTTTAATACAGAAGTGATGTTGTACTCTCTCAGTGAATACTAGTAGTATTAGGAGGCACATAATAGTTACCTGTCCTATTACTCTGGATATTAACTTTTATCTCTTGGTTAAGGTGATGTCTGCCTGGGTACTCTATTATAAAGTTGTTAACTAGTATGTACTTCTTTATTAATAAGCAATGAGTAAGTATCTTATAGAGAGATGCTATGAGATTTTGTAAATATCCTGCCCCACATCAAATTTTCAACTACTTGTTTTAACAGCTATTGACAATTCATGATTAAATCAGTTATTATAATGATAGTTGCCAAATGATAATTTTATAAATTCATTATTACCTCCCTCTCTCTATACACATGTATTTCTCACCCATGGATATGTTATTTTAGAGAGAGGAAGGGAGGGAAAGAGAGAAAAACATCAGTTGCCTCCCATACATGCACCAACTGGGGATCAAACCCTCAATCTGAGTATATGCCCTGACCCAGAATCTAACCTACCACCCTTTGGTATATGGGACAACACTCCAACCAATTGAGCCACACAAGCCAGAGCTTACCTTTATATTTTTTATTTGGCATTCTCTTATAAGGTAGAAGTTGTCCTTTATCCTCACTTATTTATATATTAACTCATCTATATATATAAAATCCTAATATGCAAAGTGTCCCATTGGGAATTTGACTGGGAGACCAAGGAGTTTGATCACTCGCTATGACATGCACTGACCACCAGGAAGGCCCCAACCGATATCTGGCAGCTGGCAGCCACTAGGGACTCTACCCATACACCAATTTCATGCACTGGACCTTTAGTTTATTTATATGGGCTTCTGTTTTGTTCCATGTATTATTGCCTGTTACTACGAGTATTTATTAGCCCCATTAGACTGGCTCCTATGTCCTTTTCTTATGTCCTCATCATTCTTTGAAGCACTTCCTTACTTTCTGGCACAACACAATGTTCCAGGCTCACCTGCCATTTCCTGTCACAGCCCTAGAATCAGTTATTTATTTAAAGAGTCCTGGTTCCTTTTAAGGGAGAATGTAATTTAGTAAACATGATCTTAATGCTCATTGATATTAAGGATATCATTACTTTCCTTTTAAAATATATTTTTATTGGTTTCAGAGAGGAAGGGAGAGGGAGAGAGAGATAGAAACATCCATGGGGTGGAAGAAAATCATCGATTAGCTACCTCCTGCATGTCCCATACCAGGGACTGAGCCTGTAACCTGGGCATGTGCCCCAACTGGGAACCGAACTCTAGCCTAGTTTATAGTTTGATGCTCAACCACTGAGCCATGCCAGCCCTGCAGGGTGTGTAATTACTTTTAATTCTTCTCAGCAGAGTAGGAAATATGTATATACACATGCATATATCCATGTCTGTCTGCCTGTCTATCTATCTATTAATCTATCTATCATCTATCTATATTAAAATACCATGAATTTACACTTGATACCTTCAATTCCAATCCAACATCACAGGGCTTTTTATCATTTCCTCTTTTACCTATTTGTAACACCTTTCTTCATCACTGAAAAACTTGGCTCCCATTAGCTTCAATTGTTTGCTTAGTTTGTCATTGCTCCTGTATGTAACCAATGTCCTAACCATACCGGCTGCCTTTTCGGCCCCAGCCCCACTGACTATGTTAGCTACACCAGCCAAGTTCTTGACCTGGACTAAGGGAAATGGAAAAGAAAGAGATCGTATACATTTTTTTTAATGAAGCCTAAAATAGTTCTGCTGCTCAGTGTAATATAAATGTTTTTCCTGCTAAAATCCAATTCTAAGTTTAAAACAGACAGTTAAAATGCAAAGTGAAGGTTCACATTCAGTTGTTAGTTAGTGATTGACTTGGCAAGTGATTATCTGCTCTGCTTAACTTTATTATCTGAGATGATGTAACACTCCATTGAAGCCATTAAAGTCAATCATTTTATTGCATAATGGACAGATCTGCCCTTTTTAGTGCAACCAGTGTGCTTAATTAATGTATGTAAAATTATGAAAATCAGGTTTTGCCACCAGTTTATTTATTTTATTTTATTTTATTTTATTTTATTTTATTTTATTTTATTTAGTCCTTACCGGAGGATATTTTTCTATTGATTTTTAGGGAGAGTGGAAGAGAGAGAGAAAGACGGAAAGAAACATCGATGTGAGAGAAACATATTGATTGGTTGCCTCGTGTACAAGCCTTGACCAAGGCCAGGGCCCGGGAGAAGTCTACAACCAAGGTACATGCTTTGATCAGAATTAAACCCAAAACCCTTTGGTCCGCAGGCCAGTGCTCTATCCACTGAGCCAAACTGGATAGGGCTTGCCACCAGTTTAAACTTCTCATGTTGCACTCATTTTTTTTAATCTTTGGAACTCAGCACTTCAATATACTTAAATGCTGTTTAGCTTGAAATGTTGTTTATTATGTAGCCTTAGTAGTTTGGCTGATAACCCTGGATTTGCTTAACCAGTCCTCAAACTGGAATGAGCATCCAAACTCCTCTTGTACTGGTTACAATGCAGATACCTGGGCCCACACTCAGAGATTCTGCTTCAGTATCTGCATTTTAATGATCAGGGGTAGATGACCCAGGGACCACACCATGAGAAACATTGGATGGGCATGTTTTTTACTCAAGACCAGGAGAGTTCTAGTTTAGAAGCTACAGTTGATTTTTTCCTGGTCCTATGCAAGGTTGAATTGGTCATTAGAACCTGTAGAAGCTTTCAAAATCAACAAGCAAAATGGTGTATTAGAACTTGGCTGCCAACACCTGCAATTACAGGACAAATGTGTCAGCTGTTTATCAATATTCATGAGTCAAGTCTGTGCTAGTGTGTCTGAAAGGCGGTGGCATCAAAGCCAGAACCCTGATTGACCAGATAGAGCTACAGCAAGTGCTCCTCCACCCCACTCACACCTCTCCAAGATGCCAACACCATGGGCCAGGTCTTTAGGACTTTAGGTTTGGCTGGCTGGCGTTTTTATTAATTAAAACTGAGAAGTGACTGGAGAGAGACTGAGTACATGTGCTCCACCATCACTGGTGAAAAATCTGTGTCTTTTCTTCAGTTTTCCTTGTGGAACAAGGACAGATGACTGAAAACATTAGCAGAAAGCAAGCAAGCTATCAACCAGCACTTTTTATGTTGCGTGCTTTCATGAAGAGTGTTGCATTCCATGATCTTAAATTACCAGGTGGGTAAGTGACTTTACTATCACAGTTCCAGAGAGGAGGAAAGAGAGATATAAAGAGTGTGCAATTCGCACATGATCACATGTCTAGTAAGTGGTCATGAAGAATTTCAACTGTTGGCCTTTTGTCCTTAAATCCAGTGCTTTGTGCAATAAACACTCTCTTCACCAACATCTTGTATTTTGACCTTTCCAAGGTGATGATATTCAGAAAAACAGAGACACTGTCATGAGTAAAAGTAATCTGAACAATAAGACACTTTCATACTAGCAGACTTATTCTTTGAATGTTAAAGCAGAATATAGAAATAGGGGCCAATGATGAACGTGAAAATAATTTGTTAGACAATTGTTTACTAAAGGTATTCTGGGAAAAATTAAAGTGATTTCTAGTTGATTGGTTTATTCTATCTGAGAGTAAGGATCTTCTATAGGCAGGTGTTCTTTTAGAATGAGGATGTACAGGGTGACCAGAGTATAGTATTTCCCCTGTGTTTTGAGTATGGGATCTTCTGCTGGTTTCATTGGTCCTTCACATGAAATACATATTTTGTTAAATGGTTTTATTCTTCTTTTATAATCTATCAAATGTAACTTCAGATATTACCCAGGGTTTACCTTCCCTGCTGCCAGGTTCAGGTTATACAAATTTAAAAGCAAAGACCCTCTTCTGAGATGTAAATTTTTCACAGAAATTCTTTTTTTTTTACATTTGTACAATAAAAAGGACCATTTGGATGATTTCACAAGAAGATGAACCAGTCTGCCCCCAAAGGATTATGTAGGGCTCATCACTTCCAGATCTAAACCACTACTTTTGATGTCTCCTCTTCCCTCCAGCTTTTTCCCCTCCAGATTTCAGCCCAGGTACCCATTACAGGAGTCAAGGGTCCCTTGGTCCATAGACCTCAATGGCAGCACTTGAGTGCATTGATCCAAAAACTTGCATTGACCAATGTCTCTCCTCCTGTAAGAGCCAGAACCAGAACTCAAGCCAGATCTTCTGACGTTAGTCTATTCCTCTTTCCTTAGGGCCTGGGCAGTGGGCATCACTGCGGGTAGGAGTGTTGAGAGGCTGGATAGCAGTTCAGTTCTCTCCTAATAGTCTCCCCCGGCTTCAAATAATATACTTACGTCAGCTCCTAGTCCTTTTCCCTGGAACTGTACAACTTAATATATCCAGTGATACATTCACTGGCAGAGCAGCCCCCAAAACTCAGTGCTTTAGGTGGAAACTTGTTAGTTTGCTGTTTTGGGAGTTTCTCTAGTGAAACCTGGCACTGTTTCCTGTACATGGAAGGTAAGAAGAGACTGAAGAAAGAGACAGATGACTCCAGATTGGTAGGTAGCAGGTTTAACAAGCAAGGGATGAGTAGACCTTTGCATCCATTAAGTTAGAATCCTAAAAGTTTATATATTGGTCTTAACCAGGTTCAGTCACACATTCAGTCCAGATGTCTTAACAATATTGTACTTTCTCATGGCTGTATCCTTGAACTGACTCCCACTGTGGGAAGAGTGAGCAGGATGTAACTTCCAAGGATGGGAAAAGGTGTAAAGAGCCCAATTCCTGGGTCCAGCTTGCGGGTCAATTGGCAGTCATGTCCTCTTGATCACTTCTTCTAACAATGGTGCAGAAATAATTCTAAGAGCACAATGTGAGACATCTACTTCTTATCAACATATCTAATTCATCACCAAGTCCAGTTAATTGTCCTTCCTAAATACCTCTTATCCTAGCCAGTTTTGCTCAGTGGATAAAGCATTGGCCTGGGGACCAAAGGGTTCTGGGTTCAGTTCTGGTCAAGGGCACGTATCTTGGTTGCAGATTCCTTGCTGGCCTGGTTGGGGCTCATGCAGGAGTCAACCAATTGACCTGTTTCTCTCACATCAATGTTTCTCTCTTACACTCTCTCTAAAAGCCATTGGAAAAATATCCTTAGGTAAGGATTAAAAAAAGAAATCTCTCAAGGGGAGAGATATAGCCACCACTCCGGTGTAAGCCATCATTACTGCTGGTGGGGCCACTGAAAGAATCTCCTAGTCTCCCTTTGTGTACCTTTCTCTCTGCATTCTAAAGTTGAGGCCTTCTTGCTTGACTGTCCTAGAACAGCCCTCCCTAAATCCTTTTGCCTAATTAACATCCACTCACCCTTCAGGTCTCAGCACCAGCAAGGGTCACCCCTTAGGGAGGTTGATTTTGCCTTCCAAGCTCTTATGTTATTTGCTCTTATAGAAATTTATTCTTTCACTTCATAGCATTTATCTCCACTGATAATTAAATAGTCTCTGTGATTATTAGATTAATGGATGTCCCGCCTCTATAAGACTATAAAATCCATGAGAAGGGGATACATCTGTATTATCCTCTCTTTCTTCCCTTCCCTTCCCTTCCCTTTCCTCCCATTCCCTTCCCTTCCCACCTCACTTTTTTTTTCCCATAGAAAGTCTATATGTTCACTGAGCAAAGGATATGAGCTATTCCACATTGAGAAGGAAAAATGGAAGTTATTCTCTTGAAGGTCAAACTTCCAAAAATCTGAAATGTTCCACTAAAGTCTAAGTTAAAGCAACTCTACCTAGGACATCTACAGCTTTTTATATTTGTAGTTAATTTATCTCACTTTGGGGGGTTATGTGTTTTTTTAACAGTTTTATTTATTAAAATTTTTAATAAAAAATTTCAAAATTACATAGAAGAAAAGAGTATTATGAACATTCATGTACTATCACCCAACTTTAACAATTAATAACATTTTGCCAACTTCGGTTCATCTTTTTCCATCCACTTTTGTTGATGTTATTGGTGCTGAAGTAATTTAAAGCAAATGCTTACATTATTATAATTTTAGCCATAAATAGTTCATTAACTAACATATAAGGAATTTTAAAGACATAACCCCAGTGCCATTATCATCCCTACCAATAATTCTGTCATGTAATTTTAATAATACTTAATTCCCCCATGCTAAAATCTTTCCCATTGTCTAAAAATTGTCCTACAATTGGTTTGTTTACATTATAATCAAGCAAGAATCACACACTGTAGTATTTCTTAAGTCTCTTTTCATCTATAACTATTTCTTCTTCTCCCACCTTTTAAAATTCTATTTATTTGTTGGTGAAACTGGGTCATTTATTGCATGCCATTTCCTAGCTTCTAGATTTGGCTAATTGCCTCCTTGTCCAACTTGTTCCTTACTTACTTTTTTATTCCCTGCATTTCCTGCAAACCAGCTCCAGGCTCGATTAGATTGAGATAAAACTTCTTTGGCAAGAATAAGTCCTAGATGGTGCTTTGTATGTCTTGTGCCTCATCAGGAGACATATGACGTCCCATTTGTACTGATGTTAAGATTGATCAGCTGATTAGGCTGTTGGGTGACAATTCTCCACTGGGCTCTGCATTCTTTCATGTTTTGCAAGAAGAGGCTTTGTCTGCATTATCTTTTCAAGGTGTTTGTACCATGAAGCAGTCTTGGAAAAAAGATAGTGTCTCTCACTGGAGCAGGAAGGCAGACAAGCTTACTGGACAACAGCATAAAATATCAGAATTCCCTAAACTTAGAGTACCTTTCCTCCAAAGCAGCCCACTGTATGCCTTTGACCCTCTTTGTTAGAATTGACACTCAGGGAACCAGAGTAATATTCTGGATAATGCTCTGGTTACTACTATTGCTGTAGCAATAGACTGTCCTTGATCTTTGATTAGTATGGATTCTCCAGAGAACTGCCCCCTTCCCCCCCCCCTCGCCACACACACACTCACACTCACAGACTGACTCACACACAGCATTAGAGAAGAATGATTTACTCATGTGAAGGCCAACATCAGCAGGTTGGAGACTTGGGAGAACCAATAGTGTATATTCCAGTTCAAGTCCAAAGGCCCCAGAGGCAGGACAGCTGGTCTGAAGGCAAGAGAAGACCAATGTCCCAGCTCAGAAATAATTATGTGCAGAGAAAGAATTGTTTCTTACTCAGCATTTTATTCTTTTCAGGCCTTTGATGGATTAGATGAGGCCCACCTACGTTAGGGCAGGCAATCTGCTTTACTGTCTACTTATTCAAATGTTAATCTCATCCTCACAGGCACACCCAGAAATGTTTAACCAAATGCCTGGGCACCCCATGGCATAGTGGACACGTGAAATTAACCATCACAACATTCTGACCCAGAATCTGTATCTTCTGTCAGCTTCCATGAAATTGTGGCAGATTAATTTGATAGCTTACAAATAGAATGAAATCTCAGATCCTTCACAACATATGATATGCACTTAAATAAACAATAAAAAGATTGGTCGTGGGCGCATGTGGTGTCAGCCTGATCTCTCCATTACAAAACTCCCATTAGCTTTTCAGGGAAAGATTTTCACGTCAATTGATGTTTATTGCTTAGAGCCATTATTTCATTAGAAGTTGCAAAGTGATGTCATTCTAATGCTATTATTCTGTTTGCATTCATTAGTAGGACTATTTCTACAAAGAATTTTCTTTTATCAACTATTTGCTTATGCTGAAATCCAATTTTTACAAGAAATATGGGATTAATTCCAGTTCTTTCCTATTTTTTATTTAACAATTTTAAGAAAAGTTAGTTGGTGTGGTAACAATCTCCAAAGTAATCAGTATATTCATCTTTTGAGTGTTATGAACTAATATTTTTTAAAAATATTTTATACTAGTGGCCTGGTGCATGAAATTCTTGCGGGGGTGGGGGGTGTCCCTCAGCCTGGCCTGCACCCTCTCCAATCTGGGACCCCTTGAAGGATATCCTACTGTCGGTTTATAGGAATTGAGCCTAAACCAGCAGTTGGACATCCTTCTCACAATCTGGGACTACTGGCTCCTAACTGCTCACCTGCCTGTCTGCCTGATTGCCCCTAACCACTCTGCCAGCTGGCCTGCTTGCCCCCAACTGCCCCCCTATGCCAGCGTGCTCATCCCCAACTGCCCCGCCGCCCCACTGCTGGTCTGCTCACCCCCACCTGCTCTCCCCACTGGCCTGTTCAACCATAACTGCCTCCCCTGCTGACCTGCTCACCCCAAACTGCCCCCCCCGTCCTGATCACCCCAACTGAACCCCACTGATGGCCTGCTCACCCCCAACTTCCCCCCTGCAGTGGCCTGATCACCACAACTGCCAGCCCATCCTAACCTGATCATCTACAACTTCCCTCCCCTATTAGCCTCTAACCACCTCTACCTCAGCCCCACTACCATGGCTTTGTCCAAAAGAACATCTAGAAGGTCTCCCAGTCTAATTAGCACATTACCCTTTTACTAGTATAGAGGCCTGGTGCATGGGTAGGGGCCGGCTGGTTTGCCCTAGATCAGGGTGGGGGTTCCCTTAGGGTGTGGGGCAGCCTGGGCAAGGAGCCTGTGGTGGTTTGTAGGCCAGCCACACCCCCATGGGGTGAAGGTCCCTGCTGGGGGCGTGGCCAGCCTGGGTGAGGGGCTGAGGGCTGTTTGCAGGCTAGCCATGCCCCTAGCGGGGACCCTCACCCCATGGGGGCATGACCAGCCTGGGTGAGGGGCTGAGAGCCGTTTTCAGGCTGGCCACACCCCCTAGTGACCCCGGCTCTCAGCTCCTCCTTGAGCGGAGGCCAGGGTGGGATGGAAGCCTGGTTGGCCGCTGGAGACCCAGTCCCCCAGTCCCTCCTTGAGTGGAGGCCAGGGCAGGTGGGAAGCTTGGCTTCTTCCTTTTCCATGGGCAACCCAAGCTTCCTGCTCACTATAGCTCCATGGCCTCTGCTATCTTTGTTGGGTTAATTTGTATACTCACTCCTGATTGGATGGTGGATATAGTGGAGGGACAGTCAATTTGCATGTTTCTCTTTTATTAGTGTAATCTTCAATCCATTGCAATTATTTATTTTTTTCATGTTCAAATTTTCCCATCTTTAATTAGTTGGAACTCCTACAGGTGGCTATTGCAAACTTTAAGGATGCTCACAGGAGTATTTGATAATTCTTTTTTTCTTTCATGAACAACAAAGTGGCCCACAATCATCTTGCATATTCATGCTGCTTACTGGAATCAGTCATTTCTTTAAGATGCCCTGATTATTTACAATTCATTTATGTCTATGCTAAGGTGTTTTGTTTTTGTTTTTAATTTAAAAAAACACATTAATTTTTTATTGATTTCAGAAAGGAAGGGAGAAGGAGAAGGAGAAATAGAAACATCAGTGATGAGAGAGAATCATTAATGGGCTGCCTCCTATATGCCCTTCCCCCCACCCCTCACTGGGGATCGAGCCAGCAGCCCTGGCATGTGCCCTTGACCCGAATTAAACCCAGGACCCTTCAGTCCATAGGATGATGCTCTATTCACTGAGCCAAACCAGCTTAGGGTTATGCTAAGTTATTTGACATAAACTCTATAGTGGATTGGCCTATCACCATAGAATTAGATGACTACCAGGGATTTCAGATATCCTCTGGGTCAGCTGCCCTCCACTCTTAGACAAATGGACAGAATTTTATTGTTCAATATTTACAGGGAAGATCCTAGCCTGTAGAGTAAGGGGAAGAGATGCAGGACAACCTAACCAATTCTGCAAGGGAAATAGGGATGAGGAAAAGATTAAAAATGGGAGTGGAGAGGGAGGATTCATAATGGAACAGACTCTGCCCTCAGAATTTAGTGGGTGATGCATCTTGACCTGAGACATTCACAGCTGGTCTGCAAGGGATCACTACATAATAACTGACCATGACTTCCTGTGTCTGCCTCTAAAAGCTCCCAGCCTAGTAGTAATTAGATATTATAAAGCCTTGGTATTCCCTTTATAGCCTGTTTTTAGGACCACCTCTGAAATTGGAAATCAGGAAAGAAGCCATAAACTAGATAACAGAAACTTTGCAAAGAATCATGGAAAAAGCGGAAGTTAGCTCAGAACAAGATGAGGTCAGGCTCTCTGCAGACTTGTTCTCTAGGAAAGGGCTGCCAGGAATGGCTGGCACTGGACTCAGACCCCAGGGAGGGAAGCAGGCTGGAAAAGAAGCAACAAAGTGAATCGAGTGTCAAAAAAATGTCCTCACTATCCCCAAGGTTTTCTGATTACTTTTTATTTTATTTTAATTAAGCAGTACATATAATGAGAATGGTCAGCAGAGGGCCTTCAAATGAACATGAACACTGAACATTGTTTAACATTTGAGTAGGACCTTTGAGCTTTGAATGCTCTTCCTTATAGGATTTTTAAAATAAAAGTTTTAAAAATCCTTCACATTTTGTTGGGAAATAGTTGCATGCATTCGATGTATGTTGCTGACATAGAATTATGATTGCTAGCAATATTTTGAGGAGAATGAGGTACTTTAGTAAAAGGTCAGTAGGTGGCAAACTTGTATAACCCTTAGGTTGAAGAAGGCTTGCAATGGGTACATCTCATTCAAAGAAATGGTCTTTTTGTAGTATGTTTACTGAACTGAAAAATATCACTATTATTTAAAATCCTTTTTTCACTCTCAGATGTTTTTCTTATTTTATTTTATTTTTCAATTACAGTTTAAATTCAATATTATTTTTTACTAGAGGCCTGATGTACAAAATTTGTGCAAGAGTAGACCTTCCTTACCCTGGCTGCTGGCACTGGCTTCCCTCTGGCATCCAGGACTTGGGCTTCTCTTGCACCCCTGCCTTCCTCTGGAAAGTCATCCAGAAAGACGTCTTGTCCAATTAGTATATTACGCTTTTATTATTATAGATTAGTTTCAGGTGCACAACACAGTGGTTGTACACTTTACAAATTGGTCCCCACCCCATGCAGAGTTATTGACTATACTAGAGGTCCAGTGCACGAATTCATGCACCAGAGGGATCCCTTGGCCTGAACTGTGGGATCAGGCCAAAACCAGCTTTCCAACATCCCCTGAAGGGTCCTAGATTATGAGAAAGCACAGGCCAGGCTGAGGGATCACACTGGTGCACGATTGAGGCTGGGGAGGGATGTGGGAAGTTGGCCAGCTGGGGAGGGACCACAGTAGGGCTCCAGGACATGTCTGGCCCATCTTGCTCAGTCCCAATTGGCCAAACCCCAGCAGCAAGTGCATGTTATAGCACTGGCTGACCGGTTAACTGTCTGCCTCATTGTGATCAGTGCATATCATAGCGAGTGGTTGAGTGGCCTTAGTATATCATTATCATATTATGCTTTGATTGGTTGAACAGATGACCGGACACTTAGCATTTTAGGCTTTTAAGGTACAGTGGTACCTCGAGATACAAGTGCCCTAACATAGTAATTTTTGAGATATGAGCCGTTGAGCGAGCAATTTTTGCTTTGAAATACGAGCAACATTTGAGATAGGAGTAATCGCGCGGATTGGTCGGCTACACACGACCCACCAGTTTATCGAGACTCGAGCGTCTCATAGTTTCCCACACCTCAAGGTTACGTACGAATTAAACTCGTATCTCGAGGTACCACTGTATAAGATTCCCTAAGCTATATTTTACATCTCTAGGACTATTTGGTACTACTGATCTCTACTTCGCAATCCCTTTACCTTTGACTTGTTCTCCCCTCCCTCTTCTCTGTAATGATGCCTCTTAATATGCTCTGAAGCCTGCTTCATTGAATAATAATATGGACACTCTAGCTTTCTTTTGATTAGTGTTGACATGGCATACCTTGTTCATCTTTTTACTTTTAACCTGATTGTGTCATTTATATTTAAAGTTTGCTTCTTGTAGATAGCATAGATTTGTTTCTTGCTCTTTTATTCAATCTGACCATCTCTGCACTTAAAATCATGGGTTAAATTTGCCACTTTGGTATTTGGATTTAGTTTTTGCTTCTTCTCTCTTATTCACCCTTTTCCTCTGTTTCTGATTTTTTTTGGATTGAGTAATTTTTATGAGTTATTTTTATTTCCTCTTTGGTTTATTAGTTATTCCTCTTTTGTTTTTTTGTGGTGTGTGTGTGTGTGTGTGTGTATTTGCTATAAGGTTCATAGTGCATTTCTATAGTATATCACAATTTTCCTTCAAGCATGTTTATTCTTTTTGGATAAATTCTGAGAAATGGTTTTCAAAAGCTATTGATTTAAAAAATATATCTCTTTTATTCAGATACCTATGTAATTCCATTATTAATTCCAAGTTGTTTTCCCATTGGTTTCTTTTTTTAAAATATATTTTATTGATTTTTTATAGAGAGGGAGAGAGATAGTGAGTTAGAAACATCAATGAGAGAGAAACATTGATCAAATGCCTCCTGCACACCACCTACTAGGGATGTGCCCGCAACCAAGGTACATACCCTTGACTGGAATCGAACCTGGGACCTTTCAGTCTGCAGGCCAACACTCTATCCACTGAGCCAAACCAGTTAGGGCTTGTTGGTTTCTTGAGTGGTCTAGCCTACAATCACATTATCTGTGAATCATGATAAATTTGTTTTTACAGTTTCATAGTTACATACTTCTAGCTTTTGTTTCATGTCTTGTTGAACAAATCAGACTTCTAGAACCACAAAAAATATTCTTATTTTATTTTTAATTTCAACAGGAATAATACTGCTAGTTAACTAACATGTATTGAACAGTTACTATGTGTCAGGCACTGTTCTCAGTGCTCTACCTGTATGATCTTTATTTCATTGTCTCTGTAAGATAGAAACTGATTATCTCTATTTTATAATGAGGAAACTGTGGCCGGAGAGGATAAATAATTTACCGAAGACAAGAAGCAGCAGAGCTGGGATATGAACTGTGACTCTAGAACCCATTGGTGTTTATCTCTAGACAGGTGTGCTGCCACGTGTTTAACATCCAGCTCTCTAAAAACAAGTCCTGGTTTGTCACATTTGCCAATTTTTATGGTGTAAATACTCCCACCATAGCTGACGTGGCATCACTAAGCACGGATTTGGGGAGAGATCTCACAAGCTGGACTTCTTGCTAGTTCCAGTGCACACAGCCTTTAGTTTTACACCAGAAGGTAAGGGGGTGGTGTTCTTAAAATAGCTATTAGTTGAGATTCTTTGGTTTTAAGAAACAGAAATCAGCTGGAGCTCGCCCAAGCAGAAGGTGGAATCCTATCTAATAAAAGAGTAATATACAAATTAACCATCACTCTGCTACACCCATAAACCACACCTACCAGCCAATCAGGAGCAGTATGCAAATTAACCCCAACCAAGGTGGCTGCGTCCACAGAGAGAGCAGGAGGCTTAGGTTTCCCCAGCAATGGAGGAAGCCAAGCTTTCCACACACTCTGGTGGGCCCCGGCCTCCACTCAAGGCTACAAAGTTTTAATTATAGAAGATAGACAAATCCCAACAGAAATGATGGCAGCCACGGAGCTGGAGAGAGCAGGCTTGAGTTGCCCCTGGCGATGGAGGAAGCCAACCTTCAGCAGCCCTGCTCTGCCTTGGCCTCTACTTAAGGCTACAAAGTTTTAATTATAGAAGATAAATAAATCCCAACAAAAATGGCTGCGGCCACAGAGTAAGCAGGAGGCTTGGCTTTGCTCAAGGCTAAAAAGTTTCAATTGTAGAAGATAAGTAAATCCCAGATCTCAAGGCCTCTGCTTGGGTGACCAGGGGGCGTGGTCTGCAAACCACCACAGGACCCTTGCCTAGGCTGCCCCATGCCCCAAGAGAACCACCACCCTGATCCAGGACACCTTTTAGGGCAAACCAGCAGGGCCCCACCCATGCACCAGGACTCTATTCTATCTAATGAAAGGGTGATATGCAAATTGACCATCACTCCAACACACAAGATGACTCCTCCCATGTGGTCAAAGATGGCTGTCCCCATGTGGACACAAAACGGCCACCACAAGATGGCCAGCAGGGAAGGGCAGTTGGGAGGGACCAGGCCTGCAAGGGAGGGCAGTTGGGGGTGATCAAGCCTGCAGGGGAAGGCATTTAGGGGTGACCAGGCTGGCAGAGGAAGGAAGTTGGGGGCAACCAGGCATGTAGGAAAGGAGAGTTGGGGGGATCCAGGCCTGCAGGGGAAAGCAGTTTTGGGGGATCAGGCCTGTAGGGGAGGGCAGTTGGGGTGACCAAGGCTGCAGGAGAGGGCAGTTAGGGGCAAACAGGCTGGCAGGGGAGAAGTTAGGCATCAATTGGGCTTGCAGGGGAGTGATTAAGGGGTGATCAGGCTGGCAAGCAGAAGTGGTTAGGGGCAATCAGGAAGGCAGGAAGGCAAGCAATTGGGAGCCACCAATCCTGGATTGTGAGAGCAATGTCGGACTGCTGTCGGACATCCCTCGAGGAGATCCAGATTGGAAAGGGTGCAGGCCGGGCTGAGGGACACTTCACCACCGCCACCCCCCTGCCCACCCTGCTGCTGTGCACGAATTTCATGCACCAGGCCTCTAGTTTACTATAAGAATATAGTATCAGAATGAAAGGCAGGAGGGTTTTAGGGTGGCATAATGAGGAGCAAATATTCTGGGGGCCTCAATGGGTTCCTGGTCTCTATTTCTTTGTTACTACAGAGCAGTGTTCTTGCATCTCTGGTCTACAGGCAGAATAGCACTATCGCTCCTGGATGTTCTCACAGCAGTTCCTGCCACTAGCAGAGACTGAGGCCTTCTTTGACTGGTCTAGGTCACTTAGCTATGGCCATGTGACTTCAGTGGGTCTGTTTGTCTCTGTTCATGTCCAAATGGAAGCTGTCTAGACTAGGATCAGCCTCTTCTGTCTTTGAAATTCTGTTACACTTAATACCTTTCTTTGTACTGTGTTCCTCGCCATTCGGGTCCTGATGATCATTCTGATATATGTCATCCCTGTCAGTTTTTCCTTTCCTCTCTTTGTCATCCTGGCCTTTTTGTTGGACCTTGAATATTATGAGCTCATCTCACGTTAGGGCCTTTGTACTTGCTCTTCCAATGCCTTGTGGTTCACACCTCCCTTCATTCAAGTCTCTCCCTCAGAGAGTCTCTCCCTAAGCATCTTACCGGAAACAGTCCACACCACCCATGCCTGTCCTCTCACCTGCTTTATTTTTCTTCATCATGTTTGATATTATCTGAAATTGTATCATGTATTCGACTCTCTGCTCATGGTCTCCCCATTGGAATGCAACCTATTGGTGTAGGGACTTTGTCTTGTTTATTGCTGTATTTTCAGTATCTGGAGCAGTGCTTGGCATATTATTGATACTTAAACCTGTTTGTTGAATGCATGATTAAATAAATGAACAAATGAGTTGCAGACTTATTTTGAAGTATAATTTTAAAAATAAACCTCAGCCCTGGGTAGTCTGGCTAAGTCGGTTGAGCATTGTCCTGTGCACCCAAGGGTTGCCTGTCGATTCCTGCTCAGAGCACATGCCCAGGTTGTGGGTCCAATCCCTAATAGGGGTGTGTGTGGGAGGCAACCAGCAAATGTTTCTCTTTTACATAGATGTTTCTCTCTCTCTCTCTCAAAATCAATAAAGACATATTAAAAAAAGTAAATCTCAACTATTGACTTTTTTTCAAATGTGTTTTGTTTATTCTGTGCTGAAATAAAAATAGCATTTCTTTTTAAAAAATGAGATGTAATTCAGATTTTTAATGGTCTGACCTTCCCCAGTCTATCATTAACACACTTTGCCCAAGGCCCTCCCTATAAGTATTCTAAATAAGTGAGGTTTTGCAGCAATATGTGGAAATGGGCTTTTGTTGTTTGTTTGAGGCAGGAAATATTTGATATTAATTATGACTTGATGATTGTATGCTTCCCTGGTAAGAAAGGAAGTGGTGTTTTGTTTTCTGTGTTTAAAGGCTTGGTGCAAGCAAAAAACATTATCTGTTTATAAGACTATTTCACAGATGACTCCTACAAGAGTCCTCTTTAGTTAAATGCAGGTATAGTAACAGAATTATCATAAAAATAGACAAAGACAAAAGGCTATCTGCCTGAAAAAAAGAAAAAACAATTGAGAAAAATATGTCTCCAACAGTGTGCCAAAAGAAGATTTTCTTTTGAAAAACTCAGAGCTAGAAGGAAAATATTTTCACAAGAGAAGCATCCATTTGGCCATTGACAAGCCATTTTCCTTTCCAAAGCTGGGGAGATTTTCAATTGAAGAAGATTGACAATGTTGCCTCTGGGCTGAAATTTATAGTTTTCACCATTATGATTGATTTTCTTTTGCAGCTAACATACTCTGATAGAGTTTTGAAAAAATTTTTGAGCTATGGCATCCTTTCTATAGTACATATGTGTCTAGCTCCTGTATCCCAAGGCAATGTCTAATTCATGCCATCCATTTAGATGTATACATTTCATGAGCTTTTGAAGAAATTTTTCTTTCTTTACTGTATAACTAGCTTTGTACATTTCAAACTCATGGGAAATTATGGAAATGAGAGGGAGCAATTGCACAGCTGGGGGGAAACAAGTGCCTCTCTAATTAACTAGTTAGCTCAACACATAAGCTAATGAATTCAACAAACATTAATAATTAGTGCCAGATGTGCTAGGATATGGGGATGCCACCTGGAGGAGACATGGTCCATGCCTTCATGGAACTCACAATCCAGTGAGTTCTAGAAGGAGGTGTCACTCCAATTTCAAGTCTCAGACCACCATGATGAAGATATTCTTAAGCTCTGCTATCTTCCACACTGGGAGCTGACCACCCCACTTTGTTGTAAACCTTCCAGATAAATCATAATATTTATTACGAATAGATTGGACTCATTTTTTCTCTCAACTATTTTACTTTTTCAAGAAGGCTGACTGGTCAAACCATTATGTATTCTTTTGTAGGAAATATGCTTTTTACATACCACAGAAAAAGTAAGAATACTTCTTGCAAATAACTAGAAGTAACAATACCTAGGGGTGACCTAGAAGCCTTTTATCCTTGAAGGAAACATGATTGTTTATCTCTGACACAGCAGTTTTTTTTTTTCAGTTCTTTGTGACTGACATAAATGCGCTGAACATCAATTTTTTTTTTTTGAGAGGGAGGTCTCCTAAATAAGGCTTAAAAAGGTGTTTTTATTTTGCTGTAAGTTCTACTAATATCTTAGAAGCTTCAGGATGGCATAAAAGTATTTTGAGAGTATGCTAAAAGTAGAGCCTAATTTTACATCAAATAAACTCTTAAAGTTACCTAAACATCTAATTTTTATAACTGGAGTAACTTTTGTATTGAATATTTCTACCATTCCTTTTAGTTTTTGATCTACCTCATACTCTTAAGAGTTCTTCATTTAACTTTGAGTTTTATTTCACAATAACCTTTCACACTAGACATTATTCCACCTGTTTCCCGTAATCTCTCAGTTATGAGATTATAACCTGTAACTCTTAAGACTGTGATTTAGGGAGCTTAATCTCTAATGTATCATCTTTAAGAACTCATTTTTATTTGTAGCAAATCTATTAATTTTCTCATCTCTTTGTTTTATAAGCTATAATTTGCTTTTTAAAAATATGGTGTAGGGGCAAGTCTTAGAAATGGACCCCAATAGGCCACAGTTTGGAATTCATGCCCTTTTTCATTGACTGTGATCTGGACAATGATTTGCTTCAACAAACAGAATGTAGGAGTAATGCAGAGCTAGTTCCATGATTACCCTTTAGAGAACTGGCAGCTTCTGCTTCCTCCTCTTGGAACATTTGTTTTTTGGAGCCCTGAGCTCCCCATTCACTACCTGGCTGGAGAGACCACTCAGAGAAACCATGTGAAGAGGCTCTGAGGCTGTATGGAGAGGAAGTAAGGTCCAGCTCTCTCAATATCCTGGTCAAGCCCATGCTGCTGGCTGACTTCAATGTCGTGAAAGACTTCAAGAGACCAGCAGAAGAACCACCCAACTGAGTCCAGCAACCCACAGAAGAGTGAAACAATATGTGACTGTTGTTTATGCCCCTACACATTGAGGCAGTTGGTTATGCAGCATCATTAACAAACTATGCCACACCTGTTAATCATAAGACTTCTTAAATAAAAAGCAAGTGAATTGGTTCCCTCAGAAAATTCATATACTAACTTGAGTTTTTATGGGAAAGTAAGCCTTGAATGCACTGAAAATCTAGGTTAGTGAATAGCATTCTTATTCTCGATCAAAAAACTCATCAAAAGGTGGGATTCTCTCTGTCCTGGTCCTCACCAGGGCTTGTGGTTTCTTTGTGACTGTCCCCAACTCATCAGAGTCAGAGCTAGAGCTGTCCCACAGCAGCTGTCCCCGGGCCTCTTGTTCACGGAGCCATATTTCCATTTTGCCAATTTTCCAGGGACCACAGTCATTCCTTGAGGGATGCTCTAAAAATCCTGCATTCTGTGAATTTCCTACAAAAAATTAAAAGTTCATTTAATCAATTTCCCCCCCGACAATGGTGTATTTGTTTAAGTGCCTGTTTTTGTATGAACACACACACACACACACACACACACACACACACACACTCAGGATTCCGTCTAGGAAAGCATTCAAAATATTTCTCTTTTCCTTTCTTTTAAAAAAATTTAAATCTTCTGTAAGGCACAAGAATAGTACACCTGTATAAATACCTATATACTTCAACTCACCAACATTTTGTCACTACCTATGCACTTTTCACTTGAACCATTTGAGAATTAGTTGTAGAGTCACTTCCCCCCAGCATACATCACAACAAGTCTAAGAACAAAGGCAGGAAGGAGAAAAGAAAAAAGAAGAAAATCAAGGAGACCAAGAAACCCTGAGCAGATACCTCAGTTGGTTAGAGCATCACCCTGATATGCCAAGGTAATGGGTTTGATCCTCAGTTAGGGCACATACAAGAGTACAATGAATACAAAAATAAGTGATCAGCAAATCAATGTTTCTTTCTCTCTCTCTCTCTTCCTCTCTCTCTCCTCCCTTCCCCATCCTCTCTCTCTCTAAAAAAAAAAATCAAACAAAACAAAAAAACAACAATAAAACAAAACAACAAACAAACAAGCAAAAAAGGAGACCAAGAAACAGAAAATAAAATGCAATGTATGATTCTGGTTTGGATCCTAGATCTGAAAAAGAAAGCACAAAGCAGAGAAACAAAAAGTTGCCATAAAGGGCATTATGGGGGTAACCATGGATATTTACATACAAACCAAATATTAGAAAGTAGTAGGCATCAATGTTAACATTTGTAAGTGTAATAATTGTGTTGTGGTTATGTAGGAAAGTTGCCCTTGTTCTTAGAAGAAAGCTTAAAGAAAAATACTAAGTAAGTAATAGCACAGGTATCCAGATAAGACTAGAATTGTGAAGGTGACAAATGATGTATTTAGGATGCCACTCCCTGAGTTATTTTCACAATAAGATATCAGCTCCATCTTTCTTCAGTTTAGTCCATATCCCCATGCATTTACATGCCACTTTACATTTTATATGTGTGTTTACACAGATTTATATTAATTTTTACATAAAACCTACTTGGTGACATGCTTTATATTCTCATTTTACATATGTGGAAATTGAGGTTTGCAGAGGTTAAATTACTATAATTTAGCTGTAATCTCTCTGTCTATAGAATAATCTCATGTAGATAAACATAGAGCTAATATTTATTGAGAGATACTATGTACCAGGCACTGTTCTAGAAGCTAGAGAAGGTCCCTGCTCCTATTTATTATGTTAATAAATGAAAAACCTTGATTCCAAATCCATGTTTTTTTCTCCCCACTATATTATGGCTTCCGGAAAGAACAAGAACAACATAAATATCTTAAAACTCACAGAATTTTAAGCTCCAAAAATGATGTTCACTTTGGGTAAGTTATGTATCATTTTATATATATACATTTACAGTATATAGAGTTAATTACATAAATATATGTGAAGTGTGGGCGATTTCATTTTAAAGAAGCTGCAGAAAAAAAGAGACTTGAACTCTCACTTCAATTCCAAGAAAGTGAATGGAATAGGCAAATATAGCATAAAATCAGAGGAGATAGGTGCAGAGGAATCTTAACTACCAGAATCTAACTAGCAGGATCCCCTTGGAAGTCTATGATCTTGGCTACACTCCACTTCTAGGAGAAAGCAAAGGGAATTGTTTTAGAAGGCAGGAAAAGAAATCCAAGATGCTATCTGGGAATAAGTAAAAAGGAATCATTGATCCAGCATATGCCTACTGCCGTGGTGAAATCTATAGACTTTGCAGAGGGCAGCCTTCTCTTGAAAGATAAGGTATAGGAGTCACAATCTCTATATTTGCAGACTTTCCCACAGTTGTCCTGGACAGAACTCCAATGAGGCTGTACAAAGAGATGGGTGAGAGAGCACACTTGGGAGTCAGAAGGACTTGGCCTTGAATATTGGCTCTGTTACATGGGGCCTAATAGTAACTCCTACTTTAGGATTAAATGCAATAATACATTTAAGGGCAGACCACAGTGCCTGGCTTATAGTAAGCATTCAATAAACCTTTGCCAGAGCAAAATGAAACAGCTCAGAAAAGCATGAGGGAAGCAGAAAACCCGTCACCATGTGTCACAGTCTCCCCTGAGCCCTTCCAAATCTGGAGCATCTCCCAAAGCCTACACCTGTATTGGTTTTTCTTGGCCGGATCTCAAGCAATGAGTCTACATGTCTAACTGTAGCTGAGGCACTTTTCTTTATTTGTTTTGCCAATATTTTTTTAATTGTAAAAGTTGTTTTTCTACATGACTACACAGCATAATTTATTCTGGGACTCAGTAGCATAGGTTACATAGATGCCTCAAGTAGATTTTCAATTATTCAGCCTGTTCTTATTTCATTAGCATATTGATTAAGCATCTTGTTCCTCTGAGCAGGAGCAGGATCTCTTTCGGCTGCTTATTTTGTCTTAGAAGCCCAAGACCACCAGAGGCGTGGCCAGCATCTCCCTAGAACTCTCAGTGATCAGTCTTCCTGAGGTGGGGATTTGGCCCACAGCAGGGCGATCTGAGAGTGTAGACAGTACTGTGCATTTGCAATGGTGGGCTTGTCCTGGAGCAATACAGACCTGGCAAACTTTATGGGGTTCTAATTGGTGGGGAAACATAGCTCAGAGTTTATGTATGCAGATATCTGTTGGAAATCACAAAGCAATCTGACTGCGGTGTGGAGCTGGGTATGAGAATGGCAGGAAATGAAGCCAGGGAAGGAGTTAAACTGTCCTCAGGCTGATGGAGACTCACTGAAGAATTTTTGTTTTGGCAAGACAGTGAATTGGTCAGATTAGCATTGTATAAGGTTACTCCACTCTGAAGGCAGTACTTCTAGAACATTATTGTGCAGGGGAATCACTTTGGAATCTTGACAAAATGTGGGGCCTGATTCAGTAGGTCTGGGGTGGGGTCTGAAATTACACATTCCTCATAAACTCCCAGGTGTTGCAGACCCTGCTGGTCTGTGGGTAATAGACCTGTGGTTCTTAAACTTTATGGGCATTGGATCACCTGGGCAGGGGGTGTTAAACCCAGATTGCTGGGCCCATACCTGAAGTTTCTGATTCAGTCACTCTGGCTGAGGTCCTAACAAGTTCCCAGGTGAGGCTGGTGCTGGAGGTCTGGGGACCACACTGAGAACCACTGATATGGAGGGCTAATGTGGGAGGGTGAGACCTGAGTGAGGAGGATAGTAAGGAGGCTGTAAGCAATAGCCCTAGTATGACATGATGGCCTAAAGGTGACATGGGGAATGGGAGAAAGAAGGGAGATTTCAGCACTAGGTGACCTCAATAGGACTTGGCGATTGACCAGTTGCAAGGAGAGGGAACAGAAGGCTCCAGAGCTCGGAGGCCTTGCTGAATGCATGGATGCAGCAGGAGCAGGCATGGATTGAGTTTTAGATATCCCAAGTGTGCTGTGGGGGAAGAGTGGGCCGGGGGTGAGAGTGTCTGCATATGGCACCAAACCAGCTGATACCAATTTCCCGTTCAATATTTTCTCCACATGCTTTATTCTCTTTCACCACAAGATGAGGCTCTTTGACCTTTTTCCTTCCTAGGGATGGAGTGAGGATTGTCAATAATGCATAAAAAGTACAGTAAACCTCTATAAAGAAGCATCTTATTACAGTGCTGAAACTTCTGCCGTTTCTTCCGGGCCATCCAAATTACATGATAACCTACCCATTATATTCCCGGAAGTAAATATCAGCAGGGATCTAAGACTATTTATTGACCTCCTACCCTAACAAGTACCCTACCCTTACCCCTGAAAATTAATTTGGTGATGATTGAAATACTTGAAATACTTTATTTTACTGAAAAAAACAATTGCATGACTCACCTGGACTTCGGTTTATGGTTTCATCAGGCAACACGGTTAGAAAATCAGCATCATCATCTCCGGGCATGCTGTCAAGGATTTTCTTGGCTGTGTTGTCCCTTGGTTTCTCCTTAGAAATCTTTGCCTCCCTGTGAAGACTTTTCTTCAACTCCACTTGGGCCTGAAAACGATCAGTTATAAATGGTTCAAGTCCTTCCACCCCCCTTCTCCACCCTCAGCTACTTTCACTAGAATAGGTCCATGGGTTGGCCACTTTGCCAGCTGTGTAATCATCTCTGGGCATCTGTGGTCCCCTAATCAGAATAGGATTCTCTTTTTCTTATTAGAAGGTATAGAGTTTTTCTTTATGCACAAGTTTGTTGTTAGGAGAAGGGAGAGTATATCCACAGTTTCAAAAAGGTGAGGACTTCTGTTAAAGCATTTCTCCAAAGGCTAGTTGATGTATTTGGAATAGCAGCAGACAGTGGTTTTAGGCTTATTCACTAGAGTGAAAAGTTTGGAATATGACAATTAGAGGAGCCATACTGTACATGGCTTTGTACAAGAGGTCTTTCTTATAAGATCACTCCATGGCATACATTGCAGAGATGCTTCAGTATCAAAATAAAGATCACCCACCAACCCCCCATTCCCCACTCCCCTTTTTTCTCTTACTACACCAGGAAAAATGATCTAATCCCATTTTTTTCCTGTTGCAGCCAGAATGTCATAGAAGCAAGAGTTTAAAGAGAGAGAGACTTGAGACAAGCTACATCCTGTAAATAGAGGAAAGATTTAGTTGGTGGGAGAAGAAATATTGCTGGTTCTTCCCAACTCCAGTAGTTGAATCTTTGGTTCTAATGACTAGATTTAAAAAGACTGGAGATGAACACTTAACTACATCTATGTGCCATGGCACTTATCATGCTTAGTGAATTTGGTAGATGTGATATTCTCATATTTACCTCTTGTCTTTTCTGGTTTATTTCCAACATTTGCATCTTATGTAAATATTGTCTTTTCCCAGAAGTATACATTGGAATTTGCATCTTCTTTTCTAATTCCTGCTACAAAAGATGACACCTTCATTAGTGTGAGAAAACTAGTTATGGACTCTGCAATCTAAACTTCAAATCCTTTTTGGAACAGAACAAGATCAATCTGCAATCGTAATCCACAGAGATCTCTTGTGATATCAAAGGCAGACCACTGCAGTTCCCCGGTAAGTCCTTCGCTGAGCTACCAGTGAATGGAGTAGTAGTTTGCAATGTATGCAATGTAGTTCTTTAACTGTGGAGTGTTTCAGACCTTGAATGGACATATCTTCTCACTCACTTCCCCTATCAATAGATGCTTATTAATATCTCCCCAGAAATGTGCCCTGGTTTGATGAGACCAGCTCTCTCTCTTTTTCCCTGTCTCTTCTACCACTGACTACTTGTCTGGTTATAAAATTAGAACCTATTTATACAGAGTGTTCACCTACATACCAATATAATGCCTGGTATAATGCAGTTTAGGAAGGACTTGAAGTTGATTATTTGTGATTTTGATTTCTTCCCATAAACTCCAATGGGACAAGGCAGACAGTTAATGAGGGCAATCAGGGGTGAATACACATTCATTTACTACCAGATGCCTTCAATGATGTTTTATGGTGGGCTGTGGACCATGACTGTGTTCATTGATGTGAGCCTCAGGGAGAGACCATCTCCTGAGGTGCTATCAGCATCACAAACATGGCCTTGAGGATCCAAAACTACCTGGACATCTTGTACCAAGTGAGCTAGCACACAGCAGTATCTAGCTGGTTCCAAAATGAATCTGGAGTAGAAAGTGTTAAAAACCTGCTTCTACCTCACATTTTACATTTTTGCACAAGGGGAGTTTTGTCAGCAGAGTATGACAAGTTTGTCAAAAGAAAGAACTCTACAGTAGGCCCTTTCCAAGATGACTTTTTGGTACGTTGTAGTATGATTTATCCTGAAAACTGGGAACAAAGAGAAAGTTTTAGCCAGGTGGAAGAAATGAAAGGGAAGAATTATGCTGGACTTTCCCACATATTTGATCACTTCTAGAATCCCCAATTTCCAAGTACAATTTTTTGTCTCCTCTTCTCCCTGTTCCACCAGGAAGTAGAGAAGGGCCCCAGAGTTCACCTGAGAGGCAAGAGCAGTTGCCAGAAGGAGGCAGGCCAGGGATAAGATGGAGGTCTTTGTCAACTTCTAACTCTGAAAAACGTAATAGTGTGATTTGCTTTGAAGTCCTCTGTGCAGGACCACCTGAAAAGGACAGCCCACCCCCAGTTACAGCCACCCCCTCCGAGTACCACTGAAGTTTACCTTCGCTTTGCGGGTCATCTTGGCTTCTCGCTGGCTCAAGATCCTTTCAGAAGTAATTACTTGTGGCAGGTCAATGGGTTCAAGCTTCTAGAAGCCCAACATTTAGAGCATTCAGCATTCCTCAAGCCATGAGATGATGAAACATAAAAGCCAGACATTAAACTATCTTAATACTTTGCAAAAGTAGCACTTACTCTTGAGAGCACACAGAGAAGGCAATTTCAGTGGGATTACAGTGGTATCTGTGCAAAAGGCCTTTCGACCTCTCTGGGTTCTATTGCACGGTTGTCAGTGACCTTTTGATCTAAATAGTGGTCAGAAAGTTAAAAGACTAAGAATCATTTTCTAGCTGCATTGAGGGACCATGTCTAAAGTTATCAAACAATGAGGATCTTCGAGTATTAGAGATGAAAGAAGCACCAAGAAGTTATTTTTTTCATCCATTAACCACCCAGCTGAACTCTTCTGGTTCTTGGGGAAGTGATCTGTTTTTAACATCTTCAGAGAAGCTCCCTTATCTTCCTCAATAGTAATCACTGGTGCTTATGAGGCACACGTGAAATGAAAGTTCAGTGTGCTAACAAATCTTAGACATGGCTTTTCCTAGCGGGAGTTTGGCTTTATAGAGAAAGTGATGATGGAGTTTCAAGGGATCACTAATTGGGCAGCAACTGATGAACCAGTAGATCTGCCTCCAGTCCTACTTGCCTCAGATGACTGACTGTTCCAAAAGCTAGAGCACTGGGAGGTGATTGAGTAACAGGGACATAAAGGCTGCTGTGTTCACGTTGACATGCAGTCAAAGACCTGGAAGGCCATGGAGTTCATTGCTTCACTCAGTGAATACTTATTGAACAATTGCCATATGCCAGGCATGAGGATGCAGTGGTCAACAAAATGGGAATGGTCCCTCATGGAGCTTACAGTCTATGGGGGAGGAAGAACAAATATACTTTTGTTTGTGTGATTATTTGATTAAGAATTACAAACTAGAGGAGAAACCAAGATGGCAACATAGGTAAACACCTAAACTGTTGTCTCGCACAACAATATCAAAACTACAACTAAAAGACAAAACAGACACCATCCAGAACCACAGGAAAGCTGGCTGAGTGGAAATTCTACAACTAGAAGGAAAGAGGAAAGCACATTGAGACTCAGAAGAGCTGCAAAAGGCTGAGGTATAGAGATGCACATGTGTGGAGAGGACAGGCGGCGGAGTGCATGGCTGGCTTCCTCAAGCGGGAGTGAGACGGAAGCTCTCAACTGTGCTGAACTCCAGCCCCAGGCGAGACTCTGGGAACCCAGACCTATTCAGCGGGAATCTGGACTATCAGGAAAGGAGAAAGCATACTGAGACTCAGGGGAGCTTCGGAAGGCAGTGGTCCAGAGGTACGCGCATGCAGAGAGGACTGACTGCTGAGTGCACGGGTGGCTGAGTACACAGCTGGCTTTCTAAAGTGGGAGGGAGAAGGAAGCTCCCATCTGCACTGAACTCGTTCTGGGCAAGTTTCTGGGAACTCAGACTCATTGGGGGAGAAACTGTACTGTCTGGCAGCAGGTGAAACTTGAAGTTGGCTTTCTCTCAGAGGTGCCTGCAGCAATTACCAAGGGACACTGAGATCCAGGATCCTCATAGGACAGGGCTTATGGGAAGCCAAGGCTGTCTTCTACACCCTGAGACTCTGCCCCATCCAAGTTGAGCACAGAGGCTTTTGCAATTTTGCAAGTCTTGTCTCATAAGGTGTCTTCAGCACAGAAGTTCTCCTGGCATAGACACAGCTGATTCTCACAGCCAATCAGCCTGGAGGTCAATTCCTACCACTGATACCAACAATCAAGACTTAACTATAACAAGGCTGTGTACACAGTCCACAAAGGGGTGCACCAAGAGTGTCTACCTCAGGTCACTGGGGGAGGCTGAGTCACTGGGCCCTATAGGACACCTAGCACACAAAGCTACTCTACCAACTCAGTGAAGCAGTGAAAATCACAAAGAAACAGATCACAAACAAAAGAAATGAAGGAAAGCAAATGACTGGATATAGAATTCAAAACCATGGTTATAAGATTTTCCAAGAATTTCCTAGAAAAGGCTACTAAATTTAATGAGGCCCTCAAGGGTATGAAAAAGGACCAACTAGAAATTAAACATACACTGACTAAAATAAAAAATATTATACAGAGACCTAATAGCAGACTAGAGGACCACAAGAATCAAGTCAAAGATTTAAAATACAAAGAAGCAAGAAACCTCAACTGGAAAAGCAAAAAGCAAAAAGAATCCAAAAATTTGAAGATAGTGTGGAGCCTCTGGGACAACTTCAAGCATACCAACATCCGAATTGTGGGGGTGTCAGAAGAAGAGAGAGAGCAAGATACTGAAAATCTATTTAAAAAAATAATGACAGAAAACTTCCCTCACCTGGTGAAAGAAATAGAAGTCAAGTCTAGGAAGCGCACAGAACCCCAAACAAAAGGAATCCAAAGAAGACCACACCAAGACAAATTAAAATGTCAAGAGCAAAAAGCAAAGAGAGAATATTAAAAGCAGCAAGAGAAAAACAATTAATTAGCTACAAGGGAGGACCCACACGATTTTCAGCTGATTTCTCAACAGAAACTATGCAGGCCAGAAGGAAGTGGCCAGAAATATTCAAAGTGATAAATAGTAAGAACCTACAACCAAGATTACTCTACCCAGCAAAGCTATCATCAGAATTGAAGGGCAGATAAAGAGTTTCACAGATAAGAAAAAGCTAAAGGAGTTCATCAACACCAAACCAGTATTATATGAAATGCTGAAAGGTACTCTTTAAGAAAAGGAAGAAGAAAAAGGTAAAGATAAAAATTATGAACAACAAATACATATCTATCAACAAGTGAGTCTAAAAATCAAGTGAATAAAAAATTTGATGAACAGAATAAACTGGTGAATATAATAGAATCAGGGGCATAGAAAGTGAGTGGATTGACAATTCTCAGGGGGAAAGGAGTATGGAGGGTGCGGGAAGAGACTGGACAAATATCATACACCTATGGATGAGGACAGTGATGGGGAGATAAGGACAGAAAGTGAGTTGGGAACCAGGTGAAGAAGAGCTATGGGGGGAAAAAGGAAGAGCAATTGTAATAATCTGAACAATAAAGATTTATTAAATTATAAAAAAGAATTATAAACTACACAGTATTTGAGGAAAAAGTCTGCAGGGCAGACAATGACCATATATTATATCTGGAGGACTCCAACTCAGAAACAGATGGTACTCTGAGTTGAATTGTGTTGCTTCTTCCAAATTTATATGTTGAAGTTCTAACCCCTAGTGCTTCAGAATGTGACTTTATTGGGTAGTCGGGTCCTTGCAGATAAAATTAGTTAATGAGATTATACGTACTGGCATAGACTGGACCTTTAATTCAATATGTTGGTGTCCTCATAAAAAGAGGAAATTTGGAAGAGCACCATGTGAAGATAAAGGCAGACATTGGAGTAATGTTTCACAAGAAAAGGAATGCCAAAGACTGCTAGCAAATCCCTAGAAGGTAAGAGAAAGGCATGGAACAGATTCTCCCTCCCAACCCTCAGTAGAAACCTATGTTGCCAACACCTTGATTTCACACTTCTAGCTTCCAGAACTGTGACATAGTACATTTCTCTTATTTTAAGTCACACAATTTTTTTTGCGTCATGATTGTAGCCCTCGAAAAATAATACAAGTGGAAGAGGGGTAAGGAGGCAGTCCACGAAAGTTTGCTGAAGAAGTAACTTTTCAGCAGAAGTTGGAAGGTTGGAAGTATTAAGGGGCTAAGGTTAGGAGAGTGCATGAGCTATTGAAGGAATTGCAAGAAATCAGTTGGCTGCAGTTCACAGTGAGAGGAAGAGCAGCTCAAATGAAGCTGAAGAGGGAGTCCCAAGGGTCAGCTTACGCCGGGCCTAATGGGGTAGTATCAGATGTTGGTTTCCTTAAGACTGTAGGCAGCCATTGACACATTTGAAGCAAAGTAGTGACATGATTACTACATTTGTTTTTAAAAATGATCACTGCAGCTGCAGTATGGAAACTAAAGAGAGTAGTCAGGGGGCTATGGCTCGTGGAAGGACACTGATGGACTCTACAAATATTTAAAACTAACCAAACAGAATTCATGATGGCTGGTGAGCGAGAATGAAGTGTCCAGATGCTATTCAGATACAAGATACAGATAGTGTTATCGGTCACTGAGTTGAAGAATTCTAGAGGAGGACCAGGATTAGGTGGAATATAGCTGGAAAATACAAATTCGGTTTAGAGCAGGTTGTGTTTGAGAAGCCTTTGAGACATATCAGTGTAGATGTTGAGTATATTAGCTATGCAGGCATGGAGCTCAGAGGACAGGTCTGTGCTGGGTAAAGCAAAACTGAAGCCATAGTCATGGGCTAGTCAAGAATGAGAAGAGCAGCACCAAGGAGTCCAACACCGAAAGGCTAGAGTGTGCAGATGAAATGGCCAAGGAGACAGCAGTGAGGGCTCAGGGAGCAGGAGGAAACCAGGACACCATGTGCTGCAGCAAACAGTGTGAGCACTACTCCCTTAGTCCAAATGAAAGGCAAATCCTAATATCTTTTGAAATTATTTTTCAATGTAGTCTGATTTGTTGTATTATCAAGGCAGAGTCCTGGAAGGCAGTGTAGCTTTCAAGAGTGAAGAGACAGAGTGAGACCACAGAAAATGGATGCTGAGCATCCAGCACTCATAGTAGGAGAGTGACATGTGTCTCCTGCTACTTCTCTATGGGACCATTTCTGGTCCTTGGGTCTGGGCTGTTCTCAGGAGGGCAGCCAGCATTTTTCTGCTAAAGCAGCCTAATGTGAAGAAGTAGTTTTTTGTTTTTAACATAGTGACTTAGCAAGAGGATAATGAGGGGTGGTCAATACTAGTGCGAGAGAGGTTTGTCTCTCTTCTCTGCTGAACATAAAGATGCAGGACAAATGGGACCTGCTGGCAGAGGAAACAGCAGCTGGTCAAGTCAGAACCCTGAGCGAATGGAGTAGAAAAGAAAGGGAGATGGAGACCAAGGGTTAAGGGATATCCAGGCAAATGAGAGGGAGAATCAGCAATAACTAGGGAGCTTAAGGGGTGAGGAAAGAACAGGAAGTGTTTATGCTATCCCCTGGCGTGGGTCAGGATTCAGGCCCAAATGCCTTTGCAGCCACTATTGTCCATCATGCTCAGGGTCACAATATGTCATCTCATTCAATTGTCATGGGAACCCTGTGGATGATGATGATGGTTCCCCATTTCAAAGAGGTTAGTGGCAGGTCCAAAGTTGCATAGCTAGTAAGTGGCAAACTCAGGTCTGTCCAGTTCCAAACTTCATGCTTTTTTCCTTCACTACTTGTTCCTAAACCTGATTTATCACTAGAAACTCGGGGAATTAAAACAAATAAGTCCTGAGCAATTCAGTTCAATATATATAGTACCATATAGAGTGGTTATATTACCTTTTAAATCCTTTGTCTATTTACTCATCCATCTTCCCCCCTAACTCCTGGTGACCACTAGTATTTTTATGACTATCTCTATAGTTTTACATTTCCCAGAATGTCATAAAGTTGGAATCACACATAATGCAGTCTTTTCAGATGGGTTTCTTTCACTTAGTAATATGCATTTATATTTCTCCCATGTCTTTTCATGGCTTGATAGGCACATTTTCTTTTAATGCTGAATAACATTCCATTTTCTGGACATATCACAATTTATCCATTCACCCACTGAAGGAGGTCTTGGTTGGTTCCAAGTTTTGGCAATTATGAATAAAGCTGCTATAAACATCTGTGTGTAGACTTTTGTATGAACATGAGATTTCGATTCATTTGAGGTAAATACCAAGGAGTCTGAGTGATGTACCTGCAGTTCTGATATTGAATCTGCAGTTCAGATAAGGGTTAAGTAGCAGGTCTTCAAGTACTCTCTGTAGGCAATTACTTTTTCCTGGCCATTGAAAAGAACCTAAGGGCTCACACTATTTCTTCATGAAGGACACTAGATGGCAGCAACTAACATTGCAAATAGGACCCCTCTGTTAAATCTTTTTTACTTGAACTGGGAAGCACTGCAGAAAAAAATTGTTGGAAAATTGGCTTCTCTAAACAAAGTAGTTAAGTGAAATGGCTTTGGAATTCTGGCTTCATAGTAAGTTCCTTTTCCCTTTCTGGGAAATGGGATACCTCACTCCATCATCTTCAGAGAGAACACGACTGGAGAATTGTTAAAATGACATTAAATAAAAAGATTATTTGTCTAAAGATTTCTGGATTATTTGTCTTCTCAAATAAAACAAATTGTCAGGATAACTAGTGGAAGTGTCACATAGGAGACAGGAGATTCAATCTGTTAGTGGTGATAAACACTAACCTGAGCTTCTATTTACTAGTAGGAGAAAGGTGGGCAGAAACAGGTTGAAGACTAAAATTCATTTGGCACCGTGACTGAAGAATGTGTCTTCTAAGGCTCTGGGACAAAGGTCAAGATGTCCAAGATGGCGTTGGAGGAAGAAATCGTAAGGCCAAGAGGGAATTTCTGGTCAAGGCATTGCAAGGAGCTCACATTTTACTAACATTCGTGGCTCCAAACATATAGCAATAAAAAAAGCAGGAAACCAAAAAAGATATGGTCAGTCTTTAATACAAGATATATATTTCTCTGGAATAGAAAGCAGAACAGAAAACTTGGGGGAGGCAGATCAATAAGGCATTTAGGATTTCTGATGGCTGTGAGTTATTTCTATAGGTTAAATGAGACCTAAGAATGCTCCATACAAGATGGGAAACTAGAGCCAGGCTCACAGTTTCAACTCAAGGGCTTTTCCACCCCATTTCCTTGTGAAGAAAAGCTGCATCAAAATGTAAGCTGAAAGATATACCAAGATATATAACTAAAAAAAAATTACATAAGATCTCTGTGGAAAAATTATGAAATATTATTGAAATATCTAAAAGAAAATAGAAGTAAATGGAGATTTATGCCATGTTCATGGTTTAGAAGACTCAATATTGTAAACTTGGCTAATCTTCCCCAATTTATTATATTAATGCTGATAAGGTTTTTTGTGGAACTTACCAAGAAGATCCAAACTACAAATGGAAGAGCAAAGGACTATGGATATCAAAGATAATTCTGAAAAAGAATAAAGTGAGGGGATTTTCCTTATTGGATATAAAAACTTGGTTTTAAGTTAATAGTTACGACTGTGGAATTCCTGTGGAAATACCAGATAGACCTGCGCAACAAAGGAGAAAGTCCAGAAACAGACTCATGAAGCTCTGGATATTGGGTATATGATAGAAGTAACATTTCAAATCAAAGGTCAAAGAATGGATGATTCCATAAAGAGTGCTGGGATAATAGATTAATCAAATGGGGGAAAAGTAAAATTAGATTTCAACTTCGCATCTGCACACAAATGAATTTCAGATAAAGACCTAAGTGTAAAAAGTTAAATAGTATAAATTTTAGAAATACAAAATATCTTTGTGAACTTGGGAAAGAGAATAATTAGTCAAAATACAAAAATATAAAACATAAAGGTTAAGATTGAGAAATTTGACATTAAAACTGGAAATTTATGTGTACACATACCCATGCAGGCACACGTGCAAATGAAAAAGCAAACCACAGATGAAAAGAAGATTATTGCAACACAGATAATTAAAGAAGGACCAGGTCTCATAAGGAATTCTTATGAATCACAAAGAAAAAACTAATAGAAAATTGGCAAAGAACTAAAAAAGGTAAAGAAAGGGAATAAGTTTGTGACAAATAGTCTAATACACAAAACAACATAATAAGACCACTCAGGTCATAACCATCCTCCATATCTCTCATCACCAGTCTTTATGCTCATCTTTCTCTCCTCTCCATTCATTCATTCAACATTTATTCAAAACATACTTATTGCTCACCTACTACTGCCATGTATTGTTTTAGATACTTGCATATATTATTGAACACAACAGACAGAGATCCCTACTTCTGTGAAGATTATATTCTAGCATTGGGGTTGGAAGAGGGTGAAGAGGCACTGAAGAAAATATGCACTGATCTAATAGGTAAATACATTGCTTGTGTTGGATGAAAATAAGTGTTTTGAGGAAGTGGGGGCGGAGGGGGATTGTGAAGGGCCAGGGCAATCAGGAGTGGTAGGGTGAGGGTTGCAACTGTCAATGGATTGTCAGCATAAGCCTCCCAGGGAAGGTGAGATTTGAGCAAATCTTTGGAGATGAGGGAGTCATTTAGATTACCTGAAGAAACACTATATAGCGGGGTGGGAGATTGTGGGGGGACATCTCCATCTTAGGTGTTCCTGAGACAGCTGGATGAGAAGGTGAATCAGGCGAGAAGGGACAGGGATGGTCAACTTTTCAGCCTGGGGCAGGCACATTTGCTTTAGAGTTCCATGGAAGAGGTTCTCAGATCCAAGGAACTCCAAGTTAGAGAGAACCTGAGTTCATGACCTGCTCTTTGCTTGAGGATTAGATGTTCAGGAAGTAGAGAGTGCCAAATATGCAAGTCAAATTATTTAAGGTGCAATTCAACTTGGTTTAATAATTTAAAAAATACTTTTAGAATTTTCTCTGGCAGAGATTAGGCTATTAATTAGCATGTCATGGGAACCTAGCATTTATTATTCTCTCAAAAACCATTTGCAGTGGAAAATGTGCTGAGCCTCATTTGTGAAAGGTAATTATAGTTTATATTTTTCAGATATCTGCCAAGTTCCCAGTGATTTCCCTCTTCTCAGGGAGCTACCTTTAGAATCTACATTTCCACTGCATGGCATACCCCTTGGTCATAGCTCTTTGGCCCAAACCTGGAATCATAAGGAGAGATGAGCCAATAAGACTTTTTTTTCCTCTCAGGAATTTGAAATTGGAGCCACGAGGGCCAGGCCACAGTGTTTGATAAGGTGCAAATTAATGGTCACATATCACCAATGGTCTTGAGGAGCTGAGAAAGTTGATTTGCGGGAGGGAATAAAGCAAATGCATAGAGAATAGCTTAGGGTAGACATATAGAAAGTTCTGCCTTTCTGGATCCAAGGCACAGTTCTTTCCTGAAGTACAGGTGCCTCCCAACTCTTGAGTTCAATAAAACACTCCTCTATCCTTATCATTCATCACATTTGTTATTTTGGCTAGTCAATTGGACTTCCAATTTAGTGATGCTACAAGTCTCCAGTAGGGAGTGCACTTTGATTTTTTCCCCCACCAGGGACAATGGGTCTCTTTCTTATTCATTGATCTGTTCATTCATTCACAAAATAATGTTTATGACTAAAGATATAAGACTGAATAAGACATGGTCTTTGCGCTCAAATAATTCATTTGTCTTGATTTTTCTTTTTAAGGTGGGTTGGACAGGATGTGGGGATGTAGTGTTTGAAATACCAGAGTTCTCTTTCTGAGCTTGATGGATTGATGTACTCTTTTAGCTCATTTAAGATTGCTAGGTATGAAAAGTACTTTGTGAACTACAGACTGCTACACACTTACTTTTGACTGGTTACTTTTCATTAAACAGTATTTTAAAGCTTTTAATAGTTTGGGAAAAGATGCTTTTTTGTGTGTGACCAAAAGATATAATCACATCAAATAATGATTGTGAACTTTTGGAGAAATCAGGAAAATAAAAACCAATTGAAACAGAAATAATGCCTAACAAATAAACTCAAATACACCTGGGATTGGTCTAATTATCTGGGTAAATTGTGTAGCAGGTGAGATTTGGCTCTGATTCTTTTCAAATGTCAGCGATAGAACCTGCTTACTGAGACAACCCCCTTCACCCTCTACCCCCACCCCAGCCCTGCTTTCAGCTGGTGCTTATTTTCAAAGACCCACTCATATCTCTTTCCCCTTCTATGATGAGAGTTCTGAGACTTTACAGTTCTCTAGAGAAAATTCATTAAATATTTATTAAGGTGAGTGCATTTAAAACTTGCTTTGCTGCATTGAAATCTAATGTTCTCAATTTCAACAACCAGTTGACACTTAAAATAATAAAAGGGCAGGGACAGAAGGGCTGTAGAGAGCATCTCTGCCCAGTTAAGAAAATGAGCTTTGAAGGCCTGATTGATATGTGGTCTCTGTTGTCCTTGTTAACACTCTGAACTACATGTATAAAGAGAAGATAATACTTCTTCCTTTCTCATAGAGGGGTATGAAGATTAAATGGGTGACATAGATCAAATTGTCTGGGGTGTCTCTGACTTGTAGTAGGTGAAAATTAAATAGTAGTAGCTTATTGTTATATTATTATTGTCTATTATAAGTGATTTCCCCATAGTCATTCAACTAATCAATGCAATCTTCAGATCCTTTGAGCCTCATCATGGCTATGTCTTTGGTACTATACTTTCTTTTTTTTGGTAATGGCTTTAAAAGTGAAATCATTACAAAAGAAAACCTAAAGAAGAATTGTCTTTGCATTGGTAACATTCTCTTTAACATTATTGTCATTCTCATTTGCTTGGTCCTTTTAATGTCCTTCTTTTATGATTATAGTTAAAAAGGGATGTGACCTTTAAATTCCTATGAAGCTTTTTAAATTTATCTTACTTGAAGTCTTCGGGGTGGATGCCTTTTAATAATACTTGTTTCTCCCTGTTCCAGTGGGATGTCAAAATACATGGCCCTGGGCACTTGAAGGATTGGGGAAGAAGCAAGAAAAGACACATTAGAAACAATTTACTATTAAATGAGTTTAACAATTAGTTTTTAGACTTGGTTAACACAATTTTGTACCTTCTTTGAATGTGGAGAATGGGTTGAATGTGGAGATGAAACATATAAAGCAGGAACCCTCCATGAGAGCAAATGCAAAAATATTAGCCTAAAAGCAGAATTTAATTTCTGTTTTTCTCATTTCCTCCCCAAACATATTGATGACAACCCAGCCAGTATGGCTCAGCAGTTGAGTGTCCACCCAGGAACTAAGAGGTTGACAGTTCAATTTTGGATCAGGGCACATGCCCAAGGTTGCATGCTCAATCCCCAGTGGGGTGGGGGACCATGCAGGATGATGATATTTCTGTCATATCAATGTTTTTCACTTCCTTCCTCTCTCTCTAAAAATCAATAAAAACATATTTTCTTAAAAATGTATTAATGACAAATGTTATTCAAACACAGAATTTGGCATGAAAAATAGAAACATATGTATTTATTTTAATGTTATCAAGTCACCCCAAATAATATAGGAAATCAGAGTAAAATATAGCTTTAAGAAATAAACTTTCTTTTTAGATGAACTATGTAGATAGATAGATAGATAGATAGATAAATAGATAGATAGATATTAGGTAGAAAGTTGATAAAGAAATGGAGCATAAGTGTTTAATAGGAGTATGCAATGCTAAGCATTGTATGTTCCTAATTAAATAGTTCCCCTAAGTAAAGAAAGACATTCCCACAGTTACTACTGTAATGTAGCATGTCAATATTATTTCTTAATAAAACAACCTTGTTAGGAAACAGAAACTCAAGAGCTCCATTGTGAATTGGATTTTTTAGCTTGATTTTCCTGATCCCTTGGGACTACTACTATGACCAACACTGCATGAATGAAGTTCTTGTCCTTTCCTCTCAAAAGGCTGGAAGCATTCTGATTTCTAGATTTTTGTGTAGACTGTCTTACAGCTCCACGTTGCACTTTAAATGGAAAAATTCCTGGATATTATGTATTTCTATCCTTAAGACACTTCAATGACCACCTTAAGAACTTTGCTCTGTTCTTATTTACTTTTAAGAGTTGCCAGCATAGCAAGCAAGACAACAACAATAGCAAAGGCAACTAAAAACATGTGGGATTTAAAAATCTAAATATTTTCAGCAAAATTTTCTTCAGTAACCTGACTCTTCTGTAATTGTATACTCTAATTTGAGTGATATCACCCCATTATTTAATTTGATTTTCCTGAATGGCAGAGACAGTTTCAGGTAGTTATTTTTATTAGTATCTCTGATTTATAGTTAAAACAGAGGAAGTAAATTGCTTAAGTCCTACTATTTGGTATTTGTAGTGTTGCAGTTTGAATATGGCCCCCTGAAAATAGTGGTCAAAATGTTCACCATTCTTTAGTTATTTATTTTAAATGTGATTTTGCTATTTCAAAAATAAGAACATTTCCCAGTTGTGATTCTAATCCATTAGAATCAGCTTTTACCATTCAGATACCAAAATCTTAAAATCAGATAAAGGGTTTTAGATTGTTTTTAAAAAGGGAATTATTCAATAAAATTAAGAGGAAAATTCCCATTCATGATCTTAGGAAGTTGAAGAACATGAAAACCTAGGTCAGAGGGAACCAATCAAAGGTTGTCAGTTACAGAAAGTAGCCCTGAAAGTCATTCTAGGTAAGATTTCCAAAATAGATATAAGGCTTTCTGGCCAACTTGACCAATGGGAGCTTGATAATGTGTTATTGATCTAGAATGTGAAGAAAAAAGAAAGCTACATATAAATATATGTACTAGTATGTTTACATTATTCATGTACACTTCTCTTCCCAAGTTAGAAATCTAGCAAAATATCCCAGGATAATTTACAGCCACTTCAAGCCTAGAGCTTCCTATCTTAATGGGAAAAAACTTTCTTAGTTCTGCAGATGACCATGAGAATATGGAGTTAGGTACAGGGTGACTCATCTACTCATCTGTACTGCAATAAATCAATTTTGTTTGGGGCGGTTTCCAAATTCACATTAGAGTGAACTCCTACAGTGCTGCTTTCAAAATAACAAAGTCTGAGGCATTAAACACTACTGGAGAGGATGATTTAAATTTAGAATCTGATGAAAACACATGATGGTCACAAGGTATCACACCTTTATCTAAATAATTTTAATTGTCTGGCAAAACTAGGTATAAACATTGAAAGCGCTATAAACTAAACTGAAACAAAAGGATTTTTCCTTCTCAGTTGGAATGGTGAAATGCCCTTTATACAGTTTACACACCCATTCTAACGTACCCAGAATACTTAACAATTGACAACCATTCAATCTCCCATCAGAAGATGTTCCCTTATGTTTCAGTAATTGAGAAACTTTCTGAGATTATGGTGTTAGACAGGTAAAACCTATCAATAGCTCTCAAATCTCACAAATACATAAATCTCACACTGGGCTTCATGTTTACCTGCAGAATATCTTCCATACCAGGTCTCTCGTAGAGGGGGCAACTTCCCTTCCAAAGCTCGACTCCGGTCCTGCAGTCTGGCCAGCGAACACATACTCTTTTCTTCCAGGTTCTGAGTGAATGCAAAGTCCGCAGGACTAGCTGAGGGTGTCTCTTCCTCTTTGTTTTGCAAAGGTGCTACTTTGATCACTCTTGGGTGAGCCTTAGAGTGGCTCAGGCCCATTTTAAGGTAAAGACAGTCAAAAGAAAACCATGAGGGAAGTGGCATGGGGCCTTTAATGTAGGTCGTTTTAATTAAGGTATTTCAGATATTTAGCCCTGCTTTCCAAAGCAGTTGTTTCCTTCCTGACACCTTTGTAGGTCTACTTCACCACACACTAACCCTTCTGGCCACTTCCTGGGAGGTTGGTTTCCATGGAGACTTCCTTCCAACTCCCACTTTGTCATTTCAGACCCAAAGAATTCAGTTAAACATTGACTTGGTTATGCTACTTTATGAAAGGCTCAGTGTCAGGAATAGAAACCTCTATTGATCATTAAACAGATCTCTAACCCCAGAAAGGCCATTAGCAGCATGGAGAGCAGAGGGTTAGAGAAGTCTTGAACTTGACCCTTTCATTGCATGGACCTTTAAACCCCACCTGCAAGAGCTACCAACTAAGTAAGAATAGCTAAATCATCTTTGGACAGGAGGGATGCAGGCTAATAATCATCTAGGGTTTCACCAATCTTTAATTTTAATTGAAGAATTTATCTTCCAAATAGGTAAAGAAACAGCAGAATAGCTAAAATAATTTGATTTTTCTGCCAATGACTTGAATTGCCTTAGAAGAGATGCATACATTACAGGAGGATAGGGAGACAATAGGAATTTTCCCTGAAGACAATGTGACAAACTTCTTGAATAAATGGTTTAAGTGAACCTTAATAAATGGTTCAAGTACCAATAAACCTTGAAAGGTAGGCTATTTACTATGTTTAAAAAATAGTGGAGAAAAAGCACTGGAATTAAATGTGCTGAAATGCTGAGTGGGGTTTTTTGAATGGTGGAATTATGGGTGATTATTTTTTAAATATTTTTTATACTTAGGAAAAGAACTTACTTTCAAGTTCTAATTGTTCATGTTCATCATAACCTTGTAGTGAAGTTCAAAGAAATTTGTTTTCCATTTATGCAGAATTCATTATCTAAGAAGCTAACATGGGTTTGGAAAGTCTTGATAATCAATAGAGTTCATCTAAAAAGATATTTGAGCTTAATTTTTTTCTACTTAATTCTCTTTGCATTTTACAACAATGTTCTCTGTGGCAGAGAGACTTGTAAGAAAGAATCATATGTTAACAGTATCTGTAAACAAAATTATGATAAGTATTAAGATATTCGAACAATATCTAGCAGATTTATTTTTTTGGATACAATCAGTTTAAGTTTGTCTGAGGGCAGAGTAAAGTATTGTGAGTCAGCAAATGAATGAGAAATTATATGGGGACTTCGTGGATCTGGACCAGTGAGAATTCCACTTTCATATTCTTCACTATTATCTAATTTTGAGAGATTATATGTGTGGAGAATACCAGTCTTTTAAAGAAGTTGGTTAGTTGTTGAGGAAATTATTTTAAAAATGAAGATTCAGCCCTAACTGGTTTGGCTCAGTGGATAGAGCGTCGGCCTGCAGATTGAAGGATCCCAGGTTCGATTCTGGTCAAGGACATGTACTTTGGTTGCGGGCACATCCCTAGGAGGGGGTGTGCAGGAAGCAGCTGATCGATGTTTCTCTTACATTGATGTTTCTAACTCTATCATTCTCCCTTCCTCTCTGTAAAAAATCAATAAAATATATTTAAAAAAATGAAAATTCACAACATGTTCGTTTCTCTTTTTATTATTAGCCACCACTGTCATACTTTGTAATTTGCTCAGATTACTTAACACTTCAGTGCCTCAATGTCCTCATCGGTAAAATGGGGTTGACAATAATTAATGAAGAAAGAATCAATTGATTCTGTTTATAGCTCTTAGCCAGCATTCTTCTTCTGTGGAAGTATTGCTACATTCTACATATAACAGGATAGTCCTTATTACCTACTGGTCAGAATCTATTAAAATAGATTCCTGTCTAAAGGAATATACACTTAAGTATAAAAAAGAATAATGAAGAAAGGGTAAATTACTTGGGCCTATTTAACATCAATGCTTAAGGACTATTATTTAAAAAGTGCTCATGTGTTGGGAGAATTTTTATTAGAATGATGATAAAAATATTTTCAATTTTAGTAAAAGAAGAAAAGGAGAATTTAATGTCATCTATAGAGTTATTTAGTGCAATATATAATTTATTAACCATAGCAGTTGAAAAACATTAAAAAGCTTTCACCTACCCAAATCTTGCCCACTCCTCAGACTATCTGTGATATTTTATAATGATCCTTTCCCAGTTCAAGAACAGTTATGGCTCTAGCCATTTTCGTTTGGCTCAATGGATAGAGCATCAGCCCTTGAACTGAAGGGTCCAGGGTTGGATTATGGTCAAGGGCATGTATCTCTCAAGCATATGAGAGGCAACCAATTAATGTGCCTCTCTCACATAGATGCTTCTCTCACTCTGTTTCTCCCACTCCCTTCTACTCTTTCTAAAATAAATAAACAAACAAACAAATAAATGGAAAAATATTCTTGGGTGAGGATTAACAACAATAACAACAAAATGATTATGAATATGTATTGTTGTGTATAAAAGATGATAAAATACAATGTTATTTATAATAGTTAGGGTCCATGAATATGAAATCTATACTAATAAAAGGGTAATATGCTAATTAGACCAGATAGACCAGACATCTGGATATCCTTCCAGACAAAGCCACAGTGGCAGGATCTGAGGCATAGGCAATTAGGGGCAATCAGACCAGCAGGGGAGAGCAGTTAGGGGCATCAGGCAGGTAGGCAGGCAGGCAGAGGGGTTAGGGGCAATCAGGCAATCAACTGAGCAGTTAGGAGCCAATAATCCTGGATTGTGAGAGGAATGTCTGACTGCCGGTTTAGGTCTGATCCCTGTGGGCAACCTGACTATGGAGTTCTCAAGGAGTATCCTTGCACAAGTTCCAGATTTCAGAACTTTCTTGCCTTGTATGGAGAACACCTTCATTTGGGACATGGAGTGAGCTAAGCACCTATTATCCCCACTCCTAACACTTCTTTTTGCCTTTCCATTCAAACTGGAGGGAGCAAAGCTACAAAGCTGCTTTCTTAGTTAGAAATCTCTGCTTTTGTTCTTACTTCTCTCCTAGCTTGGGAAAAACTGTTAAGAAAGCTTGTTTAGTGGACTTAAATTCTATAGTAGTGGGAATGCAGACTGGTGCAGTCACTTCCTCAAAACAATAAAAATGAAATTCCCACCCAATGATTCCACTTCTAGGAATATATCCCAAAAAACTGGAAACACCAATCAGAAAGGATATGTGCACTCCTATGTTTATAACAGCACAATATACCATAGCTAAGATTTGGAAACAGCCTAGGTGCCCATTAGCAGATGAATGGATTAGAAAACTGTGGTACATATACACAATGGAATATTGCACTATGGTAAAAAAGAAGGAATTCTTACCATTTGCAACAGCATGGATGGAATTGGAGAGCATTATGCTAAGCAAAATTAGCCAGTCAGAGAAAGATAAATATCACATGATCTCACTCATTTGTGGAATATAATGAATAACATAAACTGATAAACAGAAATGATCCAGAGACAGAGAAGCATTGACTAGATCATCAAACCTCAGAGGGAAAGGGGGAGAGATCAACCAAAGGACTTATGTGCATGCATATAAGCCTAAACAATGGACACAGACACCAGGGGGGTGAGGTCATGAGTGGGGGGTGGTGTGGGAGCAATGGGGGTATAGGACACATATGTAATATCTTAATCAATAGAGAGAGAGAAAAAAGAAATAGGGTTGACTCCTCCCTAAAAAAAAAAAATCTATAATAAAGTTAATGCAGGATCACGGAGATGTGTGGATGTGTCTGCTCGCTATTAAAAGTCTACATTTGAACGATGCAGGGCTTTAAGTCTAAGTTTGGTATCAGAGAGTGGTGAGGGGCCCTTTACACTTCCTTACATTTTTCATAGCCGGATTTACACTATAATGTCTCCTCTGATCCAACAAGACAAAAAGTTCCTCCCCCTTACTACTCCCCATGTAAAAACATTACTTATCTTTGTTCACAGGATTGTGATTTGATAGCTCTTGCCTTTGTTTTGATGGACTTCCCAGGCTCATTCACACTCCCTGGATCATCCACACTCCCTGGATCAGATAGCTCTTGAAGATAAGAAGCCTGGAAGAAGAAAGGTAGATTTTTCTGCAGGAAGCTCACCAGGTACCATATGATTCCAACAGGTAATGATTGGTGACTGCAATAGTAGTAGCAGTAACAGTAGTTTCTAAGCAGCTACAGGCAATGTAAAACAACACAAAAGCTCAATGGCTATGCATATTCACAAATAGTAAATTTTGAAATTTAAATAACCTAATATTAGAGAAATGTTTTTTTAATGGACTATGAATATACATATATATTCAGATGTTTTTAAAATATATTTTTTTATTGATTTCAGAGAGGAAGGGAGAGTGAGAAAGAGAAACATCTATGATGTGAGAGAATCATTGATTGGCTGCCTTCTGCATGCTCCCTCCTGAAGATCAAGCCCACAACCCGGGCATGTGCCCTGATCAGAAATCGGAGTATAACCTCCTGGTTCATAGGTCTGCGCTCACTCACTGAGTCACACTGTTTGGGCTGGATGTTTTATAGTAGGCAGGTGATGACCATTAAGGTGATTTTCCTTAGCATTGATGGTGGTGCTTTGATCAGGTTGGTTAAATTGCCTTTTGATCCTTCAGCTTACGGTTTTATTGAGAAATGTTTGGACAGAATTGAAAACAACCTAGGTATAAATCTTCCTTAGGGTTGAATTTAATTTCACACATGAGTTAATTATTATGCATTGACCATTTAGAAAATGGGGTGTAAATCTTAAGTGTTTACAAGATTCTTAAATGATGCTTCTAATAAAGTTAAAGCCTTTTCTGCAATTGATTGGTAGTGGATAAGCCATCACTGGAGACTTTTCAGCAATATGAATTATGTGTTTGGATGCCAGCTAAGCAGAGTTAATGTATGACCAAACCTTAATTTTCCTCCCAGTGATTATTTCCCTCTATATTTACCCATACTTTGGGTGGGAGAGTAACCGTGCAATTAGACCTCCTTCATTTGGAATTGCTGAAGCAAAACAAATGGGAAAAAATGTGAATTGAAGCTGCTTGTGTAAACTGTTAAATAAGATCAGTTGAATCAAATATATAGTTTTACCCTTTAAATGCAGTCTGCAAGTGCATCATTGAATTAAATGCTAAAATCAAACCATCACATACCTGCTACTCTGAAGATAGCCAGTGCCTGGGTTTCTTAAAATGCATTGCTAATAGATTTAACTTAGGTCAAATCATTTTTCTGTATTTTATTTCTTACTGGGAAAACATCAACTTTTGGCTATAATGACCAAGTTTCCTGTTGCCTTTCCCTTCATTTCCTCTTTTATTCCGTTATTAGTGGCCTGGTGCATGAAATTCATGCACATTAAGAGGGAATTAATTAGAGGAAATATTTTAATATTGCTATTTGCCCTTTCTCTATGATAGAAGTATCAGAGGTGAAAGGAAATTAGTAAAATGTATATGAAAATCTCCCTCCTGTCAGAGTCTGGGGCTCACCACAGGACCCAGAGTCAACTCCCACACATGCTTCAAAAACACAGGAGACTCAGATCCAGCTGGCCTCACCTCATCAAGCCCCTCTGGGTGGGGTGGGAGGGTACAACCTCAGATCCCCCAGCCTGGTGCCAGGTTGGGGGGGGCACAGCCTCAGGTCCCCCAGCCTGGAGTCAGGTCTCCTATCAAGTCTTGCAAGGCAGAGGATGAAGCCTGAGGTCCCTCATCAAGCCCCACTGGGCAGGAGACACAACCTGAGGTCCCTATCAAGGCCTGCTGGGTGGAGGGCATGGCCTGAGATCCCTCGCCCCAGCCAGGTGCCATGCAGCCTCAGATCCCTGCTGTTTGGTGGTTACATTATGGCATCCCAGCCAATTTGCATATTCCTCTATTATTAGTATAGATTTCCCATCAAATGTAATGCCACTCTCACTGCTCTGACCCTCGGTCTGATAGGTCTTCATTTCCTTCCTTCCTCCCTTCCTTCCTTCCTTCCTTTCTTCCTTCCTTCCTTCCTTCTTTCCAGATTACATTTTAACTGTTGTCCATGGATGTTTGTCTCAAGAATTTACACTGAAATTTAACCTTCAATACATGATTCCTGTCTGGTTTAAACAGTCATTCAGAATATAGGCCTAAATTAAATGACACACACTTTTCCCTAAGACAAGTGCCTGCTCTTAGTGATACCTACTGAAACCAAATTTTGAGTCCCTCTTTTTTTTTTTTTTTTAAGAAATGTAATTGTGGACCCAGAGGTGAAGATGTAAATTTATAAATGTTAAAGCAGCATGGGGACAGGGTGAAGAGGAGTACAGAGAATTAGAAGTTCAGGGTGGCCCAAAGAGGCCCAGAGTGAAGCTTCAGTTGGTGTCATTGAACTGAACACTAGTCTGGCCAGTGGTAGTGACCAAGCTCAGAAACCCCAGTTGTCAGTGGATGAAAATTGCATCCACTCTAGGTCTGCCTAAATCAGGATATCTCCCTGTTCTGAGAAGGTCTGTACTTGGCTTTTTTAAAAAATTGCTTTGAAAGTGCTGGCTGGATAGCTCCTTTGGTTAGAGCATTGTCCCAATATACCAAGATTGTAAGTCTGACCGCCATCCAGGGCACATAGAAAAAGCAACTAATGAATGAATAAATAAATGGGACAATAAATTGATATTCTCTTTCTCTCTCAAATTAATAAGTACCATATTTTCTGGCATATAAGATGACTTTTTAACCCAGGAAAACCTTCTCAAAAATTGGGAGTCATCTTATACACCGGGTGTCATCTTATAGGGCAAGTATATCCCAAACTCTATATTTTAACTGGAAAAGTTAGGGGTCGTCTTATTCGCCCAATCATCTTATATGCCAGAAAATACGCTAAATTTTTTAAAAATTGTTTTGAGATGAAATTAGAGGATATCAAATAAAGAGATCTCCCCAAAGATTTCCCCTCCCTTCATGCCCTTTTTTATTCCTTTTATTTCCCATCAAATGTAATGCCAAGCAACACTGAGATACCACCCTCACGGCACTGGCCCTCTGCCTTCATTCATCCAGGTGGCCAGGAACCCTGATCTGGCTCAGGTCACTTGGCAAAGCAATGAGTACAGAGGCCTCCTGTTACCTGTGGCTGAGCTCTGGCCAGTGCAGTCAGGTGGCCACTCTGACCTCGTTTACCACTTTCCTCCTGGGCAGAAATTATGTTTGTGTGATGACATCCAAATTTAACTCTATGATCTCTTTTGGGATCTGTAGAGGGTAACTTTTTGCTTTCCTTCCTTCCTTCCTTCCTTCCTTCCTTCCTTCCTTCCTTCCTTCCTTCCTTCCTTCCTT
>JAAGEH010000076.1:26319555-26350340 GCA_011751065.1 Lasiurus cinereus | reverse complement strand
CTTCCTTCCTTCCTTCCTTCCTTCCTTCCTTCCTTCCTTCCTTCCTTTCTTCCTTCCTTCCTAATTCAAACAGACAGCAAATCAGCATGACTGCTAAACAAAGATATAGAATCAAAGGGTTTGCTAATGTTAAACTGGCTTCTTTGCTTCCAACATGTATCCTAATAAAGGACATGGATCTTGAAATATCTTACTTTAGAACAAAGAATAATAGAACAATAAGCTCAGTCTATTTCATCTGCTTTCCATAAGAAGGGAAAAATTTTGCCCAGAACTGTCAGGGGGGTCTCGGGTTTTCCTGGAAAGACTCTCCCAAGGGTCTTCCATCATAATACCCCCTTGGACCCATATTCTTTTCTGAAGTTGTTCCAAGAACAGTGCACAATGTTTTGCCAACAATTTGGCTAGCTGCCTAACTTCATTGTTTATTGCTCGTTCTGGGTCTCATCAGCAGGCTCATGGGCACTGCCAGTGCAGCAAGGCAGGGGCAAAGGACTCTCTTAATTAGAGCTGTGCAGTTTTCCATTGTCTTTTCCAGAGCTTTCTTAGTTATCCTGTGGAAGCTAGATCCCCTGGCGCTGGGCTCACAGGCAGGCAGATGCTCCCTCAGACCTTCGTCCATTCTAGATGCTTCCTGCTCTAACTGGCATGCTGCTCTCTCTGGGATTTTACTCTTAGACTTCGGACACCTCCAAGCAGCAAGCAGTAGTGAATTTCTATGCTATTGTTTACAGCCACGGTGGCTGCAATGTGTAAGCTCTGCATAACCACAGTCTCTGGGCGTTGCTCCAGCCTCCTTTCCTGTCGCTCCTGGTAGGAGCAGAAGCTGGAGGCAGCCCACTGTGACAGGCACTACGTGGGGAGTATCTGATGTGAATGAGACACAACACTTACTACACTCACTGAGTTCAAAATCTAGCACTGATGGTGGATCGGCAAGGAGTGGGGCAAAGCTCGCTCTGGAATGACACTGATAGCTGCAGCTTAGCAGATGCCAGTGGCTTCCTGCTGCCCTGAGAGTACAATCCAAAACCATTCATGCGGTGTCTTGGGTTCCCTCAGACAAAGCTTCTAGTGCAGGTGGTTTATTGGGCAGGTGATTCCAGAAAACACAGGTGGCAGGTGGGAAAGTAATTCAAAGAAGAGAGAAAAACTAATAAAGGGGATGTTACCTAGTTTGTTTTACCCTGAGTAGATCTGAATCCTGCTATAGATTTCTGGGAAACACACTTGAAAGATATCTCTTCAGAGGTGCAGGGACAGTATACCCGCCCCCCCCTGCCTGTCACTGGTTGAGAACTGCTGAGGGAAGAACAGGAAGAAAGGTGCCAATTCCCTGGCGCTTCCAGCTGGGCACACTCTCAAGGTCAGCCTGGGCTCTGGCAGTGAGAGAAGCCGAAACATAGTGATGAGGGCTGGCAGTCTGCTCTGAAATAGTGAAGGCCCAGGAGACCTGGCAGGGCACCAACAGTGTCCTCGGAACATGCTCTTATGTATTTCCACACAGGCAGGCTCTGGTGACATCTCCAAGCCTTAGCTCAGGGAGGCAGAGTAGAGGAAGGGCATTCAGGCTTGGGGAGATGACATTTCCAATAGGCCAAGTTAGGCATTATCATGTAAAGAAGTTGATAGATGGTAAGCAGGAAGGCCTGGGTAGCACCACGCTGCAGGACATTCCATGGGAACAGTTTAGTCAATAAACAGACCTCTGGCACTTCGGAGTACCCAGAATGCCCAGGTACTGCGCTAAAGGCCTTCCTGCATCTTCTCAGTCCCTCTTCACAACCTCCCTCATGTTGCAGGTAAGGAAATAGTCTTAAGAGGTCCAGTAACTTGTTCCCATTCCTGTCAGTGGTAAAGACAAGATGAAGCCCTCCTTGTCTGACTCTCAGATTTTTGTTTTCGTTTGTTTGTTTTTAGTTGTTATAACTCTAAAACGGCAGTTCTCAACCTGTGGGTCGCGACCCCTTTGGGGAGTCGAACGACCCTTTCACAGGGGTCGCCTAAGACCATCGGAAAATGCAGATATTTACATCACGATGCATAACAGTAGCAAAATTTCATGGTTGGGGGTCACCACCACATGAGGAACTGTATGCAAGGGTCACGGCCTTAGGAAGGTTGAGAACCACTGCTCTAAAATGTTAAATTTTTTCTCTAAAGCAATTCTCCCACCTCCTATGTGTCACTAGCTTGTTGAAGAGACTGTGGAATCAGTTGTCCTGTGATCCCTCCTAGTGGAACTTGTTTCTCCAGCCCCTGGGCTTTCTGTAAACTGAGAGTTAGGTCTAAAGGCTTGTGAGATGGAGGTTAAATCAGTTAAAGACCCTGATTCTATCTGGTCCTGTATAGGGCACACTGTGCCCTGGAGAAGCTGCATGCTAGGACAGACTGTGGGTTAAGGAGGTGACAGTGGATGCCCACCTCTAATTGCAAAGCTGATTTATCCCCCTTATAATAATCAAGCAACCACCCATGGGGTGATACTTTTAATGCCCGTGCCCTTAACCATAATATAAGTATCTCAACCCTAAGTTTTCAATTAGATGTGGCCATGCCAGATCTGACTCCCACCGAGGTGCAGAGCCTGAACTAACAGAGGTATCTCAGATATCAGACAGCCTTCGTAATTTCCTGGACCCAGCCTGGGAGAGGCTTTCAGACCTTATCTTTTCAGGTTCCATGTGGAGAGGTCGGACCCTGCGGACTGCAGAGGTTGACTGCTGTAGAGTCAGGACAGGAGATATTGGCACAGAGCTGAGAACAACAGCAAGGATCCTGCCTTCCTTCCAGGCCCAGCCAAATGCCAGGAGCAGCCCCCTCTTTCCTGCACTTCCCAGGTACATTCCAGATGAGGCTGTGCCCCACTGTGTCTCTCATGCCAGCTGCCACAGGTCCTGGACAAGCAAAGAAACTGTCAGTTTCCATTTTCAATTTTGTCAAATGGTTCTATTATGCAATCAGATCTGGCTGAGGCCCAGAATAGACCCCAAAGCACCAAGTGATCTGATGACATTCCCATGCATTCTGTTCTCATTAACACTCTGCCCAGCCTGGTGAGTTGTCCTACAACAACCAGATGTGTCCTGGGGCTGGAACTCCACCGGGAGAGCCCAGGGCTGAATTGCTGCAGCTGCTACCTTGGGCCTGGAGGCAGACTTCTCTGGCAGTGCCAGTCATTTTCCCTGCACTGTCACTACATTTCCTTGACATCTGGCTCCAGGGAAAAAGTTCATGGGCCCCTCCACTCTGAAAAAGTGAAATACAGTCAATAATAATTACAGTTTTCCCTAAAGGGTAAGCATAGGAGCTTGGAGCATGTGAATGTTGGGCTAACCCATCTAGAAGGGACTCCTAATAGCCTTTCTCCAACTCCCAAATTTTGCCAGGTCAGCAAAGGACACATGGAAATATCCCTAGGAGAAAAAATGTAGTTGCCCAGACTTTTGGTCCCATTTCTGATCTGATTTTATTTCTGGAGGGCAGGGGAAAAAGTCTGCATGAAAGAAGTAAGATTTTAAGGAAGAAAGAAAGATGTTAAGGCTCAATGAGGATGTGGGGCCCAATAGTGGAAAGCTGTCCTAGGCAGCCTGTGGTCAGGGAGTAGGGAAGTTGGAGTTGAGAAGTTTAATATCCAGGAAGACTGCTTTGTATTTGGAGGGACAGAGCCCTAGGAAACAATACCATGAGGTTAGAGCCAGAGCTGAGGGGTGGGGAACACTCAAAGGCACAGTGGCGTGGGGACAGGCACCAGTCTAGAGATGGGGCTGGAACTCAGGTCCACTGAAGAGAAGAGAAATCCTTATTTTGGGAGAACTTACAGCTTTCAATCTTGTCAAATGTTTTATGAAACTTTCAATCTTACAGGGGGCCAAACCCCTTCAAAGCACATTGCTCTGTAAAACACTAACTTTTGTGACAGTGTGATTCTCTCCTGCTTTTGATTATTCACAATAATAACAACAATTAATAGATTCTGAGCCACAACTATGTACTAGACACTTTACAAAACTTTTAAAATATAGTCTTTCATTTAATTCTTACAAAAATACTATGACAGCGGTCCTGTCATTATCCCTAATGGGGAAATGGAAACTTGGAGAGACTGTTGCTCATCCAGTCACACAGAATATATAAACAGGGGACGAATTCAAGTGCTCTAACTAGTCTAGAATCCCAGCCCTACCTGTCTCATTGTGTAGTAAGTTGTACATTTCTGAAGAGTAGCAACTACATCCTACTCTCCTCTTTGTACCATTCCTCACCACCATGCTCGACATACTCAATGCAGGACCTTTTGTAGAACAGGCCCTTGTAAGGATTCATTGGAAGAATGGATATCTTACTGGGCTTCCCCTCTTCTCTGCCCAGGCTCTGGGGAAAGAACTCTGGGTTTCTCGTTAGCGCCAGATCTTCAGAATAACAGAAAGAGAAAACACTGGTAAATCCTCATTAAACTCCTAATGAGCTTTATAAGCATAAAGAAGAAAAGCAGTGACCAGTCTGTCGGAAACCAAACATTGTTCTTACTAAATGGATGTAAACAGGAGGCCAGAAGGCTGGTCAACCTTAACTGCTCTGAAAGGTCAGAGCTAATCACTCACTGTTTACTTGAAACATTGTTGGCTGAAGCAACCTCTACCTGTTTGTTTCATGTTAATTTCTGTTTTGTTATTTCCTGCCTAAAGGCTAGGGGTGTGTCCCAAAGTCTTAATAAAAGGGAGAAAAAGGCCAGAGCAAGTGGTAGTCCTTTCCACTAGAGGAAGGCTCTCGCCTGGCCCCCCAATATCGCCAAATTAATGTTTTCTAGTCTCTCATTTTGTTTGCGTGCGGCCTCCTTCAGAACCCAAACCCTGAACCGGGAACCCTGAACCACGCGAACCACGCGGGACATGGAAAGGGGCTCCCACACCAGTCCACATCTTACAGCTGTTAGTCTGTAATTGTCTTTATTGTCACTTACATGGTGAGAACTCAAGTGAAGCATTTGGAGTCTTCCTCCATCCTCCTCCCCCCAAATTAGAAGAAAATCTTGAATTCAGTAGCTGCTTTTTAAAAGCCAAAATGTGTGTTGGGGGAAATGTGCCATGAACGCTGCGTGGTATGCCTCCTGCCAGAAAATGGGGGAATGACTTCCCGGGACATGGCTGGTCTGTGCTGCATCTATCCTGACTGCTCAGTTGCAGGCTTTACTTCCATCTCTGGCCCTCTCACCAGGGTGCTGATGAGGACATCTGTTTTGGCGAGGTGGAGACCCCCTCACTTAGAAGAGAAAGTAGCACTCAGTACATTTTACAGTCTTTAAATGGACATGATCTCCAGCTGCTACTGAGCTGGATGGACCAGACTATCTATCAGGAAGCCAGCAAGGCCAGGAATGATGAGGTATCATAACAGAAGAGAGAAAAATCAATTGTGTTACAGCTATAAAACTGAGTGAAATCTTGTGTTAAGAAATACTTGACTTACCCCAATTCCAGTGGAACAGAGAGCTGGGAACACCCGTTAAAACAGGTTTAACCTTTGGGCCATGTGGCCCATATGTTTCGGAAGTTCTCATTGTGTCATTTGCTTCCTGACTTCCTCTGCAGGAACAGCAGCTGTTTCTTTTTGCCATTTTCTTCTTCACAATCAACAAGCACACCCAATCAACATTTTAGTGCCCCACTTTTAAATATGAATGGAGAAGGATTGCAAGACACGTGAGGAACTCTTTAATGTGAAAGATAGAAACTAAAACAAACAAACAAAAACAAAAAAGAAAACAAACAAAAAAGACTGCAAATGCAGTCTTTAAAAAAAAAAAAAGACATTCAGCCCTGCTAATGTGGCTTAGCAGTTGAGCATCAACCAATGAACCAGGAGGTCAGAGTGTGATTCCCAGTTAGGGCATATGCCCAGTTTGCTTGATCCTCAGCAGGAGCATTCGGGAGGCAGCTAATTGATGTTGATGTTTCTCTCTCATCTATGTTTCTATCTCTCCTTTTCCCTTTCTCTCTAAAAACTCAATAAAAACATATATATATTTAAAAAGGACATTCAGAAAACAAGAAAAAACCTCTTAGATATTAAAAATATCATAGGAGAAAATTTTACTCTATAGAGATTTTGGAAAATAAGGTTGGAATTTTTGCAAAATAGAAAGGGAGAAAGATCAGGAGATAGAAAATAGGGAACAATGGAGAACTAAATAAGAAGAGAAGGAGAGAGAGAAAAACAGAGGAGAGGAAGTTTTCACAGAAGTAATTTATTTATTTATTAATTTATTTTTACAAGTCCTTTGATTGATCTCTTATCTACCCCACCTCTCCTTAATCTTCCCAGTCTGTTTGATGCTTTACTGCCTCTGTATCTATCCTTTTGTTCATCAGTTTACAATGTTCTTTATTATCCACAAATGAGTGAGATCATGTGGTGTTTCTCCTTAATTGACTGGCTTATTTCACTAAGCATAAGGCTCTCCAGTTCCATCCAGGTTGCTGCACATGGTAAGAGTTCCTTCTTTTTAATGGCAGCATAGAATTTCATTGTGTAGATATACCACAGTTTTCTGATCCACTCATCTGCTGACGGGCACCTAGGCTGTTTCCAAATTGTAGCTATTGTGAATTGTGCTGCTATGAACATAGGGGTGCATAAATCCTTTCTGATTGGTGTTTGTAATTTCTTAGGATAAATTCCTAAGAGTGGGATTGCTGGGTCAAATGGGAGATCCATTTTTAGTTTTTTAAGAAAACTCCATGCTGTTCTCCACAGTGGCTGCACCAGTCTGCATTCCCACCCACAGAAGTAATTTATGAAAATATCCTGAACTGAAAGACATGGGTTGCCAAACTGAAAGGGTCTACCGAGTGCCCAGCTAAATGGATGAAAGTACCAAGTCCACTCATTGTGAACTTTCAGAGCACATGGCACAAAGCGAAGATCCCAAAAAGCTTCCAGGAAGAAAACTCAACTTTTACACAAAGATTCAGAATAGCACTAAATGTTTCTAAGGATTTGTCAGAAGCTAAAATCAATTAAAAAAGGTTTAAGGACACTGAAGCTTGTTTAAGAACAAGAACACTTTAGTATAAGAATACAATAAAGACATTTCTGCCATGCCATATCTCACCCTTCTTAAGAAGATGCTGGTGGATATGTCCTACCAAAATGAAAGAGTAAATGAAGACTAAATCTGGGACCCAAGGAAATGTGATTCAATATAAGTGATGGACAAAAGAAACCCCAAGGATGAAGGTGAAAGGAAAATTTAAGATGATAGCCATGTAACAAGCATAGAGCAACCAGTCTACCTTGTACTAATGAGAAGGCTCAGGGAGAGATTTCTTCAGGATGAGATAGACAGCTATTTTTCTCTTCCCCATTCTCCCCTCATTTCCTTTTACTTGTCTTTTTTCTTATCTCTTACTTCTTGTATTATAATTTGTTTCTTTAAAATTATTTTTGTGTGAAATATTTTTTTCTTAATTTTAAAAGTACTGCATGAAGTCCATAGGAAATAAAATAAAAAATACTAATATAGTGAACATAAATCAAGTGCTTGCTAAGGGTCAAGCACCCGGAAGTGCATTATATGGATTATCTCAATCTTCATCTTAACCCTGTGAGGTTGGAGCCATAATGACCTCCATTCAGAAATGAGGGAATGAGGACAGAGAGAGGTTAAGAACTTGCCCAGTGACTCATCTGAGAAGTGGTACAATTGGGATTCAAATGTAGTCTGACTCCTGAGCCTATGATTTTGACCATTGTGCTATGTATTAAAAGAAATGTTACATTTCCCCCCATTGCATAAAATTTATTAGGTATTTTTTGGTTACAGTTTGGTGTGCATATTGTCATATTTTTTAAATGTTCATATGAACATATAAACATATATATTTTTTCCTTTAAAAATGGAACCATATTGCACCTTTTAATTTTATTTCAATTAACATTTATTGAATGCACATTTTGTGCTTAGCTTCGTGCTAGATATTAGGATGAAATAGAAGTTATATAGTCCCAATTTATAAGGATTTCCTAGAGATTAATAAATTGCATATCCTGGTTTATTGAGAATTATTACCATAAAACACAGTTTTTCCAAATAATTGGAGCATAATAAATATATTTAATGTTAAATTATACTAAATCTAAGATTTTTCTTGGTTCAGACACCACTTGAAATACCTTTGCCTTTTTAGTATGAACATCAGATATTCTTGAATAATACAGCAAAAAAAAAATCTGTTATTTGAATTTTCAAGTGATTGAATTCCAGGAAAATAAGTCTCCACTATGCATTTAATCAGCCTCTCTGCCAACTCTCTTTTCTTAAATGCCATCTGCCCCATAGCCTCACTCTCTGCCAATTTAATATCATTTCCTTGGCCTTAGGCCAGATTCCATGTAAGTTTTTTAAAAAGCCCTAGATAATGTTGTGTAGGTTGTTAGATTGCTAGTATATCTAGTTCTTGAACTAGGGACAAACTTTATGGTCTATTTAACAGAGATTTTGCTTCATCACTTCACCCCTAAAAAGATAAATGGCAATAACTAAAAAATAAAGCTCATTTAGTCAAAGACCAAAGTCTTGGTTCAGCGTGGTGCTTGTTTGCTGGGTGTGATTGGTTTGCCTTGAGAACTAGTGAAGCTCATTTAGAATTGGAGCCTGAGTTATAGCTATTTGTACTGGAATCTGAAGATTGTTTTTCTGATATTACTTGTCTTAGAGGTAACTAGCCATCTTTAAATCTGGATACACGTCCTTATTTGTAATCTTTATCCTGCATAGCTTTCCTTGAATTTTATCTGATAACAGGAGAAAAATTATTGATGTTAAACTGTATGAGAGAGTCAGATACAGATGAGCCTGCAGTTCTTTATCTGTGGAATGCAGTGTTTCATTGCCAGTGGTAGTGTCCTATTTAAGATTGGGGAATATATCAAATCTCCCAAACAGGAGCTGAAATATGATCTCTTCATTGTGACTGATGTTCCTGCATCTGGGAGCATGTTTACTGGCTGAAAGCCAGTTCTAGAGGCTGCTGATGAACAACTGGGATTGCGATCCACAGATGATTTGTAGAGAAGAGTGTCTGAGCATGCTGATGTTACACCAGTTTGTTCTGCTTCTTTTCTTTTTGATCAACTTTATTATCGAAATACAGTTCACAAACAATAAAATGCATACATTTTAACTGTACATCTCAATGAGTTTAGACAAATGAATACATCTGTGTAATTACCACCTCAATTAATATGCAGAATATTTGTCTCCCCCAAGAATTTCTTCGTGTTGCAGCCTAGTCATTCTCTCCATTTCCCACATTCATTGCCTCAGGCAACTGCAGATCTGCTTTTGTCCCTACAGATGAGATTTGTTATTTCTAAAGTTTCATGAAATGGAATCATAAGGTATATACTCGTTTGTATGCATCTTCTTAGCTTAGCATAAGGAATTTAAGGTTCATTCATATTGTTGCATGTATGTGCAGTTTATTCCCTTTTGATGTTGTCATATTCCATTGTATGAATATACCGCAATTTATTTATCCATTCACCTGTTGATGGAATTGTTTGGGACTGTTTCCAATGATTGCCTATAATGACCAAAGCTGCTATGAATATTTGTGTACACGTTTTCATGTGGTTACACAAGAGAAGTTTCATTTCTCTTGGGTAAATGTATAAAAGTAGAGTTGGTGGGTCATGTTTTGAATGTATATTTGACTTTTTAAGAAACTGGTTTTTCAAAGTGTTGTACTATTTTACATTCCCATCAACAATATATGAGAGTTTCAGCTATTCCACATCCTTGACAACATTTGATATTTTCAGCCATTTAAATTTAGCCACTCTCACTGTAATTTTAATTTGGATTTCCATTTGCTTATTTTATCTCCATCTATCTTCTTTAGTGAAATATCTGTTCAAAATTTTTGCCCACTTAAATTGTTTGTTTTTACCCATTAAAAAATTTCTTTTTGTCTTCTTATTCTTGAGTTCTAAGTGTTCTTCATTTTTTTTTAATAAAAGTATTTTATTATATATATGTTTTGCAAATATTTTCTCCCAGACTGGGTCTGCCTTTCCATTTTCCTACAAGTATCTTTTGTAAAGCCACATTTTTAAAACTTCAGTGAAGTATAAGCTTTCATATTTGCTTATAGTTTTGCTTTTTGTATTCTGAGAAATCATTGCCTAACTCTTTTGCCACTTGTTAAAACAATGTTTCTTTTACTGACCAAGACAAATTATTCATAGATAATATGACTAGGTACTTAGAAAGTCCAAGACAATCAACTTAATAATTCTGAGAGCTAATGAGAAAATTAAATAAGGTGACCAGAATGAGATGCAGACCATAACTTTCTTGTATTATCCAAAGCAGCTATCAGAATAGTCCATGTATTAAAATATTGGTGATAAAGAGACTAATTACACTGGTATGGGTAGGGTTAAGCACTCAGTGTTTAAGAGCAGCAGGAATCCATTACTAGGCCTAGGTTTGAAGGGTCAAAAGAAAGATGTGATTTTTAGAACACAGAGAGACATATAGCTATAGTCCCCCTAATGGGAGCTGTGGTCTTTGGTAGAGGAAGAAATTCAGACACTGTCAACTCATGATTTAGCAGGGAGGTAGTCTGGTGAATAAATACTTCAATCCTCTCTCCTCCCATCCTTTGCATCTTCTGCCAGTGCTTCACATTGGCCAAACTCTACTGGGAGCCAGATGGCAAGGAAGACCAACTGACATAGTTAATAAAAATCAGGCTCTCAGAACTGACTGTTGGTTCATTGGCATGAAAAACCTAAATTGACTAGAGAAAAGTCCCAGCTTCAATTTAATGGAGCACAGGCTATGCTTACTGATGAGCCTCTTCTCTTTTGGGCAGGATGCCTTCAGAACCATTAAACTCAAGGTTGCAGCATCAGCATAAAGAGCCAGAACTTCTTAGGTAGGTTATTAAATCTAATAATGAGAGGAGCCATGTCCACTTTTACCCCTTGCTTCTCAGGCACAAGGATTCAACCTATAAGGAGATGGCACTGTTATTTGCCTCTGTTTTTTCTTTTGTTTGTTTGTTTGTTTGTTTGTTTTTGTATTTACTCTATCTTATAGGAAAGTACCCCATCTGCAGAACTAGACTTTAGGCTTTCAAAAATCCAACCCTGAAAAGGCCTGAGGAGGGGGGTGGAAGTGAGTTGGAGGAAGTCAATGGGGAGGGGGGTGGGAGAAGGGACCATCTGTAATACTGTCAACAATAAAGATAAATTTTTTAAAAATCCAGTCATGCGGCTATGGAGATATAGTTTCTTTCAGAACAGTCATAGAAGCTTTCTGATAACTTACACAGATATTTAGCTAGAAATGCAAAGGTCTAAACTCATCAGTATTTTCTTCAATCTCTCCAGCTCACTCAGAAGCAAGGAAGCAGCCAATCAACCCCATAGTCCTTATACTATATTTCCACTAAAAGGTTCTAAAGCAATAACTACTTGATCATCCAAAGCTTTTACCTTGTGTAGAAATTTGACTCCAGGTGATACAGACAGTACTTTAGGTAACTTTTTGTCACTCTATGCCATGAACTGTTTTAGTATCTTCTACCAATAAAAACATGACCAACAATGCCTTTAAATCTAGCCAGAGAACCAATTCTGGATTCCCATTCTCATCCTTCTGTTCTCCTGGGACCACTTCCGGTTATCAACAACTTTTTCAATCAAGGTTTGATTGAAACTTTGGCAGGAGAACAGAATCCATACGAGAATGATAGGACAGGGATTTATTATAGGAAGTAGATTTACATTATTATGGGAAGAGATAAGAAAGTGAAGGTCTGGAGGTGGTAGTGCCTCTCAGATTTTACAGCAAGTTATATCTATCATCCCAAATCTAGCTCCTTAAGGAAATTGAATTTTGTCGCTTTACTATTTATTTCCATGTTAAAGACTCTCTCAATGGGATAAAAAGGTCATTGTCCTCTTTCTCCCTTTCAACCTGATACATATTATTGAATCTGTTCATTCATTTAACAAATATTTCTTAGGCACCTATTGGTATTGACTTAGGGGATGGAGATACATTATTGAATAAAACAGTATATAAATCTATGCTTTATGGAGCTTGCATTTTAATAAGGGAAGACTATATACCAAGCAACTCAATTGTTATAATAGGTTGAAAGATGAAGGGAAGAAGCTAATGAGAGGGAAACTGACAAGCTTTAGACCAAATCTCCCAAACTTGGTATTTCTACATCTGGCCTTGATGGCCTCCCACAGTCTTGCCCAGCCTTGCCTTGCATATCTTGTCTTTCACTGCTCTCAGCTCATTTCTATCAGAGTCCTTTCTCCCTCTTCTTTCAATAGCTTTCTCTTTCCTGAATATTGAGTGTCCCCATGCCCACAGAAGTTTCCATGGGAGTCTTTCCCAGTGGAGATGCCTCTTTGGTTCTGGGCTGTGATGCCTTGTAAAGCTAAGTATTCACCCTCATAGATTCCTGACACATTTCCTCTTTCTACTGCCAGACCTCTTTCACCTCTCTCACTTGCACACAACGCTAATGGGACAGTCACTGCTTCCAATTCTGATTTGCAAATTTACGTATTCCAGAGGACTAGCCATGTGAAGCAACATCTTGCTTGACAAAAAAAAAAAAAAGTCAGGTTTCTGGGGCACAGAGAATGTGCACATTTGGAAGGTACAAATAAGAATGGCTGCCCAGCCCTAACCGGTTTGGCTCAGTGGATAGAGCATCAGCCTGCGGACTCAAGGGTCCCAGGTTCGATTTTGTTCAAGGGCAAGTACCTTGGTTTTGGGCACATCCTAAGTAGAGGGTGCGCAGGATGCAGTTGATCGATGTTTCTCTCCCATCGATGTTTCTAACTCTCTCTCTCCCTTCCTCTCTGTAAAAAAAAATTAATAAAATATATTTTAAAAAAAAGAATGGCTGCTCAAAGTAGACTGAGGTGGAGCAGGGTAAATGATTTGCAAATGGAGGTCACATACACCCCTTGGAAAAATTGGTAGGTTTCATTCCTCCCTCTCATCAGGATTGGGATATTATTCTGCCTTGGGGGGAAAAAAGGGTAATTATCAAGGGACAGCTCAAACATTGCTTCATAGAGACATTAGTTTTTCCCAGTGCCTGAGACAAGGGCAAGCTTGGTCATGTTTCTGAACACAGTTCTTAGCAATCATACTTCCTTATATCCAGGGGCCCAAGAGAATGCTAAGTGTTCTATAGGGTGTGCTTGCAAATTCTAGAGGAAGCATGTCATCTGAAGCTTTTATGTATATATGTATGTATATATGTATGTATGTATGTATGTATTACATGTATAGATATTTTCCCATGGTCCCCCACCCCACTCCCATACATGCCCTAAGGTCTGAAGCTTTTAAAACTGCCCTGCAGCCTGGAATCATGTTTTGGATCTTATCTAACCCTGTTACTTGGGGTAATTCAGGGCCACACTTCCTTCTGAGCACACCAGCATGAAATGAGGTGGAGTGTGGAGTAAGTGTCATTGATTGTTCATCTCTCCCAGCTCAGTCAGTTCCCAGCAGTCATACCGCCTGCTCTTGGAGTTTAGGATAAGGTTTCTAGGCAAGGCAGCCAGGCTTCAGCTTCCTTTTCAGTAATCTCAAGCCTGATTTTCACAGTAGAGGCAAATTTCAAATCCAAAGTCAACTCTCAGGAAATGCTCCCAGGAGTCTAAGGGAATGGTGTCAAGCCATAAGTACAGGCTGCTTTCCTATTAATAGTTCCTATGGAATCTGTAGAGTGCTTTTAACAGTTGTAAAGCACGCTCATGTTTACAGTCCTGGGAGTGTTTCATTGTTGAGAAATAGGCTTAAAAAGGTTACACAGGAAATGTATAGTAGCTTAGGGATATTATGACCCCAAAGCCTGTGCTCACTACACTATAGCACACTACATTTTTCTAATGGACTGCACAATATTTGCCAACCATTCTTTTCTGAGACTATTATATTGCCTGGGACTATCATTTTGTTTATAATTCTGATGTGATGAAAATCTTTTTGTGGAATGGTAGGAGGCAGTGTAGTTTATTACAGAGTGGTAGATTTTGAATTCAACTCCCAGCTTGACTACTAGATGGTTGTGTGACCCTGAGCCAGCTTCTTGATTTCTCTGGCCTTAGATTCTGATAAACGAGGGCTTCTACCTTGATATTTGTGCTGTTTTACAGCTCTCACATTCTCATGTGAACCCAGGCCTATTGGGAAAAACCATGCAGGTGTCACTGAGGACAGTTTTTTTTCTGAAAAACAAGCTATAGTTCTGAATGTCCCTTCAGAAGTTGACTTTTATAAAGTCAAAAATTTGGCCTAAGAGCCCTTGTGGTGTTTAGATGGCCATAATGTTGTGTCTCTGTTTCAGTTTTATTGTGCTATATATCCTAAGAGCATTGGCTTAAAACAATAAGAATTTAGTATCTCTCATAACTCTGTTGGGCTCAGTTGGGCAATTTTTCTGCTCCTTCTGGGGTCAGTCAAGTGGCTGTATTTGGCTGGCTTAGTTGGGGCTAAAATGTTCAAGATGACCTCCCTGGCATATTGGGGCTTAGGTTCTGGCTAGTGGCTCAAGATCTCATCTTTGCTCAACAGAATAGCCCTTACCTTTTTTTTTTTTTTTTTTTGGCATATCAAGGCTTTGAAGAGGGTAAAAATGCAAATTTCAAGGCCTCTTAAGGCCTAAGCCTGTAATTTATACAGCATCCCTTCTCCCATATTCAATTGATCAAAGCAAGTCAGAGCCACCCTGAATTCAAGAAGAAAGGAAACTTACCCCACCATCTCTTGATGGAATAGTGTCAAAGCCCCCTTTGCAAAAGAGTACACCGCCTGCCATCTTCAGAAACAATCTGCAAAAGGAGGAAACTTTCCATGGAAGACTTGGTGATGCAGGAAAATAGCCAAAGGCCAGAAGACTCGGGATCCCTGAGTGGGCTTTCTTTCTCAGGCATCTCCTTAGAGTACACTTCAATTCCAGAAAAAACACAGCTTCTGGGTGCATTGGTAGAATGGATGAAGTGCGTTAAGCTATCACCATCACCTCCAAGACCCATCTGCTCTCTTTCTCCCTGCTTCTCTCTGCACCATTCCCCCCTCTCATCCCCACTCCACTCTTACTGGCTCTTCACATCCTTATACTCCCGTTACAGACCCCCTCGTGCAACATTTTTCTTTCCATGGCTTCAGTTAGCTGAGGTCAATTGCAGATTGAAAATGTTAAATGAAAAAATTACAGAAATAAACGAGTTTATTTATAAACAAGTAAGTAAATAAGTTTTAAATTACGAGCCTTTCTGAGTACCAGGAAGAAATGTCATGCTGCTCCACTCTGCCCCGCCCAGGATATGCATCATCCCTTTGTCCAGCATGTCCACTGCATAGTCACTAAGTAACCATCTCAGTTTTCAGATCGAGTGTCACGGTATCATAGTGCTTGTGTTGTGTTCATGTAATCCTTATTTTACTTAGTAAAGGCCCCAAAGTGCAAGACTAGTGATGCTGGCAAGCTGGATACTCCAAAGAGGAGCCAACTTAATAAGAAAAGAAAAAACTGTACACGAGGCTACTAGGAAGGAATCTTCTACTCATGAAATTGTGAAGAAGGAAAAAGAAATCCATGGTAGCATTGCTATTGCACCTCCAACTGCCAAGGTTGCAGCCACAGCGCGTGGTAAGTGCATACTTACGAAGGAAATGCACTAAGTTTGTGGGTGGAAGACATGAACAGAAAACATATTCCGATTGATGGCAACATGTTGCACCAGAAAGCATTGAACCCATATGAAGATTTCAACAAGGGATCCCCTGGCATGAGTGACATTAAGCCATTTATTTACCACAAGTAAGGGATGGTTCACACAGATTCATGTGTTATAAGTTCTGGGATGATGTGTTATGTAAGTTTTGTAGCCTTTATACTTTCAAAGTTAAAACAAAACAAATAAATAAAATAAATTGTTGAGGAAGCTGTGTCTGTTGATGAAGATGCTACTGCCACATTCTGATGAAACTGAGGAGTTTGATTAGGGTTTGGCACTATCTGAGATTTTAGGCATCCACTTGGGGGTGTTGGAACGAATCCTCTGAGGATAGAGGGGACTACTGTGCTTGATTTTTCTGAGGAAGGAGGTATCTGGTAGAGTGTCCTCTTCATCAGGCTATACCCTTTATGGATCATTAGAGACTGTGTCATCTGTCACAGGTGTGTGTGTGTGTGTGTGTGTGTGTGTGTGTGTGTGTGTTCTTAGAGGCTTGCATTCCCCAACTGTGCCATTGTTTTTCTTATCTGACAGGTCCCTGAGAGCATTTACCTTTGCATCTTTGATCTAGTCCAACACCCCCAATTTACTGGTAATTGATGAGGTGATTGATTTCTCTAAATTAATTTTTTTAAAAATCCAACCTCTGCTTTCTCATTTATTATCTTTTTTCATCCTTTCAAAAGCCCAGTGGGAGAGTGCAGAGATGGAAAAATTGATGTTTCGGGTGTTAGAAAAAGGTTTACAGCTCGGGTCACTTGGTTCTCCTTCCAGTATACTTTTCAGTACAGCATGTGGGGTTGGCCTGGACCACAGGGGAGGAAAAGTATTTGTTGTTCCTCGGATTAAGCCAGCATTTTCCTGGATTTCTATAGCCTCATTTGGACTGTTCCTACTACAGAGCTGACTTCATGTGGTGTCCTTGAAAAACTCTGAGCAAGTGAAGTTGTTTACAGATCCCCATGAATCACTTCACTTGTTAAAGCAAATAATAAAAGCAAATGTGAAACAACTGAACAGCATTACTTTGTGGGAATGCTGCAGAATACATCTTTCTCCTTGCATTGTGGACTCCTAGAGAGTAGGGGTCAGGTCATCCATTTCCTTAGCACCTGGAAGATGAGCAGGAAATAGTAAGTGTTCAATAAATAGTTGAAAGCCTGAGTGATTTGTTTTTTAAGTGAGACTGCTTTGCTTTCTCCATGGATCAATAGTAGAGACTGGGTATCCAAGCTGACCTCTGCTGACTGGCTCGGTAAACTTATGCAAACCTCACCAAACCTCACTAACATGAGATGAGAGAAGATAATCTCTCAGATTAAAAATTCTAGAATCCTTTTATGTTATAATGATTTAGGAAATGGATAAAAGGTACTTTGGTCAAATATTTTCTGTTTCTGTATCAGTTTCCCGTTGTTTGAATTTTGGAGTTTAAGCCCTCCTACTAAAAGAAGCAGAAGCCATCAGTGATTCTTGGGAAGGTATGCTTGAGCTGAAGAAATATATTATCACATGGTAGTGATGGAGTGTGAGTCCCTGTGGCTCATTTTTATTTCACAGAGCCAAATGTTGGAACAAATGAGCATTTTGGGAAGGAGAGAACCAGAATAGCCTGTGTGCTTATAGAATAGATCAACTATTAAAAATAGTGTTCACTTAGTAGATTATAAAGTAGACTGAGAGATTTATGAACAAGGAGAAAATTATTTTCTAAGTTTTCCTGGATTAGTGAGACAAGCATTTCCTAAAAGTTCTGCTATGAATGTGAGCAGGGACATGTGTCTGGCATCTAACTGACATTCAGTAAAACTCCAGTGAGTGAGCAAATGCACGAATCAATGAGTGACCCGTTCTGATTCATTCTTCTTTTCTATATAAAATGATTGAATCATTGAATTCTCTTCATTCTCTGTCTCCTGGCTTGAAAATTACACATGCTTTTCATATTGTTATAGTGGTTGCCCTGACTTGTGCTTTCCCCCAGACACAAGGAGATGTTAAGTTTCCTCACATTTGATTCCAAGTTCCATGTCCCCCTCCTGGAAAACACAGGTGGATTTTGGATGATGCAAATGAATCTGAAGTTCAGAGCCCTTCACTTGCATGCTTCAATGTTTCAGTACATATTTAACATGTATGAAGAGGTCTGAGACACATAAAGAACTGCATTGGTTTTTTTTCCCCATTTATATAGACAGAAACATGCAGAATATGTGTGGGAATGGATAGTGAGAGTGTGTGATTAAGTAGAAGGAATATAAAGTTGGAAAGCCTTAAAAAATGGGACAGAGGTTTCAGAGGGAGTGAAGAGAGAACTAGAGGAGGGAGGAGGGCGAGGAAGGGGGAAAGAGGTTGAAGGAAGGAGAGGGAAAGCTTTTTATCTCTTCTGCTTCTCCCCAGATGGAGACTGTCACTTACTAAGGCCATGAAGATAGGGGAACCCTCAGGATATAACGCAAAGCTAGGAAGGAGACAGATATTTTTAGCAAGATACATTGCAGAAGATGAGGTGGTTGGAGTTTATCACTATAACTGAAAAGTGCTTGTTTTCTGAGGACTCCTCTCCTCTCCTTTACTACAATGCTGATGTGAATTGACCCCTCATCATCCTACCCATTCAGGGACAATAGACAAAGACACAAAATGATTTAAAACTCACAATGGATATAAGACACAGGAAAGTCAGGACTTGGTGAGGGAAAGGGGTGGGGGTGGTGAAAAGGACTGAGAACCTGAGGGTGGTGTGAGAAGGAGGGAATAAGAGGAATTTTCTGATGGCAGATTAACTGGGAGGTTCTGCTCAAGAGACTGGACCAAGACCCAGTAACAAGGAGAGAGCACTTGAAGACACACTGATCAGCCTAGAGATGTGACATTGATGTGGCTTTGACGTGGCTAGGAATTTTTTTACTGACCAGAAGCAAAGATTGGCTGAACACTCTCTAGGGTTGTGTGTGCGTGCTTCACTGACCAAGAGTAAGACCACTTTATTTTAGGTTTTAACTGCCCCTCCTTTTACAATCAAGAGCATAGTGGCAGGTTACAGTAGAAAAAGAAATGGCATGTGTCAGAGTAAAAACAGCCATAGATCTGGAAGACTCTGATTTAATCATACTGCTCCTGACATCAAGTCCTCTTGTTTCTCTATAGCCCCGCCATCCACCATAACAAGTCAGATTTCATGGATATGAGCAACTAACATTGAGGCATTCCTATGATTTATTGACTCACGGCACCTCCCAGCAGTATCATGAATAATTTGTGTGGCATTTAACTCGCAGTGGAAAGACACAACAGTTCATTTTCCATCTGCCAAACCTCAGAGGAACTTTTGGCTAGTCAGCTATTATTTGATCAATTGACCACTCAGTTAACCATGCACCTGGGTTAAAAGATAGTGGATGGTGAAATTAAATAGGAATGTATCATGAGTCAAGGCATTCCCATCAAAGAAAAAAATAATTTCACAAACTAGATGGTTTTAACAATCACTACTGTGCAAATGGTATTTTAAAATGATGCTCTGGGTTTTAGCTTAATTTTCAACTTTTCTGTATTATGATGTATAAGTGCTGTGCTATTTTAAGGAAAGGGTGCTTTTCTTACAAGGTGTTTTTCTGGGTACAAAACTGATCTGTAATACTAAAATCTTGCTCTCCTTTCTCATCCCCATAAGAACAAAGATAGCAGAAAAACACTGGCTACAAGAGAAACAGCCAAAAATATTGCTTATCAATTTGTCATTTTTTTAATAGGCATTGGCTTGAAATTCAATAGCAAACATGATTCGCTAATTGAGAAGAAAAACAAGTGCTAATACTTTGGTGAACACTAATGCCCTTGCCCAGGGATGAGATGGAACGTTAACTCTTCTGAAAAAACAAACAAACAAGCAAACAAAAACAACACTCCAAACAGTGAACTAGGAGTCAGCCTGGTTAGGGTAGCGATCTACCACAAGCTAATGAACAATCTTGGGCAGGCCACTGTTAAAATCTTATTTTTCTTCTGAGATATAAAGGTAGATTTTTTTATGAGGTTAATGAAGCTGAAGTTCAGGGTCCCTCACGTTCATGCTCTGACATTTTAATTTATATTGAACAAATGTGAAGTTAATTATTATCTCCGTCTACCTCCTTTGAGAGGTGCAAAACACACATAGGAACTGCATGATTTTTAAAATAATTTTACAGACAGAAATTTGGAGAGCATTTAAGAACATGTTGAACCAAAGGATCAAAATCTTGAAAGTGGACTTTTATTTTATTGTAGATGTAAAGACAGAAGATAGGGACATAGACAAGATACAGATATGCCAGGGAGGCTCTTGGAAAACTGAGATTTGAGGGGGAAAAGTTAACACCATTTTTAAGATTTGGTAATAGCAATGTCATCTTGAAGATAGTACTCTTTCAAAGTCAAGGATAAGAAGAACCTTAGAGTCAGCTAAAATACAATAGATGATATTAACGTTTCCATGAGAAAATAAACTAGCAATCAGAAGTAGGTGATCAGCCCTGGCTGATGTGATTCAGTTGGTTGAGCATCATCCCATGCACCAAGAGGTCGCCAGTTGATTCCCGGTCAGGGCACAGGCCTGGGTTGTGGGGGTGTACAGGTGGGAGCCCATTGATGTTTCTCTCCCTCTCCCCTCCTCTCTCTCTCAAATCAATAAAAACATATTGAAACACAAAAAGAATTAGGTGATCAACACGAAACAGAAAACATTGCAGTGTTTATTCAGAACTGATGAGGGATACAGGATCATGTGTAGGGGTTATTGAAGGAAAGGGGAAACTTGTATGTAAAAAGGAGAGAATTAAACTGGTTTTAACTAACAGAAATAAAATTATTAAAGGTACAAATATAAGTCAAGTTTTAAAACTACAAGTCAGAGTTGGGCTTTATAGAAAGCTATATGAAAGAAGATGAAAGCTGGAAATATTTTAACATTAAGATGAGTTAATGCAAATAAAAAGTATATCAAGATGGAAATTTTGGTGAATGTGTCCAGATAAATCACAAAACCAATAAGATGCAAAAGATGGAGAGTGCCTTGTTTCTGTGTCCTTGAGATTTTAAGAGTGGTTAAGCCAAGGGCATTGATTGTACAGAGATCTTTGCAAAGACTGAATTTCAGTCTATCACTGAAAGGAACTCCTAATTCTATTATAAGAAGAAAATCCATATGTAAGGGAAGTAATCAAGGAAGGATTAACTGTGGATGTGTTAGCTTTTCCCTCAATGGAAAAGGAGCTTAAGAAGGAATTTGTGTAACAAATAAGCTATAAAGAGGTCTATCTGCTGGACATTTCTGGGGACCATATTGACTGTTTTGGTCATAAACATTTGTGTCTATAAATCAAGTGTTGGCAAATCTATGATGTCTATTTGTTAATATCATTAACTGCAGAGAATTTCAACTTGGGATTTGGTAGAATACATTTCACAAGTGGATTGTGTAAATGGCTTGGCATGGCAGCAATTATATCAGTTCATTCTTTAGGTTTCTCTCCTTATCACTATAGTCCAGCAAGGATGAGCTCATCTTCACAAGGGAGGATGACTTGAAATGGAAGGGAGGAGTTTGAATCATATATCTGACTCTCTTTGCTTTGATTTCAGGCTCACTAAGCAACCTTTTCATTAATACTCAGCTTCCCAGATTTGCCCCTCAGAGAAAGATTGCACTAGTCTTCATAATGTGAGAGTTTTGGTCCATATGACAGTTCAATTTATGATATCAATGAGTAAATTTTCTGTTTATAGTCCAGCAGTCATTAGTGTAGTGGTTCTTAAACTTTAGCATGCATGGAAATCATTTACATCACGTGAGCATGTACTTGGTTCATTTCAAGCACAGCTTGTTAAACTAGATTGCTGGGGAGGGGGAAAAGGTTAGAGACTAACCATAGGATTTGTATGCATACATATTAGCATAAATAACCAATGGACACAGACACTTTGGGGGGGCATCAATCAGGGAAAAAGGGGACATATATAAAACTTTAGACAATTAAAAAATAAAAAAAACTAGATTGCTAGGCAATCTATAATGTGAGCTACAGAAGCAAATTTGAACATTTTAAATTTCTAATAGCTACATTAAAAAGGTAAAAAGAAACAGGTGAAATGAGTGGATAATGTTTTTATTTAACCCTACATATCCAAAATATTCCCATTTTAATATGTAATGAATATAAAACTGTGATGAAATAGCCTATGTGCTTTTTTTCCATACTAAGTCTTTAGAACCAGGTGCATTTGACACAGCACATCTCAGTTTGGACTAGCTACATTTCAGCAGTTTCAGGTGGCTAGTGACTAATGGATTGAACAGTGCGGTTTTAGAACCTCCAAATTCTCTGCATTTATGCCACCAGAATAAAGCAGCTAATTTCGCCCAATTTTGAAAACTCTGCCAGTGGGGTTTGTAACAACCACTGACACCCATTCCTGGAGCCCAGGTTGGAATTCTTGCTCTTAAGGTTCCCACAGCTCCCAGAGGATCTGGTGTTGCTGTTTCCAACAGAAAATGATAACGTAGCCTTTGCTTTTGGGGTGTACATATGGGGCACACTGCCTTCTCCGAGCTTTAAAACATGGGCTTCTGTCTCTTTCTGTCCCTGGTTTCTTGGTACTACATGCCTCCCGCGCCCCCCCTCCCCCCCCCCCCACATCATCATCATCATCATCATCATCATCATCTCCTGTACTCTTCTGTTCTTATTTCACTTTCAATTGCTACAGGTTTGGGGGGAAGGGAACGAGAGGGGAGGGGGGGGAGAGAAAGAAATAAAAAGAATTAGAATTAATAGAGACTTCTAGCCTGCCAGATAAACTGGCATCTCCTGTACTAGGTGCTCTTTGTATTTGCGACAAAGGGTTTATGGATAAGAAAGAGGATTTGTACTTAAATATCAGAAACATTCTAATGCTTGGCGGGTTATACCGTTCACGCTTCTATCGCTTGCCCTGCCCTTCTCCGAAGCATTTGTCCTCTGGTGCATCTTGACAAAGCGCCTGCACAAAATTAACAGGCGTGCAAAGCCTGGAGGAGCAACATGATTTGCCTATAATTTGTTTGTGAAGTGATCAGAACGAGGTTGAGGTGATTTCAATTCCAGAGCCCAAGCCGCCAGTCTGGCTTTTTGTCAGGCAATTAGTTCCACCGGCTGGGCCAGGTGCCCTGATGCAGTGCCGCGGGCAACTGGGCACGTGGGAGCGCGTACCCTGTGTTGCTTCCTCCAGTGTTTCTCGCGTCGCTCTGGTTTATTTTGGGTAAAATTCCCTTCTGCACGCCAGGTTCTGTGTCTTTGCTGAGCAGAGTTCTGTGGGTAAGAGCTCTGGAGAAGGAGTCGGAGGAGGATAAGCAGAGAGAGGAAATCTAACAGCAGTTAATACTTCCAGTTTGTCTGGCAATGTGTTAAGCTCACAGTCGGGGAGCCCCGCGATGGATCGCCCCCCGCAGAGAGAGGCCCCACCCACCCGCCGCAGCATCCCGGCTGGGTAACCTGGGCCTCCCTCTTTGGGGACATCATGGAGCCCCACATTGATCGCCCTGCCTGCTAGTGGCCAGGACCTCCCTCTGCAGGACTATCATGGGGCGATGGCCGCCCTACCAACCGCATCCCACCAGCTTTGGCTGGCCTGGCGCCAGTGTGTGTCATAGCGTGGTAGTCTGGTGGTTCCGCTGTTGGGCCATTCGGTCGATTGCATATTACACTTGTATTATTATGTAAATACTAACAATCTCAAATGATAGGTATTAATATCCTCCTTTTACTAATGGTGAGATCAAGGGGCAAAGAGAGGTTAGTAATAAGCCAGTCACAGTTTGAGAAGTGCAGTTGGGTTGCAACATGATGCTCTCAATTCCTGAACGAGGCTGCTTGCGCAGTCACCGCAGAGCCATGGCCTGGGCTTGGGGAAGGAACCGGGTCTGGATGCAAAGACAAGACCATAGTAACTTCAACAATGCACTTCCACCCATGAGGGCAGGGACCATGTCAGAATCCTCTAAACCCAACAGAATTTGACTCATTGAAGGTTCATTGTAGGCACATAGGAGGCACGGTCATATTTGTTCAGAGACTGAACTACATGATCCCATTTGACGCTCACAATGACCATGAGAGGAAGCAAGGAAAGGTATTATTAGCTTTATGATGACTTTACCTGAATTAAAGGGAAAATCTCACCTTTTCAAAGTGATCTAAACAGATTTCTGAGTTGTTGTAGTTTTAATTGTTGTGGTGACAACTTACCTGTGAAGGCTGAAATTCCCAGAAGCAGGGACCATTTCCTATACGTTCGTGTCCCCTTTGTCACAGTGCAGAGAGAGGACACTCCTGAGATGGCAGGGTCCTATCAGACAGTGCTGCTCTAGAGGCCGGCAGAGGCCAGTGGTGGTCACCTAACATCACACCCTACTCCAGAGCTGGAAGTGGAACTTAAGAATTAGTGAATGGATAAATGAAGGGATACCATACTGGAAATGTTTCTTAATATATACTGAGCTGATAACAGTGCTTTCCAGGGTAGCTGACTTCATTTTTCAAAATGAATCATCCAAAAGAACAAAACAACTCATTTCTTAAATATGTCAAAAGGCAGTTTTAAATGTCGTGCTAAGTAATGAATGGTAAAATACTGGAGTGGTTTAGTCAGTGATTATTGTTGTTTAACAGTAATTTAAGAACAAAACAGGAACAATGTTTGTGCCAATATGGCATTTAAATAGTCAAAACAACTCCACTTAGATGATGAATTAACTCACATTTATTAATAATATATTTTGTTTATTTTGTATCATTTTTCATGAAGCTTAAAGTGTACCCTGGTGATTATTTTAGTTAATGTCATGGTATCTATGTCAGGGGATTGGCATTGCCTTTTCCAAAAAAAATAAAATGACAGAGAAATGAAAAAATGTCAAGGTTTTAATTGACCATGATGCCCAGCCAGCATGTGTAGAAGCCTGAGTTTCCTCTGCTTGCCCAGGGATTGTCTCACCTACACTTTTGGGGACATTTGAATGAAAAAGAATAGCAAAATAAATACAGGAAAGGCTTGGGTTCTTGCACTAAATTTCCCAGAAAGTGCAGATTATTTTAAATTGCTACCTGCCTTAATCAGCCTCTTTGGGAAGAAATGCCTTTTATCAGTTTAGTAAGTTGGTATTTTGTAGAAACACAACAAAGGCTGTATCATTTAGTTTCTTTTGACCTTTAATCTCATCTATGAATCTGTCTGCCCTTAGCTAAGACTGATCTAACATAGTTTGTGAAATGGACATGCAAAGGTGGTTGGGCCTTATTCTATGGACAATGAGATGCCACTAGAGTATTTTACACAAGAGAATAGAAAGGTCAAATTTATACATTAGAGAAATCACTCTGCAAGGCACAAGAGGGATGAGAGAGCCAAGAATGGGAGTTAAAGTCCAATGTAAAGACTTTCATTAATCAGGGAAAGAGATGATCAGGCAGAGAACAGGTAACATATTAGGGAAGTGTATAGATTTGAAAATACTAAGAAAGAGAAGCAATGAGACTTATGGTTTAAATGTGGGGGGTGAGGAAGGCACAAGTTAAGGTTGATCCCTGCCTTGGACAGCTAGTGATTGGTGGTACCATTAACCTAGACAGGGAACAAGGGAGAGGAAGGATGATAAATTCAACTGTCTTCTGGAATCTAAAGTGAACAATGAGGCACACAAGTGCAGAAGGCATTTGGATAGTCTAATCTGAAGATCAGGGGACCAATCTGGGCTGGAGATAAAGATTTTGAAGCCACCACCACCACCTGAATGACATTTGATGCATGAAAGCAGATGATATCCCCAAGTGAAAATGTGGAGTGAGATGCTAAGAAGGCCAATGATGAGATCAGCCTAGGAAGGGGAGCCCAGAGAAGCAACCAGTAAGAGAGGAAGAGAACTAGGAGATTATAGTGGATGGAGGAGAAGAGACTATTTCAGGAAGAAAGGAATGGTCATCATGTCAAATGCTGCAGAGAGGACAATAAAGTGGGGGTTCAATGGTGTAAATATGGTTTTTCAAGAGAGGTCATTGATGACTTTGGAGAGTGAACTTGTTGGGGAATGATGGAGGCAGGTGGGTTGAAGAGTGAATGGGATTGAAGAAGTGATAGCAAATATAAATGACTTTCAAAAACTTGGTGGTGAAGAACTTTTGAGATGGTTGGTAACAGATGTCCTCTCTATCACCACTGTGCCATTTTCAGATGTGTACTTCCTATTAGAGGTATTTGTAACCTCTCTTGTACTCTGTACTACTGCAAGCAGATAGGGTCTTCTACATTCTCACCTCTTCTTAGTTCCTAATGTAGGTCTTACATGTAGAAAGAAGGTGCTCTGTTGATATGTTTAGTTACTAGTACTTTCCAGCTTTCAAATTTAAGGCTCTTATTGGACTTAAATATATATAAATTGTGTGTTTTCATGTGTTTGCCTCTTATGCAACTTCCTCTGAATAAAAAATCTCAGTGCCAGGTGGGAAAAAGATAATGAACAGGTCCATTAAAAATTTAATATAATGGCATGTTTTCAGAAAATTTTGTGAATTGGGGAAAAATTCCGCCCCCCCCAAAAAAAAACCTCAAAAGAAACAGAACAAGGATGAATATGTTTTAATAAAAAAATTTATTATGATTATTTACACCTCCTTGATAAGCATATAAATGTAAACTTTTATGTTGGCTTTATTTCACAGATGACTTATCCAAATTCAGAGTTAATACCATCACGTGAGTATACAGGTAGTGAGAAAATTGTATTATATTCACAGAATATACAGACACGTGCATTCAGAATGTGTCCCTCCTTAAGCCAATGGTATAGACACTGCCCCATTGGCCCTGCTTCTGCTCCGCAGGTGGACACTGGACTCTGCGATGTCCTCCACAGGCTCCTCACTCTTCTTTTCCTTCAGGCTGTTGATGAATCTCAGGGTGATTTCATCCCACTCCTCCGGCAAGAGCATCAGCAGAAACCCAATGCAGATGATGATAGTGGCAGCCAGGCGCACAACATTGAAGATCACCTCCTGCTTCAGGAGATCCACAGCTAAGTAAGAAATATCAGGTCAGTCACTGTCTATGACGCTTTCTAAACTTTTTTGAAAAGAAAAGACCAAAGTTGGTGCTACTTCTAGAGATTTCCAATGGTCTTCCTTGTCCTTTCAAGCTCATTTTTCCTTTTTTTATACCATCATCTGAAGTGTTCCCTTCCTTTGCTTTGCATTCCTCATCTCTAAATCATACTTATCCTTCAAGGCCCCCTTGATCTGATTTTATTACCTCTGCAGTTTTACTTCTTAGGATATTTCCTCTGTGTCCCTTCATGCTTCTCCAGTTTCATCAGCTCACTGAAGATTTTCCGAATGAGCCAAGCCTGTTAATGTCTAGGTCTTTTGCACATGCTGTTCTTTTACAAATTTTCAGTTGAGGTGAAGTTCATGTAATATAAAATTGACCATTTTAAAGTGAATTTAGTGGCATTTAGTGCATGCATCATGTTGTACAACCATCACCTCTACCTGCTTCCAAAGCATCTCCATCATTTTGAAATAAAACCTTATGTTCATTAAGCAGCCCCCTAGTCCCAGCTTCCAGCCACTGGCAGTCACCAATTTGCTATTGGTTTCTATGGCTTTACCTATTCTGGATATTTCATATAAATGTACCACAGTGTTCAGCCGCACAGCCCAGCCCTTCATGATATTTAAAAAGCTCTATGTGATCTTTTGTGTTTGGCTTCTTCCACTTAGCATGATGTTTTTGAGGTTATCCATGTTGCATCATATATTCATACGTTCTCCCTGTTAATGGCTGAATAATATCCCATTGTATGTATCATGATTTGTTTCTCCATTCACTTGTTAATGGATATTTAGGTGTTTCCACATTGGATCATTGTGAATAATGCTGCTATTTACATTCATGTACAATGATATTTTTGAGTCCCTGTTTTTAATTTGGGAAGTATTTACCTAATAGTGGAATTGTTGGTCATACAAATGCTGTTCTTTTTCCATGGAATGCCCTTCCCTGCTCATATCCACTTCATCCAGCTGAACCCCCTGTTAGATCTCCTTGTTTAGGTTTTTTGCAGGAAGCCTTCTTGGTTGCCCCTCCTGTCAGAGCATTCAATACATGCCTCTGTCAAAGCAATTCTCTCTGCATTGTATTTATGCAATTCCTTTTGTCGCCCTCTGTTACACATAGTCTGAAATCAGGGACTATGCCTGATTCAGGATGTATCACCAGTGTTATCAGAGTTCCTGGTTATATTAAGTGCTCAGAAATAATTTATTGAATAAATGAACACATGGATAAATGAATAAACTTTTTTGACAGCTTCACTGCTACTTAGTATTCCTTTCCTCTGACTATCTTATAGTCCTTGGAGTCTATTACACAATTTGACATTTAATCATAAATTACTTTGTAGAGTTCTAAGTTATTTCATGGATGGTGGTATTATTTTCCAAATGCAAGCATATGCTTCTTAAGGGAACAATAATATCATTTTCCTGTTTCTTCTATAATCCTGATCACATAGTAAGTGCTCAAGAAACATTTTTATTTATTATCCTGAGACAAAACAGATGCCTACCCAAGGCTTAGAATAGTAGAATTTTAAAGTTAGAAGGACTGTAGAGTCATCCAGATAACCTACTTCCAATACTTGTTCCACTGAAAGATTTCATTAGAAAGATTATCCTGGAAAAATAGCTTCTCCTCTTGTGCCTGAAGATAATCAAATTGCTTTTTCCTATATCTATACAAGAGAAGCATCTGCTGTGCCCCCGGGAGAAGCTTTCCCAGCTCCCCATAGGTAGTCTGATTGGAGCCAACACCCTGTGCATTTCCTACACTCTTATTAGTGGTGTTTTCTTGAGAGTCCTATGCTGTGAGGCCTTTTGTTTCCCTAGGATTTCCTCTAAAAATACCACAAAATTAGATTGTCAGGGAGATTACATGAAACTCAAACGATACATTTGGTATTTAATTCCAAAAGTACAACCAAGTAAAGACAGTGCTTGTAGTTGCAAATTTTAAATCTATTGCATAGTTACTCTGTTGTCTGCCACCTTCATGATATTTAAAAATATCTTCCCAGGCAAGGGAGATAATTCACAATTGCTCAAAGAAACAATTCAGGGTATAAAACAAACACAAGCAGGAGACTTACTGTGCGCATGTCAAATTGTACCAGTACCTGCATTTCCAGGAACGCTGAGCAGTGTCCCAATGGAGATTAGGATCGGGTATGTCAGCACCACGCCGACATTCACCAGGATGTTGAAGACTGTAAAAGAAAGGAGGATATTGATAATATTGGAGAATAAAGGGGAGTTGAAATGCTGGGAGCTTTCCTTCTTAGCATAAAAGAATCAATGTCTATGTTAAACATGCCTTTTAAGCTGGCTGCACCTTTGATCAATGAATCCTCTGATTTTGGAGGTAGATGCATGGGTATCTCACCTGAAGTAGTCTTATTCTTTTCCCCTCCTTTGCCACTCTGGTTGCCTGACCTCTTGCCAATTAGCTGACAAAGGGGGTATGGAGCAAATGCAAAGAGGTGAAATGATCAATTCACTATGCTGTCACACTGCACCCAGTGGAGTGTGAAGACCTTGCTGCTTGGGGGAAGACCACAGTGTCCAGCTGCACAGGTGGTACCCAGCCTGAGCAGGCTTGCTCAGGAGCATGTCCAGGGATACACGCTGGAGAAGGGCTACTTTGCAGAAAGCCGGAGATCATGGGCACACAGATGGGGCCACAAGTCAGTGAAATTTCGATTGTTCCCAGTTAGATTGGTTTGGGCCAGGAAATCACCTAGGTACTTTTCATTAGGATGTTTCATCTTATGAAAACACTCCTATCGATTTCTACTTAAATTAGCAGAGGTTATGACAAGTCATAACCACATATTTTTGGCCCTTAAAAGTAGAATTCAAAGGACCAACAATTAGTATCTGATTATTCTCTTGTTGCATTTCCTGTCTTGCTTAAGGCCTTCCTTAAGGGCCTGGGCCAGAGTAGAAAAAGAAGACCCAGTGCCTATGGGAGAAGAAAATAAGGGCATTTTTTCTTCCTTCTAAGAATTGCAGTTCTGCTTCAGATTATGCTTCAGGTGATGTCACCTTGATAAAGAAAATCAAGTGAGGGTTGGCAGATATCTTGCAGGCCAAGTCTTGTGGGTAAATGTGGAGTGGACAGAGGGGGCTGCCTTAGGTGGTCTGAGGAGAGAGAAGCAGAATGAAAACAATTCGATTCTGAGTAAAGAGCCTGAGTCATGGGGGGTGGGGGTGGACGTGTTTGGCTGCTTGGCCAGAGAAGAGCAGGCTTATTATTTTTCTCATATCAACCTACAGCAGGAGCACAGCCTGAAAGTGGGAGTCCCTAGTTGCTCAGGTGAAGCCGACACTCACATAGGAAATTGGGAGAAATAATATTACTAAAAAGAGTCTGGATGACTTTTTCTTAGTCATTGACTAGGTATGGCCTACTTAGCTAAGCCACCAAGCCCAGTTCTGCCTTCTTTCCCTGCTTTGTGAGGGTTTGCTATCTCACATTCATTCTCTATACTCAGCTGGAGTGTGCTGTATAAGCTGCAGGTGTGAGGCTGTCATCTCCCTGCTGAGAGATTAGTAAATGGATTTTAAATTCAACTTGTTCCATGTGGCTTCCCAGGTCCTCCATAGCCACTTCCCTCCTGAATATCCTTGCCTCCCTCCCTCCCTTCCTCCCTCCCTCTGTCCCTTCCTTCTTTCCTTCCTCCCTCCCTCCCTCCCTCCCTCTCTCCCTTCCTTTCTTCCTCCCTCCCTCCCTCCCTCTCTCCCTTCCTTTCTTCCTCCCTCCCTCCCTCCCTCTCTCCCTTCCTTTCTTCCTCCCTCCCTCCCTCCCTCTCTCCCTTCCTTTCTTCCTCCCTCCCTCCCTCCCTCTCTCCCTTCCTTTCT
>JAAGEH010000076.1:26273429-26319455 GCA_011751065.1 Lasiurus cinereus | reverse complement strand
ATATCTTTGCCTCCCTCCCTCCCTCCCTCCCTCCCTCTCTCCCTTCCTTCCTTCCTTCCTTCCTTCCTTCCTTCCTTCCTTCCTTCCTTCCTTCCTTCCTTCCTTCCTTCTTTCCTTCCTCCCTCCCTCCGAATTTTGCCTGCACTGGGTACTCCAGACATTTTGAACTATTTGAGTTCCTTGAATGAGAGTATCCCCCTCTCCCTCTGTCCAACACACGGTGGCACGCCTGGAACACAGTAATATTATGCATCGTGAAGCATGACGAGGCTGCTTGAAGACCATTGGTGATCAGAGTGACCTGGGCCTCCGGCTCACACTGTAACCAATGGGAGGCACAGCAGTTGGGGAGCTTGGATCTAATCAAGCAGTAGCCCGCAAAGAACCTTCTAAACATTCGATAACATGAACCAACCCTAGATAAATTTGGGAAATAGAGGACAGAGGCACCCAAGGGAATAATCTAATATGATAACAACTATCCAAGGAAAGGTAGAGTGGCAGAGGGAATGAAAGGCAAAGCCTGGGGTCACTTACCCAGCCACATCCCTGCCATCCCACAGAGACAGCCCCACGGCAGAGCTGCGAAGGAGGACCAGTGTTCCACCTTGGTGAAATACAGGATGACGGGGGTGAAAGAGATGAAGATTAAATTGAAGAAACCCAACGTGGAGACAAAGTGTGCCGCTTCGCCAAAATTGGCACTGCCGAGAAACATCTTAAACATAACCTGGAATGGGAAGGAAACTCTTAAGCCACACTTTCGGAGGTTTGGCTGCATCAGAAAGGCAAGGTCTGCTCATCTGTACAGGGAACCGACTGGCCCAGTGTTTATCCTTCATATCTTCTTACCTGCCATCTCCTTTTCTTCTAAATTCCTTATCTCAACAATGACATCTAAGGCGTTATTGAGATAAGGAATGAAAATTCTCCATAACCTTCAGATGAAGCAGCAAAAGCCATAAAACAAATTCCTTGTGGGGTTAGAAATTGCTGGGATGCACATGATCAGTGATGGGTATAGGATGAATGATAAACAAAAGCAGAGAAATCCTGAGAAATCTTCTCAGTTGAGATGCTGTCAATTCTTCCCTTCCAGCCTGGGATTCATTTTGCCCTTATTTTGACAGATACTGAAAACTATATTGGACAGAGAAAGCCTGTCATTATGTGCTGGGAGAAATAATGATGCCTTGGATTTACAAGCACTTTTCTCTCAGAGCTTAAAATATTTTCACAAACACTGTGTTTATTCTCCAGATTAGCAATTCTTTTTTTCGTTCTTTCTGGGTTCTAAATCTGTGTAGGGAGAAAGATGGCCAGGAGGCATGAGTGGTCAACCTAAAGTCACACATCTGGCTTGGGGATTAGGAGAAGGAGAGGAACCAGGACTCTAGTCCATATTTCTTGGCTTTTTAACCCCTCTGCTTCCTTTATTAACCCTCTAACAGTGGAGAATAGAGCAGATCTTTTCTAAGGCGCACATACAATTTTGTGCATGTTAGCCAACATAACACTCCCTGAATGAAGCCATCTGAAACAAGGTCAGGAGAATGCCAGATACTGCTTTTCATTTTAATAATTTTTTTTTTCTTTCGAGAGACGCAGTCAAGAAACCTTGATCACGTACTAGTCTTTGGTCACATCAGACACCTCAGTGAAGTCTCAGTTGGGGGCAGGTTAGACACTAATGGCGATTGAGTGAACACTTGTCAAGTTTGTCACACAGAATCAATGGGCCAAGAAATGTCAGTATGGAAATAGACTCAGTGTCCTGTAAGCCGCAGGGCTGGTGAATAATCAGAACAGGCATCCGGGAGAGTTGCAGAGGGCATTTTCTGCCTTTCAGAGAGAATTTTCTTACTGAAACACCAAGAGAGATGAAAGTGGAATAGTCCTTTAGCTACATCCAGAAAGTTGGCTCTGAAATGTGGAGCTTCAGGAAATAACCTTTGAGGTCTGTTCTCTTAGTCCTCACTTCTGAAGTTAAGGGCAATGGCTCTGAATAGAATTTTCATTGATGACAGGCAGCTCCAGGGGAGAGAGAATGGTGAGGACTTAGTGCAGACCCAGAGTACCCTTCAGAGAGGAGAAGAGACTTTTCATTTCACTAATAACATGAGCTTCTGTGGCACAGAGTTCATATGTAGCAAAAGGTAACCTCTCAAATGACAGTTTACTATTTTTAACACTTCAGTTGGAGTTAAAATAATAGCCACTGGTAGCAATTAAAGAAACACAAAGAGAAGAGGGGTCTTTCTTAGCCCCTCTACAACTGGTTGATGGTTTGGGATGGTGGGGCCATGGAGCAAGGGCTTTGGAGTTGGCAGTCCAAGTTTTAACCTTGGCTCTATCATTTCCTGGTTGTGTGACCTTGGGCAAGTTACTTAATGTTTCAAAGCCTTAGTTTCCTTATCTGTCATTCAAACAATATTAACACACCAAATTCAAATAAATAAAATTTTTGATGACTCCATATTCCACAGAAAGCACTTGAATACTTCATGGAAGTTGCTAATTGTTTCCTCCAACCTAGTTCCTTCTTGGAAATCAGGGAGAAGCACCTAAGTTTCATAAGGGTGCATTAATACAGGTGAAATTTTCTGGCAAGTGCCCAGCATTAGCAAGTACTCAGTAAGTGTTTTTGTTGTTGTTGTTTGTTTGTTGTTTTTTTTATCCTGAAACCATCTTTATTTTTTTTCTAGTTAAGATTTTCTTTGTCCTTTCTTACTTTATTAAGTCTAAGCTACAAATCACAATCAACTATATAAGACAGTGCACAACGTACCTTATATAATGCAGAGGTGGAAGCTGAGCCCACTGCAAACGCCACTCCTATGATCGAGTCAGCATGGAAATTATCTGCATACGCCATCATGACAATGCCCGTAATTGCCATTATTGTGGCAACTATCTGTTGAATAGAAATGCAAATAAATTAAAAAAAACAACTGATGACTCTATATCCCTGAACAAGCAATTGAAGACTTCATGAAAGCTGCTAAATTGCTTTCTGAAACCCAATTACCTGTGTATGTCTGTGTTCAATTGCAGAAGGGTCAGTATTAACAAGAAATCGGTATACTCATGAGACATCCAGGCAGAGAATATAAAAGCTGCTCACATTCAAATCAAGGACTAATAATTTTAGTGTAATTTTTTAGTTCAACTTCCTAGAGCTTTATACCCATATCAGTGAAATAATGTCAATAGAAAATCAGTTCTATGTATACTATCTTCTTTTTCTTCAAATATTTTAGCATACATTTAAATCAGCCCCTTGGATCAATGCATGTTTCTGATACCTCCACATAAAGAGGATTTGATTAGGGAGATATATTGATGCAGCTAAGAGGCAACATATAGGGCAAGGGGAAAACAGACGAGAGTAATTTCATAATAGTTTATAAGGAGCAAGCTTGCACTGTCACGTGGATTATCAAATGGAGGCCAATTCTTCCTCTTGTTTTCATGCAAATTAAACCACAGGATGATAATTTTATTTAATATTCTAGAGTGTTAATTGCACAAAGTGAAATGTTCATAATTTGATTGGAATCATAATGGTTTACTGTAAGTTGATATAATGCTTGGTATGTTTAAAACAGGAGTCCACCCCTTTGTGAAAGGCTGGTCTGCACTTGTTTCTTTAATTATCTTGAACTTGAGCAAGTCAGGCATTTCAAGGGTTGTCTCACCAACTTTAAAACTAAGATGCAACTTTGTCAGAAATTTAAGTATATGTGATGATTAATTTTGTCAAGCTTCAGTTTTGAGTATTCCCAAGTAAATCAATTTTTCTGTAGATAGCTTTCCCACATGTAATTAATGTTTATGGGTTGTTGTGGGTGGTTTTTTTTTTTTTGCCCTTTTGAACATTAGTGAATTTTTTATTACAATAAAATGTAGATCTTTAACATATAACTGCAGACTTGCTCAAGGCCAGCGCAATGTATGTTAATGATGACACATATAATATAGATGCTGCTGAAGTAATTCTTTTGTTAATGACCACCAAGAGCAAGTGCACAGTGGGTTTCAGAGCCAGCTCCATACTAAAGCGTCCTTTATGAAAAACAGCAGGAGAACTTGAGAACAGACGCTGACGTGTCAGCAGTGAAAAACTGTCTTCATAAAGTGTTATCCGGGAGGCTGCTTGATGGGAAGTGTTTCTCTTGCTGAGTGAATATCATATTCTCTGAAGCTTCCAGGCATGTATTCTAGTTAGAGTATGCCTCCAACTATAGGGAATAGAATTCAGAACAAACACCATGAGGTGTCAAGGAAATTTTCTAAACAAGGAACCATAGACTCATAAATAAACATGAGGAGGGGTGTATATAGACCTGGAAATTCCATGAGGGCTATTATTTTCTTTGTTTTGCGGATTTAGAGTTCAGCCAGGGATTTGAGACATTTCTTTGGGCAGTCTGATTTCAGAAAATGAAAAGGCTCTTTAGACACTGACATTTTCTGATTTGTTTTGTGTTTTAATGATGTCCATGAGTTAAACTGTTTAGGTGCACACATAGATCTCCCCGTAAGATTGAACTTGTAGAATAATAAATTTGAATTGATATTTGTGGGTTTTTTGGTTTGATTTTTGGCCAAGCATTTAATTGTATTTCTTGGTCAAATAAACAAAACAGGGTTAAAAGAACACAATGTTAATCCTAATGAGCTTTAACATGATGTGTTGTTTCATATTTAAAATTACTAAAAGTATTCTATCCTATACTAGTATAATTCTGGGTTTAGGGAATTATGAAAACAACCAGTCCAAACAAACAAAAAGCACAAGACAAAATCACTGTCTAGAAAGGGATGAAAACAATACTGTTCTCCCTAGGATCTGGGCCTAGTTGGGAACTGTTCTTTTTCTGAGTCATCCATTAGTAAAAATTTATAGTTATAATATTACTATTATAAATTTTTCTCAAGGTAGGAATTAGATATGGGCAAAGATTACATAATCTTTAGCAAGTCAATGTTAGAACCAGGGTGAGCCTCCTGGAAACCTCCATTACATTTTATATTCAAGTGCTTGTGAAGATATTAAGCTGGACCACTTAAATTGACATATAAATTACAGCAGTGTCTCTTTCAATTGCCTTCATGGAGAGAAGCATTTTTCACTTCAGGAGGTCAGACAACACTGTTAGTTAAGTTCTAAAAACATGAAAATCTGAATATTTGAGATGTTAGAAAAATTCTTCTCTCAGCCGTTTATAGATTAATCATTTATAGGTTATATAGGTTTCCTGGGGAGAAAGATAAGCTAACTTATTTTCCACATTTTAATTTAAATTCCACAATTATCTGATAGAATAAGTTCTCTATGGCCACACTTTAAAATTTTTCCTATCTACACAGTTAGAAATAAGGGGAAGGGATCTCAGCTAATCTAGAAAATGCAGGAGCATAATTGGGTAGAAGTCCCTTTTGGAGCGTCGTTCAGATGGTCCCAGAGAGGCACTGCTTGGCTCCATGAGTTCAGCTCTTCAAACTTCCAGAGAACAAGTAACACAAGCACAGAGCTGAGGCACGTGCATTTTCAGAATTAATCAGTTATTAAGGAAGGATTAATAGTTTGTTCTCAACAGAAAAACACGACGACTCTTCTTGGGCTCAGGACACTGGAATTACGCCTGCAGGAAGCCGGTGCCTTAAATACTGTGTCAACAGTGCTCATATGTGCACAGTTACACGATGAAACACAGAAATGCATCCGAGAACTTGAGTGTGCACATGAAGGACTCCTGTGCTGAAATGGCACCACCTGGTTGGTGCCACCCCCTCAGCTCCACAGATACTCGGCTCTCACAGTCTATTCCAATTCCAGCCCATCACCAACCACAGAGGTCTAACTAAGACGGAAATTCCACTACTACCATCACCTGAATTTGTTTGGCATGAGAAGGTTACTAACCAATGACCATAAAACTGACAATGCCTCATTCTTAACTTTCTTGCTCTCTCGCTCCTCTTACATCATACTGAGCCCATTATCCCAGCAGGCCACGTGAGCGACATCACCTCCGGTAATGGTTACCTTCCTTTGCAGGTTCAAACCCCTCTGAGAGCCTCCGCATCAACTTGCAAGGCCAATTGGAGGGACCATGAGGCTGTTGGAGCCTGTTCCTGAAGCCCAAGAAGGCCTGAAGGTTAACATTTGGTGATTTCACTGTGCTGTAGACCACCCATGACCCTGCATGAAAGCTAGTTTCTTCCACCTCTTAAAGAATTTATTTGTACAGACAAAGGCTAGAGAAGCATCTGGCTTTTGGTTATTTTTGTTTTCTTGTATGTTCTTCCCCCGCTCTTTTGGCTCAGGCCTCAAAAATCACAAGGGTCTAGCCCTTTTCTGAATCTTCATGAGGATTTCCAGCCTCATTACATTCACTGTTTCCCCTTGACAAATGGTTTCCAGAATTATTATTTACATAACAGTAACAGCCCTTCCAGGATTCAGGGGTACTGAGATGAACTTTTAATTGCTTCTATTTCTATTTGTAACCCCAACATATTTCCTTAATTTGCCTTGTGGTCAACTGTTTCTGAAGCTGGGTGGAGCATGGGGAGGCCCAAGCCGACAGCAGCCTCTAAAGTGAAAGGCCTCAAAGCTGCCCTGCCAGCAGGGCTGTACTCAAGTTCAAGACTAAAGGTCAGCAGCTGAAGGTGAGAAACACATTAATGGCTTGGCCAGTGAGATCTGCTCCAATGATCATTCTATTTTCTCTATGTTTAGATAGAGTATTTTCAAGAAACCATGTCTATACAAAATCATAAAACATATTTACATGTTACATTTAGGTTCCACAAAAAGAACTATCTGTTTTATTCAGATCCAATAAAATTGGTCAGGATTTGAAGTGAAGTGAGAGCAGTGAAAGAGGTAGAAAGTACACTGTGTGTGAGATAGGTAGAGGGTGGATCCCTAGAATTGGTCAGACCCAGGGGGTCCAGAGCTCCAATCAAGATTCCCACTCCCTACTCCCTGCCACACATACACATCTATTTTTATATGAATGAAATCCATCTGAAAATGATCTCAATGAGACCAAAATGGAAATAAAAAGAAATGCCAGAAGGAAAGACTAAAGAGTATGTGTGGGAGGGGGAAGGAGGTAGGGGAGGTGTATAGAGTGGATCTATTGACTACACATTGCTGAAGGGGTTACAGATTCCTTCTGGACATAAATCAGAGCCCCCACACTTCTTGTATTCATAAATCATTCTTCTCCAAAGAGGGGGTGAAAAGGATTAGTCTCACTGTCCATCCTCAATTGCCTCCTTGAAGAACCATCAAGGCTCTGGATAGAAGATTCTGCACTAACCTGAATGAACAGTGACTGCATAAATGTCAACCAAAGACAAGATGGAAATGAAAAGTTACCTTGAATCTTATCTAAATGTATGATATTGGCACAAATCAGCAGCAGCTCAGCTCTAGTGTCCTGATTTAGAGCGCTCTGGAGCCCAATTTGAATTCAGAGAAGTGCAGTTTAAGAAATGAGAGATTCACTTTAACTGGCATACTCCAGTTAGTTCTTGGTGCATGTAGGAAAGTCTCCAAAAGAGCTACAGTTTGGAAAGTTAACTGTATAGGGACCCAATTATAACTAGAAAATATATGGGTGCCAAGATAGAGATATGAATTCATCTCCTTAATATGTTAAAAGAAAAAACTCTGGGGTCTACTGAACCATTTACCACCCATCAGTTTTCTTCATAAGTTCAAGGAAATTTAAAAAATAAAAGAAAAAATCAATAAATAATATGAAAAATAAGGGAAGGGCAAGATCTGAAAGAAAATATTTTAACTTTCTAGTGTGACATTTACTTTTCATTGGAGGGAAATAGACACCAGTGACAGAGAAGAAAAACCAACTCAGTGGTTGGTTTTCTTTAAGGAAAACCCTTTTTTATTAAGGTGGTTTCTCTGCCTTGCATGGATTGAAGAATGCTTGCTACCCAAGGCAAGATCTCGGGGATGGGAAAACATCCATTTTCACCAAAGGTCCAAGAACTGGATTCTCACCAACATCTTTGCAATTAAAAAATGACCTTTTAAAGAACTAGACTAATTCCTATGGGATGATCAGCTGTAAACAACTATTCATGAGTTTCCCAACACAGCAGAGTTTACCAGAAAATTGATTGAAATGATTTCATAATAGAAAACTAAATATATAACAGATTACTTTTCCATTTATAAGTCAATCAATAGTCCAAAGAAACAAACTAGTAAATTGTTCATAATACAAAATTAGTTTTTATGTGAGCATTGATAATTCTGGCCAACCATTGCTCCAGGTAAAGCCATCTTTACTGATACTTTAACGTAGGCATCTTTCATTCTGTTCACGGTGTTATCTGACATAAAAAATAGGCCATATATTTAATCTTAAATGTAATCATTCTTGTCAAGCAAACAAAATTATAATCCAAAAAGGATTTGTTCCTCAACTAATGAAGCCTCAGGAATCAGTTAGAAATATTAATTTTAATCTGATGACCCTTTAACTTCTATTTAGAAAAAGAGAAGTCCAAGTGAGGTGGCACTTACAGGTTGTGCTTAGATCATTTGTGGACGGGGCCAATGAAAGCTGTGTTTATGCTGTCAGTATTCTGTTTGCCCTCCTTTAATTTTTCAAATGACCTAATTACGCATGTTCTCAATATGTCTCAGGAGGAAAAGAATTGCTGAGACTGCCAAAAGGCAAAATGCTGAATGCGTTCTGGTGCTTCTCCTATTCCCTGGCCTGATTCTGGGCATCATTAAAATTACACCTTGACAATCTTCTGAAACATGGTTTATACCCTTCCCAATACCTGTCATTTAACAAGAAAAGTATCTGACTTCTACCAGCATGCCTGACACTAATGCTTACCATTTTGCCATCTCTGATGTCTTACTTTATGTATATATTTATAACAATTATTTATGGACTCCTCAACATTTTTTCTATCAGGTCTTATTACTTACAGATGCTATTTAGTTTCCTGAGGCTACTGTAACAAATTACCACAAATTTGGTGACTAAACCCAACAGAAATGTATTCTATCCCAGTTCCGGAGGTGAGAAGTTTAAATCCAGCAGAGGTATGCTCCCAGGGGTATCTCTAGGAGAGAATACATCCCTTGCCTCTTCCAGGTTTTGGTGGCTGCCCTGGTTTTCCTGGGCTTGTGGAACATCACTCCAAAATCTGTCTCTGTGGTCATATTGCCTCTTCCTCTTCCACGTGTTTCTTCTGTGTGTGTCTCCTATAAGGATTCTTGTTGGATTTAGGGGCCACTCAGATAATCCAGGATAATCTCCCCTTTGCAAGATCCTTAATTATGTCTGCAAAGACCATTTTTCCCAAGTAAGGTCATATTCACAGGTTCTTGGGATTAGGACATGGATACCTTATTGGGCACCACCATTCAACCCATTTCAGATACCAATTTTAAAATGGCAATGGTTTGTAGCCTCTAGGCAGATTTACCAAATTTGTGATTTAAATGTTATACAGCTGAGATTTTTTTTTTCTTAAAAGACCTCAAATAAACATTAAACCTCCTTTAATAAAACCTCTTGCATCAGGAAGTTCCATAGTTAGATGCATTCATTCACTGTAATGCAATCGGTTTTCTCACTGGTAAATCTAAAAGTCAATGTATTGACTTCCTTTTGGTAGTCAGATGTTCCTCTATTTCCCCTCTTCTGACAAATTTTCATGGTTCATCCATGATGGAAGTGGAAAAGATAAAGGTTTAATAAACATGAGTTCATTTACTATATCTTCAAATATCTTTTGAGCCCCTACTTTGTCCCCTGGCATGTGACCTGTGTAGATGCATAGGGCCCCATGATTAGAAGGGCCCCATGCTTGGTTTAATGGTCTGCTTGGTTTAATGGTTTAATCTTGAAATCATTAATACTTTTTAACTTTAATTACATTTCATTCTGCCCTGGGCCCCACAAATTATGTAGCTCCTCCTGAACGGAGCGGTGAGCAATGTAGAGAAGGTCCCTGCTCTCGAGGACTTGTCAGGGTATTTGGTGATGAACAGCCAGCACCAGTGCTCCACGTACAAAACATGAATCTTCCCTTTGGTGTCATCTCTAAGATTAGCTGGTGGTGGAATGTGTGGGTATATTCTAATGGCATCATGGGCTGAGTCAGTTTGTTATCTTTTCTTCTGCCATAGCTTTCTACTTCTTGTTCATGTCAATCTTTAGTCCTGAATTTCTGAGCAGCATCTCCAAAGATACAACCAGAATTTGCTAACTGACCATTTTTAAAAAGCTTTCAGGGTTATGGTGATCATAAGCTTTTTAATATAGACATTAATTTCAGTATTCCAGGGCCCTGGAATTGCAACAAGAATAACATTTTGATTACAATCATGGACATCTCTTTCAGGGAGTAATAATTATGTGATGTTTACTTTCTGGGAAAAGGCTATTCATTTAAACCTCTTTCTAAAGAATTATTTCCTCAATGTTTTCATCATGGTGGCATGCTAGATTAAATAAATGAGATCTGACTCCTTAAATTTGCATGTCTTTCAATCAATCTAATATAGACTGAGCATAAGACAATTTTTAAAAATCCATGTTACTTTTGAAAGGAATAAACTCAGAATTCAAGTGATTAGTCGAAGTTCAATGCAGTTCAGTTAATTTGTACCAAGAAGTACAAGTTGTTGTTTTTAGTTCCATTTCTAGATTAGTCACACGGATATATGGTCACTTTTAACAGCACTGTGCCATCACCAGCGACTTTAACTACTGTTTGTTTATCTTGGCTACTTACACTAATATTAATTAACTCCATCTCTAGGAGAGAGAAACATGAGGGAGCTATCCCAGCATATGCTCATGGAAACAAACAAATCCTAATCTTTACTGTGGCTAATTTGCTCAGACTTCTTTCCTGAAGACAGAAGGAGTTGGTCACACCATTAATTATTCTTTTTTTTTTTTAAAGAACTTATTTTCCATGTTTTAGTGCCTCCTGTTAAAATCAGGTGACTGCCCTATTGGAAATCTCGTTATCCTTTCATGAAGTTGCAACTGCTTGGGCATCCTAATCCATCTTTAAATCCCATTTTGTACTCAGAACCAATGGGAAAGTTTTACAGAAACTCCATGAAACAAAGCAGCTCTCCTGATGCCAGGATTTACAACCAAGGGCGGCCTCGCGCATTGAATCAAATGTGCCATTACCCTCACTCCCATGAACCTGTCTTTCAGCACGATCCACGACAGCAAGAAGACAAAGGCTTTGTTACAACAGAACAGAGCGGAGACATCCGTGGCTGTCAGCTTCTTTAAAGCCAGCAAGTACAGGTAGTTCGTCAACGTCCATAGAATAGAAAAGGGAGCAGTCCTTTTAAGAAAGAGCTTCAACGTCAGACCATCTTCCCCAAAAATCCGACTGCATTCCCTAGGGGGGAAAAAAAAGAGGTGAATAGTCAGGTACTACCTGTGACACATCTTGTGTTGTCTTAACTCCTGGCACCCATTCCCAGGCAAGAGCACAGAACATTCAGGATTCATTGGTCATCTGTAGAACCTACTGAACCCTGTACTGCCACCTACAGGCCACAAGGGTTCCATGCAAAAGATCCTGCATCTCCCTGGGCACCGAGCTAGACTTCTATCTAGACATGCGCTTGAGACTACTGGTGGGGTGGGGGGGAGGGGAGGGAAGGGAAGGGGCAGGCATTCTGCTGTTGCCCAACAATCTCAGGGAAGCCCAGAGAAGTACAGAAATGTGTGGCTGCTGGGATTACTAGCTATTGAAAAAGAGAGAAGATTCTTTTCCAAGGGGAGAATGTAGCAGAAGCCAGATGGTTGCTGCTTCGTGAACAGGCTGAAACTCTCAGCCTCAATATCCTGCAAAGACACACATAGCTTGGGATTCTACTATTTCTAAGACACTATGCCTCTTTCTAATATATCTGCCTAATTGGCTACTTTCTTTTTTTTTCTCCAGCATTTTAAACCAGAAAACAACAACAAAGAAAATAAAAACAAAACTCAACAAGATATAACTTTGCTATATACAAACATTTGGCTATTTTGGAGGAATCATCTGGATTCGTTGTACAAAATGGTCACTTCTGTTAAAACTTTGATTTGTTTGATTTCTGAGTAAATTGATTATTTAGCCCAAGGGGCAATTTTAATCAAAGTGTTCAAGCCAGCGATACAGATAGGCAGTAATGGAGGTGATAGAATAACTGCTCATTTGACTATACACTGAAAACAGGCTTGCTTCTGGGAGAACTTGGCTTTATTTTATTTTATTTTTAATATTTTATTTTACTGATTTTTTACAGAGAGGAAGAGAGGGGGATAGAGAGTTAGAAACATCCATGAGAGAGAGACATGGATCAGCTGCCTCCTGCACACCCCCTACTGGAGTTGTGCCCGCAACCTAGGTACATGCCCTTGACCGGAATCGAACCTGGGACCCTTCAGTCCGCAGGCAGACGCTCTATCCACTGAGCCAAACCGGTCTTGGCTTGGCTTTATTTTTTCTCTCACTCAGTTGTTCATGAACATTCAGACATCTATTGGGCAACTATCATGTGCCAGGCATTGTATTTTTAAGAATAATTTAAATGCCTTGTTCAAAGCAGCAGGTTACTAATGTTTGCACATATGTTTACATGGTTCCAGAAGGTACTAGTACTAGTTTTTCTTCTGAAAAGAAATAATTGTGCCTCAAAGTATTGCAAACCAAAGCAATCCTTAGCCTTGCTAGTCTCATGAAGGAAGTAGAAGGACCTTATGGTGGGGGAAGTGACAAAGTGGTAAAGCTCTAAGCACGGGGTGTGGCCTTCGACATCAAGTCTCATAGAAAATGTTGCTGAGAATGCTGGGAATTGCAAACTAGAGTTTCCAGGCAGGATAAAAATGCATTTTACACACATAGAAACTGTGCAGTGTTTTCCTTTCATGCAGGAAATAACCAAAGAGAAGAATTTTCATAAAACAAAAACATGATTCTCCAAAGGTAAACTTTGCCTTGAAAGAGACAAAATTTTAAGCCTTTGTAAAGGAAACACAAATGACATGTGCTCACACACACAGGAAAATAGATGGCCTCTCTCAAACCCTACAACCACGGAGATAACTAGGATTAAAGCCACATATAGAACGAACATACTTCCCACAAAACATCCTGGGCACATGGTTCATATTCTGTATTTTCAAGAGATCTGCTCTGTGGGAATCTGCAAGGGAGAACTAGAATTGAAAGTTATAGGTTAATCCTAACATCTACAACTACTAAAGGCCTTCAATATACATTTTGGAGAACCACAACAAACCCATTTCTGATTAAAGAATGTCTTTTCTTTAGCCAGTGATGGCTCCTCCTTCCAGAGCCTACCATCAGGCTGGGTTGAGTGCCCTCAATCAAAGACTTTATACTCGCAAGTGAATGTTAGACCCCTAGGGCAGTGGTTGGCAAACTCATTAGTCAACAGAGCCAAATATCAATAGTACAACGATAGAAATTTCTTTTGAGAGCCAAATTTTTTAAACTTAAACTTCTAATACTACTTCTTCAAAATAGATTCTCCCAGGCCGTGGTATTTTGTGGAAGAGCCACACTCAAGGGGCCAAAGAGCCGCATGTGGCTCACGAGCTACAGTTGGCCAACCATGGCCCTAGGGGAAGACCAGTGGAGGCACATGGGCAGGGAGAGCTGTTCCCCCCCGCCACATACACACATACACAGAGCCCCTCCCCCCCAAGCAAAGCACTGCTGTGGGAGGGCTTCCACCCTTGCCTGAAGAGACTGTTCTTTTCACCTGGCTCACCCTGTCTCTCAGCTACAGTGGTACCTCGAGATACGAGTTTAATTTGTTCCATAACCTTGAGGCGTGGGAAACTATGAGACGCTCGAGTCACGGTAAACTGGTGGGTTGTGTGCAGCCGGCCAATCCCTGCGATTACTCGTATCTCAACTGTTGCTCGTATTTCAAAGCAAAAATCGCTCGCTCGACGGCTCGTATCTCAAAAATCTCGTATGTTAGGGCACTCGTATCTCGAGGTACCACTGTACTGACTACCTAATCATTCCACTTTTTCTCTCTCTGCCAGTCTTCTCTTCATTTGTCACTGCTGTTGCAGGAATTGAATATGCTCTCCATTCAAACACCAGGTCACCCATGTAGAACCTTCTATTTAAGCATTAAGGTGCTAAGAAATGCAAAGACTCAAAAAAGAATCTATTTCTACAGAGAAGCAAATAAAGTGCATCTTTCCTTGTGATGACGAGATCAGAATTTCCAGACAAGTGGCATTGAAAGGGGGAGAAACTTGGACGGAAGCTTAGAAGTTGGGAGCACTGATAATTTAATCACAACCATCATTCTTATAGCACCTGCTAGTTATTGACCCTTTTCTGATGTCATTTCATCAGTGTTTGACATAGCCAAATAGATATTTCCCTCTAGAGACTTTTTTCCTGAAGAAAACACTTGTGTTCAAACTATAGTATATTGTGTGTTTTTTCTTCTTAAATTTCAATTTCACCTGAGGCGATTGAATTCTCTTGATAGTACATACATGGGATGAAGGAAATATCAAAAACGACTTCTAAATGGACAACTGTTACCATCTAGATTTGATACTTGATTAAAATGTCTTTCCATGTTGGTGATAAGAAAAAAAAAACTGGAAATGCTTTCATGCCATTCAAGGGAAAAGAAACGAGTGAGAGGGTCTGATGCCCTGGGACAAATTCTGTTCCTGGTCTTACACACTAACTTCATTTTTCCCTTCTTCTGCCCAGTTACCTTCTTGGCTGATGGTGTTGATGGTTCTACAGAGGAAACAAGATCAAGGATCTCAGAGTTTTCTGATAGCATTTGCCTCTCATCTGGAGGTAGGCCCTGGGGAATATTCCCTTCAAAGGCAATTTCCTTGCTTAACAACAGAAGCTCTTTGACTCAGTTTTAGAAATGGTCAGCTACATGCACAAACAGGTGGAGGTGTCCCATCAAATCACAGGTTTCACTAAACTCAGACTTAGTCCGATCAGAGAGATGTGGTGAAGATGAAGCTTATTGCCAAAACAACCTCTTGGAAATGGATTATGTTAAATGAAACCCACTTGGCTTGCTCTGAGGTCTTCTGAGGTACTACTTCCCCTACTACACTTTTGTTGTTTGTATCAGCACGCGTAACTAAACCGTAGGAGCATTCCAGTAGCCACGCCTGCCATGGGTGCACACAAGTATTTTCAAATAAGGACAATTTTAGTCTGCTAATTGTGTTCTCTGTGATCATTTATAAAATAGTATCATTAAAAAAATACCTTATGCCCCAAGATCATGTCTATTTTGATGGGAATCAAATACAAAATATCTTTAACAATCACAAATAGCTATAAGGCTTTTTCTTTCCTCTGAACCAGAACGTATTTATTTTTAAATTGTTCTTTTTCATTTATTATAATTGAATTTTCATGGACACACATGGGAAATGAGCTCACAGTGTGACTTTAACATTCCCAGGCAACTCCAAGCTGGTGATAGAAAATAGAAGATACACCCTTTCCAATTTGTGAAGTTTTTAAGAATAGCCTTGTAATCACCAATTACAATAGTCATTCCTTCTTTTCTCTATCCGGACAAGAAGAAAAAGTTCTTTTGTCTCCTGCAAGGCAAACTGATAGTCATTCGGCTAAGGAGCAACCAGCTGGTGTAGAGAACTGTCCCTTTCCCACTGCCATCCACGGGGGGCCTGACTACTGCTTTCCCTTGGTGATCAGAATGATTGTCCTAGAAGTTATTCCTTAGCTCTGAGCTTTTCCTTTCCGAGAATCTGTACCTTTGCAGAGGAATTTTGACCCAAAAGCTGCTTTTGTCTTGCTTGAGTACTGTGCAGGGGCCTTGCCAACTTCCAGAGCTCCAAGGTGAAGCTGTAGAAGCCAGGGTAAGCACAAAGAAACTGCTAGAACCATGGCACTATCAAGTTCTTAGCTTACAAACCAACAGACACGTGCTCCTAGTCAGCAAAGAATGGCATCTTTCAAAGTATTCCAGGGCCAAAGTTCCCTTTGCATGGAATCATTTCATTTCATTGGCTTAGGTATCACAGTGTCCAGAACATTGAGCAAATGTTTTTGTAACAATTATATTATGAATATAGTTTTCTTTTCTGGGCTTGAGACACTTGGTATTCTTTTAAAACATGACTATCAGAGATAAATAGGTCTAGATAGAAATCTGGGTTCCTCTATTTATAAGTGTGTGACCTTGGACAAGTCATTTAACCTTTCTATAAAAGGTGGATGTTATCACCCATGATGATTAAATAAGGCAAGTTATACAAAGCACCAGTATAGTGCCAGGCATGTTGTAGACAAACAATGTTTTTTGTTTGTTTTAGGGGAGGAATTATCCTGTTTCCTAGTGTTCATTACTGACCTTAGATCCTGTATCTCCACACTCCCCAAGTCAACTCAGCTCATATTCCAAAGAGATGAAAAATACATATTTGCATGAAAATATTTTAGAAAACATCCTATTGGACATTTAACATAAAACCTACCTGAATTTTTTCATTGGTGATTGCTTTACTTGAGCAGTGGCCAGATGACCAGAATAATAGATTGGGAAAAACATAATGTTCCAGTTTGTTGAAAACCAAGTCATGAAAAATGGGCAGTAGAAGTTCTTATAAGTAATTTTTACAATCTGTGTGGTTCCAACCCAGGACGATGACACTGACAAGATGATCAAGAGTCCCCAGACAGCCTTAAGAACCACGGATGAGCAGGACAGGCAGCGAGCTTTCATTCTGTTTTTTTGGCTGCTATTCTCAGGATTGGTCTGTGTTCCATCATCCCCTGAAAACAGGAAAGGAATACAAATGTGTGGGAATCGAGTTAGGAAACAGCAATCAAAGAGGCAGGCAGCAGAATCAGGTTCATCATTTGGAGAAACATAACTCTGGCTCATGCTCTCTTCAGAATCTCTGTCTGTAAAGTACAGTATTATTTCATCCAGACCATGACAATGTTCATGAACATGGTGGATGCTGTGCTATTTCCCAGGGTACCCTACCCACTTCCTGTGTGAGCATTACACATTTCAGCCCTGAAGACTTTGTTCTTGGCCACATGACCTGCTTTGTCTAATCAAACATGAGCAGTGTAGTACCTCCCAGAAGAGCTTTTAAAGGGGCATCACAAGGTCCTACCAGCTCTCTTGTAAGTCTTCTCTGTCACCAGAATGACAAGTACCAAAGAGTTGCTGCTCTTTTGGTCTATGTGCAGAACAAGCAGAACCCAGCCACAGCAGCCTTGTATCTGCTGATGTGAAAAGTAAGTGAGAAATTCGTGGTTATATTCCACTGAATTTAAAAAACAAAACTGCAGAAAAGATGACTATTAAATTGGAAAACAATGTGCCCCAAGAATAGAGGAAGTCCTGACTACACAAAATCATTCCCCACCTCAGGACAAATTACTATTTAATGTAGTCCTGGGAGCACAGTGAGTTCTATTTTGTTTTGTTTTTTTACATTTACTAAAAATATTTAGTAGCTTTTTTTTTCACACTAAAATAGTCAAAACTCCCTGAAAGTGACAATTCTAAAGGCTTTCCATTGTGATAGGGAAAACAAGTTCAACAATAAATGTATGTACCTGTCAGGAAGTTAAATGGGAGAAAAGGTCCCCTGAGTCTCAATGCTGAGATCTCAGGTAGTAGGATCTTGGGGGAGGGGAGGCAGAATTACCTGCAAAATTCTCTTGTGTCTGCAGGCACCTCCGTGAAGCACAAGGTTTATCCTGGTAAAGATTATGGTGCAGTCCACAGATTGCAGATAGATAGGTTTCTCGCTTTACATCTCTAGAACCTGCTGAATGCTTTCCTATGACTTAATAAGCCAGGTGTGGATGCCCCACTGGGGGTTTACACCCAGCTAAGGCCTTCTTATATAATTATTTGGAGAGCAGGGATGGAGGGGTGGGGGGTTGCAAGTATGGAAAGTGAATTCTTCATTGGGGATTATAAAACAAGTAAGAATGGATACAGGAGTTACTACTTGACTTCCAAGTCTTACAAACAGCACGGAGTCTCGCATCTAGGCCTCCAGAGGATGAAAACCAAATCCTGTGGAGGCTATCAGAAAGTAGATAGCTAGCTGGGTCCCAGGGGTTCAAAGATGAAAGACTTGAGTTCATGGCCTGGTGGAAAGCCAGAAAGCACATCTCAGACAATGTGATAAGGGCCAACTTTGGCAGATACAAGGCCATATGGAGGCAGAGGACAAGCACTCATTACAGGGTGGTGTGGGAGATGATCAGAAGAAGCGTTCAGATGCAGTGACATTAGCTGAGTCTGGAAGTATGAGTTAGCCAGCTCCCTTGACTGTGGACAGTGAATAGCTTCTCTTGAAAACAGTTGTGCAAATCCCTCTATGATCATGTGGCTTATGCAGAGAGTGGAGATGGGAAACTTAGAATTAATAAGAGGGCAAAATAAGAGACTCTTACGTTGGGTGTCTGGGAAGGGAACACAACCTACCCAATTAAGTAGGTATCATCATTCCCATTTTATGGATGAAAAACCTGAGACTTGGTTTAAGATTATTATGGCTAACTCCAAGTCAGTATGACCTCAGGGTCCAAGCTTTTTATTCTGAATATTCATTCTATCTGGGATTCAGGCTTGAGTGCTCTGTTCAAGCACTGGAAGTTTCAGAAATGGTTGGGAGAAAAAGTTCTCTTTCCTGGCAGGAATGACAATCTTGCATGAGGTTTAAGAGAAGTGACGCTTAAGAGATTGCATTTCAAATCACATTATTCTCAGGGACTATCTCATAAAGGAGAAATGATTCTACAGAGATTTTAAGGATCCCTTTGAGCTGAAATCTGCCTTCATGAACTGTACTATTATCATACCACAGACAGGACTTCTGATGACATCAATAGTCACCTAACTCTCCCTCAGTGTTGGTCCATTCTTCTTCTGCTAACTACATTTAGTTGTTGCCAAGTCTTTAATTTTACCCTCAATAGGTACTATAAAAAAATTGAGTCTCCGAATTCATTTATTTTCTATTTTAAACATGGTTTTCCATAGCTCTGCTTATATTTATAGCTTTGTATATATATATCCTTGAGGTTGATTTATAGAAACTCCATCCATTTTTATGAACTTTGATTGAAGCCATGTGAATTGATGGTCGAGGCTATTAGAATTTGGAAACATGCATGTAAGTCCTGGCCTTGCCATTCTATGGCCCTGCATGTACATTTAATTCCAGTCTTGGTTTCTTTATCTGTCAAACAGCGATAATTTCTATATTAACGAACTCATTTTGAGAGTGAGTACCATAACGTTCATGAAAGCCTGGTGAGCTTCTCTCCAGATTATTCTGTTCTCTTTTTTCTTCGGTGCCCTGCAATATACCAAATACCTTCTGAATATTACAGAAACAGTAAATTATGTCCCATATGAGCTTTAATGGTAGAGTTTTTGAAATTTATAATGTGTATATGATAGATAGGGAAGTCTTTATTAACCAGCATGGTTAATTAACTGGAACATTCTGCTCTGCAGATGACTGGAATAATAGGAATATTACTGCAATATATTAAAGCCAATTAAAAGTTTCTGAAGATTTAAGATGCCTTTTTCTTCACATATTAAAAGAATTTGAATCTTGGAGTTCATATCATTTAAAAATATTGTCACTTTCTGCCGAAACCGGTTTGACTCAGTGGATAGAGCGTCTGCCTGTAGACTGAAAGGTCCCAGGCTCGATTTTGGTCAAGGGCATCTACCTTGGTTGTGGGCACATACCCAGTAGGGGGCATGCAGGAGGCAGCTGATCAATGTTTCTCTCTCATCGATGTTTCTAGCTCTCTGTCCCTCTCCCTTCCTCTCTGTGAAAAATAAATAAAATATACTTAAACAAAAAAAATATTGTCACTTTCTGAAAAATATCTTTGCTCATATAAAGAAACCTCTGCTCAAAATAGTAGGACCCTAGAAGGGGCTTTCAGGCCTCCTCTATACCTTGGTTTATCTCACCCTAATGGTGTTCCCTGAGTTGTCATTTCTCTTTATTTTTAAAGCCAGTTTTCTCAAAGTTTTTTTTTTTCCTGAGTATAATTTGCTTTTTAATGAGAACCACATGTATAAGACAGAACACCACCGCCATGTGCTGCAAGTACCCATCGAACACAGAAAGGGAGGGAAGGCGGGTGGGAATGGGGGCTGAGCCCATGGCCCACTCCTCGAGCCTTGGTAGGGATTTTTTGTTTGTTTGTTTGTTTGTTTTACTACCCAATTATTTTGGATGCAGTATTTTGCTGTTTTTGCTATTGTTATTAAGGCTGTAGGACATTTTAATATGTTGCTGGCCAAGCTGAAGGAACAAATGGAGGAGAAATTGAAAAATGCCAGTAGAAGAGATGGAGAAGCGGTGACCCTGGGTACAGGAAAAGGAGTTAACAGCAGAATTGTAGAAAACACACAAGTCAAAGGTGGTCCCGCATGGACGGTAGTAGGCAACAAGAGAACAGATATTTTGAGGCAGGAAGGAAAGCATCTGATAGCACACAATTCTTTTGCTGAAGGTAGAGTGTGGTCATATGAGAAAAAGTGAGTATGGACTCAGGGATTGAGAGCATTCTCTGGGGATGGTATAAAGATGGCCAACATAAAAAAACAACAACACAGTATTGGGAAGTAGCCTAGTGGAGTTAGCTATATTAAACAATGATAAATTTGTTGGGAAACCAGTGGATATAGTTATGAGATTTATCTAGCAATTCAAGTAGCCCAGGAGTTGGTAAGTGGTCAGGCAGGTGAGAAGAAAGGCTAAAGCTTTTGACTGATCAGCAAATGCTGATTAAGGATGCAAGTGACAAGTGTCCTGAAGGAAGTATAAAATTGGGAAAACTGCAGGTGCTCCAAGGACTGGCAGTCCGATGAGGGCAAGAGCAGAGTCTGATTCTACTGGTGTTTCTGTTCTTTTCAGAATGGGCACACTGCTATTAGTAACCCCAGGGCTGAGATAAAAGATGCTGGCTTTTGACACCTTGAAAATGAGAAAGACCAGTAACCTTGTAAACACCATTAAATGTCATTGTTTAACCATGTTAAACCCTTCAACAATAGGTTTTGATATTCAGTTTCTCTGCTACGTTGTGCACACTGAGAGGTTGTATAAATCATACTCCTTGACTTACGGTGGGGTTACACCCCAATAAACCATCATAAATGGAAAATATTGTAAGTCTAAAAGGCATTTAATACTACACTATAGAGCATAGCTTGTTTACCCTTGTGATCGCATGGCTGACTGGAAGCTGTGGTTACTACTGCTGTCCAACATCAGGAAAGAATATCATACCACATATCCCTAGCCCAGAAAAGATCAAGATTCAAAATTCAAAATGTAGTTTCTACAGAATGCACATTGCTTTCACACGATCTTAAAGTCAAAAATTCCGAAGCCAAACCACCCTAAGTTGTGGACTACCCCTATCTATACATTTCTCTCTTCTGTCTCCTGATGCTTGATAAACCTTCCCCTCACCACTCCTAAATGTCTATGTAACATCTCTGTTCTGTGACAATGGTGAGATTTTTGATGGCTGGATAGAAGGTTCCTTGGATGTCCTGTTAATAAGAGTTCAGCACCATACCTGATCTGTTCTGCCTTTCGACTCTGTGTCCACAAACTCCAGAGGATCCCCGGCTCTGAAGTTCAAGAATAGGAGCAGAAGAATCTTCGGTGACAGACAGAGGGGACAGCTGTCTACTGATGCCGCTGTGTGAACTAGGGCAATTGGTTCCTGGTTTGCATCGAGGGACTGATGATCTGGATGTACCTGGGAAGAAAGCGTTCACACCAGTTTGAGAACTTTCTGAAGGAAAAACTTGGAAACAGATTTAAAATACCTTGGCAGTAAAACACATGGCAGCCACAATCATAGCCCATATGGAACATCCATTGAGCTCATTTCTAACTTTAAAAAAGGGGCTCCTAAAAATGCTACATTGACGAGGGTCTTTTGAGTTAAATCCACTAACTAGAAATGAACATTAGAATATGGTGTTTGGGTTGGTACATCTGTTCTGAATCGGAACTGTTAACACTGTCTAATAGCTTGCCTCAAGGAAAGGGAGGTGTTATGTTATGCTTACTTCCTGCTTTCCTTTCTAAGGCTGACTGTTCAATTTCTAACTGGTAAAGCTGCCAACAGTGTCTCCTATCAAATCCACGATGTACTTTCCATCAGATTAATCACTAACAATCCAATTTTGTTGTGTTTCCTCAGCCACCTCTGGCCTCTGTCTGCTGTTACAGACAAAACTCAGCCTTCAGGATCCTCCACAGGCTCAGCCCCTTTTGATCCCGATTAATCTCCCACCAATCCCCAACTCAGGTTAGCTTCATGTGCCTGCATCCAGTGTAGTCACACAGGGCGCTGTGCTCAAAAGGACCTCCTCCCCTCCCAACCATCACCACACACATCCAAGGGTGGGTGACATATAGTTGCCACTTGGAAATTTTTGATACTTTTATCTCTTAAACTGTATTTTTTGGTAAGTGACTTCTGATGGGATAACGGAGCATACGCAGGGGCTCAGAGCCTCAGTTCACACATGCTCCTGTTTCCTGTTGTCTCCCTACCTCCCTGGGTGGGTGTTCACCTTTGGCCCTGCCTAGCCATCTCACAGGGCCCTGGGAGCTGGAATGCAGAGTGCTGGGGTTCCAGGGTGGGGCTGCTAGTATCTGTGGGGGCCTTCACTCATCCAACAAATATCCGGTGTCCAAGGGAACAGATATTAAATAGCAAAAAATCCCAGATATGGACACACACACACACACACACACACACAGGGAGGGGCGGGGGTGTCAGAGAAAGAGAGAAAGAGCCTAAGGGAGAAAAAAAGCCATATTTTCTGCTTTTTGTGCAAGGGGCCCTACATTTTCATTTTGCACTGGGACCTCAATTTACATGACCAGCCGTACCCCAACCAAAATACTCCATTTCAAGGAAGCTGGTCTTTCTGTGCTCTGACCCTTTACTCTCAGTACTGACAGCTTTTAAGCCTTCCACAGGCTGTTCCTCTATCTGGAACACTCTGAAGCTAGCCCAATGCTTAAATCCTTGATCAGATTCGGATTGGTTCATGCACAGTTCACTGGAAGATCATATGCACCTGCACTTCCTTTGAATTTGTGCCGTCTGAGCTCGCTGACAACAGACATGCACTTGCTGCCCCCTTGCTTCTCTTTCTCCTGTGTGATGCTCTGATTCTCCATCTGTGAAGGCTGCCTGATGTCAGAGACTATGTTCTGTCTCTTTAAGTGAACTTTTAAGTGTGGAATCATTTTATATTTACAGAAGATTTCAAAAGATAGTTTAGAGTTCCCATGTGCTCTCCATCTGGTTTCCTTTAGCGTTAATATTTTACATATCCTGGGGCCATTTGTCAAAATGAAGGTATTAATGTTGGCAATTACTACTAACCGCACTGCAAACTTCCCTGGATTACACTGGTTGTGTCAGTAATAACCTTCCTCTATTCCAGGATTCCACCCAGAAAACCACATGACATTAGTCATCATGTCTCCTTAGCCGCCCACTGTCTGTGGCAGTGCTTCAGTCTGTCATTGTTTCTCGTTACCGATAGTTCTGAGAAGTGCTAGGGAAGTATTTTGTAGGACGTCCCTCAAATTGGGGTTTATCAGATGTCTTTTCTCACGGTTATATTGGGGCTATGTGTTTTGGGGAAAAACATAACAGAAGTGAAGTGGCCTTATCATGTGATATCAGTCATTTTATGCTACCAGTATGACTTATTACTAGTGATGTTACCCTTGGTCACCAGGCCAAAGGAGTGTCGGCCTGGTTCCCCCCATCTTTCTCCCCTTTCTATATTTTGTTCTTTGGAAGCAGGTAACTAAATCCAGCCTACATTTGGTGTGGAGACTGGAGACGTGTTGAGGGAGAGTGTCTGCACATATTATTTGGAATTCTTGTGAAGAGAAGATTTTTCTCTTTTCCTCTTTTTATTCAATCATTTATCTATTTCAGTGTGGACTCAAATATATTTATTTTCTACTTTGAGTTATGATCAAACCTGGATTGTTTATTCTTTTGCTTAAATTATTTCATCTTTTGCCATTGGGAGATTGACTTCTGAGTTCCTTTGATGTACTCCCATTCTTTTGTTTTTGGAGCTTTTCCTTACTTTCTGGCATTGCAAGGTGCTCTGGACTCATCTTTTATTTTCCCACTTCTAGAATCAGTCATCTCTTCCAGGATCCCTATTTCCTCTCATTGGAGAAAGGTATTTAGAAACCAACATCTGGCTGTGTGTTTACTGTTAAGGTGATACCCCTGAAAGTAGATCTTCTTAGTAGGTCAGAACTAGGAAATACATGTCTATATATCAACCCATGTATATACATACACCTATAATTATTCTTGTTATCTATATCTTTTACACTTTTTAAAATTATGTTTAAGATAAAATATTCTATATACAGCATGACCTCATAAAATACCTGCTGAGAAACAGAATATAAGAATCAACTTGGACACTAATGGATATCAGCTCCAAGAAAGGTAGACTGCTCTGACCACTCTCTGGGGCATTTGTGTTTGTTCTTCCTTGTAAGTTAGGAGTTTCTTTCTAGTCTTGCTGATACAGTGAAGAACAGAGGCTATCACTTTCTCTGGGTTATGGGGGCGATGTCTTGCTGTGGTGTTTCTGAGATGGCAGAAAGGAGGTAGAAACTGTCAAATGGAAAGCAAAATCTTGAAATAGCAATGGCATCTTGGTTTGAATTTGGCTTTGAATACCTCTGGTTATGTACTTGTGTGAGTAATCACTTGAAGGAATCAAATCAGAACGTCGAGAAGCAGTGATATCCAAATTAATCTTGAGTTCCTGAGCCGCAAGAACCTAGCAGAACAGCAGTGCAAATTAGATGCAAATGTTAGCTCCATAGTGCAGGCCTCTTCATAAAAGCATATATGATTTTCTTTACTTTTATTTCTCAATCTTGGGGAAAAATAAGTAAAGGTATCTGAAAATGGAGTTGCTGTATTATCTATTAGTAGTGCCTCAAGATGACTTGATGAAAATTTATTATTTAATCTTGGAATTAAATACAAAATGAATAGCTACTCAAAAATCAACAGAAGAATTACATGCTGATTACTATGCTTAAATTAATGCTATGTTAATATTATTATCAAAGTGCCCAAATGGATGTTATTATTTTACATATCTAAAAATAGTTAATATTCCATTTATTACGGTTTTTGATTGAATATTTCAAAGGCAATAAAAAGAGGCTGCCTGGAATTCAGTGAATGTTCATTTATGCAGACTCTTCAAAAGGCACTCAGATACTCCAAGTCATTTTTAGTTTATCTTCTATATATATATATATATAATTTTTATACTAGGAGTTGGGGGGGGGTCCCCTCAGCCCGGCCTGGCCCCTCTCACAGTCTGGAAGCTCTCAGGGGTGGGAGGTGACCTGGTGATTAGGGGATGGTGACGTCCCCATCATACCTCTGCTGCTGCCAATGCCAGCAGCACAAGCCTTGGCTGGCCTTGGTTACCTGAGTCTTAGGCGGCCCTGGGCAGCTGGGCAGCCACCATCCAAGACTTGCCTGCAGCTTGGGATGGCCCTGGATGGCTGGGAGGCTGAGGATAGGACTGGCCACACCACGTGCCTGCCCCCGCCTCCCCCCAACCAAGCAGGGCTGAAAGGACTGGGGGACTCTAGCAGGGCCAAGGGGACTGGGTGCTGCCATCTTGTGGCTATGGGTGCCTCCATCTTTTGTGATGATGTGATGGTCAATTTGCATATTCCATCTTTATTAGATAGAATGAGTTGTGTCTTCCCAAGTTTCCTTCAGTGAATATCAGGTTTCATTTTGTGATCATTTGGCAATTATAGAAGGTGAAAAAAGAAGTCTAAAAATAGGTTGGATAGCAAATTGAGATCAAATACTGGCCATAGTTACTAAAAAATTGGTATGTCATGTGTAGCTAGCAAGTGTTGGATTTGTAAGCCAAACTAGCAATTTCTTTTTTTCCCCCTAGGTTAAGATTTTATTTTTTTATTAATGTGTTACATGTATACATATCTTCTCATTGCCCCTCCTCCCATCTCAGGTATACCCTAATTCCCCAGTGTCTTGTGCTCATTGGTTATGCTTATGTGCATGCATACAAGTCCTTTGGTTGATCTCTATCTACCCCACCTCTCCTTAACCTTCCTGCTGTAATTTGACAATCTGTTTGATGCTTTACTGCCTCTGTATCTATCCTTTTGTTCATCAGTTTATAATGTTCTTTACTATCCACAAATGAGTGAGATCATGTAGTGTTTCTCTTTCATTGACTGGCTTATTTCACTTAGCATAAGGCTCTCCAGTTCCATCCAGGTTGCTGCAAATGGTAAGAATTCCTTCTTTTTTATGGCAGCATAGAATTCCATTGTGTAAATGTACCATAGTTTTCTGATCCACTCATCTGCTGATGGGCACCTAGGCTGTTTCCATATTGTAGCTATTGTAAATTGTGCTGCTATGAACATAGGGGTGCATAAATCCTTTCTAATTTTTTAGGATATATTCCTAAGAGTGGGATTGCTGAGTCAGCCACTGTGGAGAACAGTATGGAGTTTCCTCAGAAGGAATTTATTTTGCTTCTTCATTTTCACTGACGTGTTATGCCCTTGCTTCTGTATCTCCTTATGCAATAGAGCTCAAAGCCCATTACCTGAGGCCATCTGCCTCCCATTGGTTTATGTGGAAAGATCCAACAATCATTGAGTTACTGGAGATATTTCAATCATTGCCCTAAAAATGCAAACTTGAAACTTCAGAGCCAGCCCCAGAGGCATGTCAGGGCTTGGGCCATGAAACAGTCATTTTTGATCCTGTAAATGAAGACACTGTCCCATGCTATATGTATGGCCTTGGAATTCAATTAATATAAAGCCAGTCCTGACAAAAATAAATATTAAGACTGTCACTTAGGATGCAGTCAAGGATCATAAATAAATAATATCTATTTTCTAGGCCACAGTGAGTGCCTGGGCATTGCAAACACTGTGGGTGAGCAGTGTTCAGATTTTAATAGGTATTGAAAATAAACTGTATTAGAAGTGATGGTTTGGAAGTCTCTCCTTAGTTACATTAGATGGTCCCTTCCCACCTCTCCTCCAATAAACACATTCTTGGTGGAGCAACCATAATAATTGTCAAACACATGTTCTGGATTTATATTCTAAAGAACAGGTTGGTGTCAAGATTAATTGATTCTGGCTCCCTTCCCACAAATAAAATATCATCCTTAATACTTGCTTGTTTAGATCACTTCTGGTCCTAAGTCTTCCTCCAATATCAACCTTTATTTCACCAGTGCTATCACAATATGGCCCTAATCATACTAATGTTTTATTATGTCTAAACTTTTTTTTTCTAACTTCAGCTACCTTTTATCTTGCTCATACCCAGTCTCTGACTACTGAGCCTGTTACACCTTCTGTTATTGGTAAATTAAATTATGGGTTAACCTAGGTGATTTTTTAAAATATTCATAGAAATCTGAAATGGGTTTTTAAGTATTCCCAAAATACCCAAGGAACAATTTTGAATGTATTTGGCTGATCCTATAGATGGAATCAGCAGAATACCACAAAATTGCCTTTACAATATTTGATGATATTCCTGATTTTAAATAATTTCCTAAGATAATAATAGAAAGTCGGTGGTTTTTTTGTTGTTGTTGCTGCAAAAGAATAAGTAATTTTTTTTAAATCTCTAAGTCCAGTTAACAACTCCCTGAGTATTTTTAATGTGGCCCTCTGTCCTATTTTTAGTTGCCAGCACCATATTTCCTTCCCATTTAGGGAAACAAAGTCTCATATCATACCCCACAAAGGAAGCTAAAGGAAACTAAAGAATTCCCCCTGGCCCTGGCAATAGGGTGCAGGCATGACTTAGTTTCAGCCAATCAGACTGCCCTGTCCAGAACTTTGAATCTCAAGGAAGTCAGCTTGCAGCTAGCTCATTAGCAGCAGGGTATCAGGTAGTGATTGTAACAATAGCACCCTGGCAGATTGTCCTGGCTGCTCAGCTGTGATGTCCTCTTACTTCCCCAACCATTTTTCAAGGTTCTGTGAGTCTCACCTCCCAGATCTACTTAGTAAATCTCCTTTTTGTTAACTGACTTCCGAGGGTTCCGATCAAGGGCCCGGTCTAATGCTGACAATCAAGAGCTTTAACATGACCCAGCCCTGCAACTCCTTCCTCAGCTGCCCTTTCCCCTTTCTTTCTGATGTCTTTACTTACCACTTCTTAATTAAAATTTTTTTCAATTATAGTTGATATACATTATATTAGTTTCAGGTGTACAACATAGTGATCAGGCATTTAGGTAACTTACGAACTGATCACCCCAAATAAGTCTAGTTACCCATCTGACACTTATTACAATGTTATTAATGATATTCCCTATGCTGTACTTTACATCTCTAAGACTGTTTATATAACTAAAATGTATACTTCTTAATCACTTCATCTTCTCTTATCCATACCTCCATTCCCCTCCCACTTTGCAACTGCACCACTTCTTTTTGGGTTGCAGCCACCTCTATAAAGGACAGTCTCTGAGCTCAGAGAGGGAACCATTGAAAGCATTTAGGAAAATTTTCTGGAATTCTTGCAAGCTTCCATGTAAGAACCCAATGGTATACATTTATAAGGGAACATAGCTATGTAAGTTACCTTTGCTGAAACCTGGGGCAAGTTTCCCCCTGGAAGATTGCTAGCTGATGTCCAAGTGAAGCTGCAGAGGGAAAATCTCTATAATACACTAACCTCACTTCTCCTTATGTCATTCCTGTCACCTTGATGCCAACAGTAAATGGAGATTCATTAGCATTATAGTAAAAAAGCCGGTCCTAATGGTTCCAAAATATTCACTTCAACCCCAGAAAACCCAAAGAAATTCAGGATTCAGTTCAGAACATTTCCCAAAGAGATTAGCTCAATTAAGTTGAAGCAAAATAGATAAGAAAATACTGTGCTGTATGAAGAAATAAAACTCAAAGTACTATCCTGGTCTGGTTTAAATCTATAAAAGTTTTAATTCTGGAAGCTGTAGTTTTGAACACATCCCCCTTTCTCTTTAGAAGTAAGATGTGAGCCTTACAACTATGCAAGTATTTGTTTTTTATAACACCATGTGCACTACTCTTAAATCACATACATAATATAATAGTATTTAAATCATATATTAGATGCAGTGGGAGTGTTTATGCTAGAAAGAATAACTTATTAAAGTTAGTAACTACTTGTAATTTGTTTTCTAATTCTGGTTTCTCATATGCTGAGCTTGTTCCCTTGAATCATCCCGTTTGCTTCTCATTACCCCTTCACATTGACTTTCTTCTAGTAGAGACTTTGTCTCTTCTGGCCCCAAAGTATTGATTTCTTTGTCATTTGAACCAGGGTATTGACCCACATACAAGTACATATAAAGGATACTAAGATCCTTCTATGCACCGTGTAGCATCACTACCATCCTCTTGCAATGTCACTGTTACCCTGAAGATCTTGGAAAATATTCCATACAAACTGTGGAAACCTTTTACTTACAAATTCCTCTCTGCTAGGGCTCCCTGGAATACATTCCCTTTCAAATGGCCCTGGTGAGAACCTTGATTGATGGATTCGACAAAGCGTTAATAAGGCAGATTCACAATTCATTATATTCAAAACCAATTTATGATAAACCCAAAGGCCAGTGACAATTGGCTTGATTCTTTGATAACCCATTAATTAACAAGTTATGCCAACTATGTGTCTAGCCCTCAGTTTAGTGCAAGAAAGACAAGAAGGCATGATGACCGCCCTCATTTTCTTATTGTCCAAATTGGGGGCGGGGGGGGGATCCAATCACAAGTAATTCCACAAAGAGAGTTAAATACTGAATGGGTGGATAAGCCAGCCTTTAATCAAGGAGCCAGCAGACTGTTCAGCCCCTGGCCACTGCCAGTGGTCCATAAATGGCTCTTAAACCATTAGCCTATGTATTAGTTCACAAAATACGTATGCCTTTTTTATGAGTGGAAAAAAATTAAATTGCAGTTGAGTATACCAAGGTACAGCTAATGTTGATAGCATTTACATATGCTACTTAGGAGGAGTGCAAGTCAAGAGCTGGCAGAGGCAGCTGATTACTGACTTAAATCACAATCTAAACGAAACTGTTATTGTTGTAATTAGCTAGTTATTAATGTTAATGAAAGACAGAGAGCAAAAGGGAGGCCAGACATTATAAGCAAGGACATCTGGGCAGCTTCATGTTCCCCAGGGAACCACTCATCTATTCCCTGCAGAACACTGGAGGAAGAGATAGAACCAAGGAGGAGGTAGACAGCTGTGCAATGATGGAGGGAAGGTGCTTGTCTCTCAGTCTAGCTTGGAAAAAAAGATCACTGCCTAGGAGGATTAAGCCACTCAAGGGTGTGAAATCTTGGAAGGGTGAAATACCCAGACAGAGTCCCCTCTCTCTGGCTCTTGTGCTCTTGCTCGCTCTTGCTCTCTCTTGCTCCATGACCCACACATGTCCATGTGTTCACCTGTTCTCCCTCCATAGCTATGTGGTCCATGTCCATGCAGATCCCACTCACATGGATTGCAGCTGGGAGCATAAGCTAGACGACCCAGATGCTGAACTGCGCTGGACTATAGTATGAAGCAGAAATTCTGAGCAGTGGCCTTAAATCTGGCCCTGCTGAAGATAAGATTGAACGTCTTCCATGACAGGACGAATGGAGATGGGACCTTGATATAATTTTATATCATCAATAAAGTTTTTCATGAAATCCCATCCTCCCAAGGCGGACCTCAGGAAATTCCTTTCCCAAAGGTACCCCCAAAAGCTGCACTTTCACTAGTAACAAAACTATTTGCAAGTTTTTGTTTTGGAGCATATAAAGGAAGCTACCAACATCCAGTCATTTTCACAATTGTTATAGGTGTCCTCACCTACCTACCAGGTAAGTGGGCTGACACAGTCCATGAATAAAACCCACAGTGGCAAGTCCCAGCTCCATAGTCAAGTCTCTTTCTCACTTACCTACATCCTACTCCCCTGTTAATATCAAGTTCCAGGCCTAAAACCAACTGTCTGGGCCCAAGGTCTACTTCCATTCACATCAGACATCATTCACTGGGCTAGGAGGAGGACCTAGTTCAGGGAGAAGGTGACATGTTGAATTTAAGATGCATAAAAGTCTTCCAGGGAAAGATGGACAGCAGGCAGTTGGGCACACAGGTCTGGAGTTGAAAAGACAGATTTGGGATGGAGACACAGATTTGAGAGTCACCAGCACATGGACAAGTCATTGAAACTATGGGAGAGGTTATAGGGTTAAATTGTGGCCCCTCAAATTTGCATGTTGAAGTCCTAACCTGCTATATGACAGAACTTGACCTTATTTTGGGCATAGATAAGAGGCAATCAAATTAAAATAAGCCCTAACCACATATGACCACATGAATACAAAGGTATATATAGGGGTGATGCTTCTACAAGCCAAATAATGCCAAAGATTGTCAGCAAAACATCTGGAGCTGGGCAAGAGGCAAAAGGCATGGAAAGATTCCTTCTCACAGGCCTCAGAAGGAAGCAACCCTGCTGACACCTTGATCTCGGACTTCTAGCCTCTGGAACCGTGATACAGTACATTTCTGGTATTTAAGCCATTGAGTCTGTGGTACTTTGTTACAGTAGCCCTAGGAAACAAGAGGGAATGACACCATCTAGAGTGAGAATATTGACTGAGAAATGCAGATAACTAGGGCTGAGACTCAAGAAAACCAACAATAAAAAGGAATTTGAACCTATAAAAAAGCACCCAAAAAGGTGGGGGAAGATATAACACTGTGGAAGTCAAAGAAAGTGAGAGAGAGAAGACCATGGCACAAAGTGTGCTTTTGTGACATGACAGTTACTGTGGACTGTGGAAAGAGTACTGTTCGCTGAGCAGTACAGGCAGAAGGATCAGCATTTACTAAGAAAGACGTGGGAGGTGAGAAAGATCATGCAGGAAGTGTAGACAGCACTAATGCAAAGAGAAAGGAAATGTTTTCTCAACATAGATTCTGAAAACACCGAAAACAAGTGAATTCTAACCCAACATAAAAAACCTTCATACACTGACAAATCCTGGGCTAATTGAAGATCTGCATGATAGATTGGAGAAAAGACAGCAGAGCCGGTAATTCAGGGTAGTTTTGTTAGAAGATAATCCTTTATTCATCATGCAAAAGTTTCATGTGTGGCTCTGTAATTTAATAGCAGATAATGCAAAACTTTCTTTAAAGTCCTTGAAACCTTCCTACCCAGAATTCAGCAGACCCAATTTAGCACATTAATCACCTCCCTACTCCCATGGTTGGTGCAAATGTTCAATCAAAATCCTCACTATAAACATCATATCTTGGCCAAAGATGAGGGATATATATTAAAGTTCTGCTTCTTTGGTAAGCAAATGAGAGTAAATTATCCCCTGGGAGTACTGTATTCACCCATGTGAGGCAAATTACAGCAGCTATGCAACTGACAGAATGCTTAATGCACCGGTACTGACAACTGAACATAATGTATTTTTAAATTCTCCTATAGAGGCAGCTCTTGTAGTTAGGCATGTTCTACTCTCAAATTCTAATTTTATCTAATGGAGTGGAAGATGCTTCCAACGTTCACACTGTCTGGAAGATGACTTAAATTTACTCTGCAGGGCCTGGGATAAGGCAAAAGGTCTTACTGGCATTATCTTTTAAACATTCCTTGAGTCCATCTCCTCTTGCCATCTTTACCCTTTCAATTCCCTGCATTATGTCCTGTTGCTCTTTCTTTGCACAACTGACTGCCACATGCTCCCCATCCCCAGGTTTGCACAGAGAAGAGATGCCATGTGAAAATGAAAGGTATCTGACATTACAGAGAAAACTTGGTTTAACCTTGGCCATACACCTATGGCCCAGAGACTCATTTTCCTGGTCACTATTTGTTTTGGTTAGAGAAAGCTTAGCAAACCTTATTCTTTCATTCATGCACATTTACTGAGGGGCCTCCTATGTGTTGGACATTGAACTAGGATATGGGGACTACAAAGAGGGCAAAGGCCCAGCGTCTCTGCCATGGTTAACAGTACATTGGGGCAAAGAGGTTGAAAAACAGGTGAAGAATAGCCCGACATGGAAAAGGCTAATGCACTGACAAATCTTGAGCTTCATGGAAATAAAGATCTGTAAGAACCTGAGCCTGGAGAGTGTGAGAAGTTGTAAAACCCCAGGAGTAGGAACAACATTTACAGGACAATTACTTCTTGGGAAACTAGCAAAAACCAGCAGGAAAACAGCCCATGGTGTGGGGTCAACTGTACCATGTGGATTCAATAATAGTATTAAGTTGTAATGATGTGCAATTTGGGCTACCAGACTAATGGTGGTTTCAGCCTTAAAAACTTTTTAATCCACTCCTTTTCTCAAGCCCCATCCCACAGACTCTAACCCGTTGGTTTCTTTCAGCTCAGTGTACACTTGGTCTCAGAAACTGCATTATTTTTTATTAATTGATAAAAAATTGCAGATGTATTAAAGAGTATGCTTTATATGTTTGTGTCTCTAACATTAATGCCTAGCACAGGAAACCTGAGATGGAGGACCTTTCTGTAGAGAAGAAAAGGATAATGAGTCTGGTTATGCACTCACTCACACATCCAACAAATATTTACTGAGTACCTACTATGTGCCAGACACTGAATTAGATGCCAAACAGAACTTAATTGATAAAGCAGATAAGATTCCATCCTTATGAAGCTTAGAATAAGTGAACAAACACAGAGACATATGACTACAGCACAGGTAAGCAAGTATATAACAAATAATCACAAATTATAAGTACTGTGACAGAAGCAAGAGGAAATAATGATAGAGAATAATAAGGTGGTGTTTAGATAGATGGTGTAGTCATCTGAGGAGATTAAAGGGAAATGGAGACCTTAGGATGAGGTCATGCAAAAATAGAGGGAAGAGTGATTCAGGAAACAGAAACAACATTACAAAGACTTTCGGTGTGAAAGAATTTGGTGTGTTTTAGGAATTTAAATGCAAGTCAGTGTAGATGGAACAATAAACAAAGGAGAGAGAGTATAAGATAAGGTTAAAAAGGAGACAAAAGCCAGATCAGTTTTGAGGTAGGATATTCAAATACAAATATCTACTAGGCAACTGGACAAATCTGACAAGAGTTTGGGTGGAGACAGAATAAGTCTCACAAAGTAGAATCATTAGCATAAAAGACAAGGCAAGAAATTAAATATCTAAACCTATGAATATACAGTAGTGGATGCCCAAAGGGTCCAGGATGAGTCCCCTGTGGAATAATCCTATTATCAGGAGGTAGAGAAATGGAGAACAGCAACTAAAACAGCAGGAGGGGCCAGAGGCAGAAGCGACTCATAGAGGTGAGAATCCAAGAGAAGAGAGTTTCAAAAAGGAGATATCCGTTAACTTTTCACATATTACCAAGAGGTCAGGGAGATTGGAGGTGGAAGAAATACCCACTGACTAGGGCAATAAGGATGGAACAGGTGACTTATAAAAGCAGTTTTACTGGAGAGGAGGTGAAGGAAGGGGAAGGAAAAGGAATGGGGGCAGATGTTAGAAATTGCAAGGTAGACAGCATAAGGGTCTAGTGAAGGGCTATTTAAAGTATATGGGAATGCTCCATGCTTCTCATATATTTTAACTGAGTTGACTGGCCCTTAAGGAGAAACTAAGTATAGTGCCTGATTATGAATCTCCTCACATTTGCACCTTTGAAATGTGAGCCTGGAATGGGAACTGCACTGGCAGTTACTTGTAGATCTCTCGTGAACACCAGATGTGTCAATGCTCAGGAGCTTCAACATTTACTAGTAATTTCTGGCAGGCAAGGACAGGATTGTTTTCCCGCTCCTGTTGTGGCCTTCTGAATGGAGACCATTAACAGACATGCTGAGCTGGTCTGATTAGCAGGAGCAGGGAAGAGAATCAGCTTTCCAAATCTTAATAGGGTAATTATAAAATTTACTGTGGGTCTGGCTCCATCAGGGGTTTAGATTGAAATGAGACATCTGATGTTTGCTATTTATAGTCTTGTTTGAGGGGCAAAAGCAGTGTGATAGGCTTCCCTGAGAAAGTGTCGGTTTGTGCCCTGTGTGTATCCTCTTCTCTCCTCACCAATGAACCTCACAGTCACAAGCCCCAGAAGCTCTCTATTCTCCCAGAGTCTCAGTTGTCCCAGTGATTCTCTTTGATCATTTAGTCACTTGGAATAGCAACACTTGGAGGCATTTCTGGTACTGTATAGTTACAGTCTGAGAGAACTTTTTCTGAGATTTAGCACAAATTTTTTCTCTTTTCCTAGAAGCTGCTGACAGCTTAGCTTCCAAGACTTTTCTAAGACCCAGCGTGGCTTCTGTCATGGTCTCCTTAAGCACAATTTCTGCACCATCTCACACTTGAAAGAGCCCAGACTTGGAAGTCAGACAACTTGGAACGAAATGTCCGTTCTGCCTCTCACTTGTGTTGCACAATCTTTCCTCTCCAAACTTCAGTTTCTGCACTGGCCAGGAGGAAAGTAATATTTATCTAGAAGGGATGCTGTAGAGTTGATGTAGCTCATTGTTATTTTATTTGCAGAGCATTATAGGCCCTGAAATGGTGCCTTTCACCTAGAAGGTTCTCCAAAAATACTTGCGGATTGAGTTTTGTTCAAACTCATGGCATATATCCTAGGCAGAATCCCACTTATAAAATGGAACGTTTCCCAACTCTAAATGCATTTTTCCATATAGACAAAGCTATAAATTGTGGTTTGACCACAGGTTGGTACTAAAATCCCCTTTAGTGCATAGCATTGCTAAAATACTGCATATTTGCAATGGGGAAGCAAAACAAGGGAACATTGGCTAAAAACAGTCTTATATTTATCTTGAAAGTTTGTACTTGAAGAAAAGTAGATTAAATTTAAGAAAGAGGAAAAGTTGCAGGCAGTTATTGAAGGTGACCTAGGGAAACATTTGTGTATTACCTGAAGGCTCAGTGTTGATGCCCTGCATCTTTATTCTGTTTAATTTCCACCTAACCTTCATCCTACCTCCCTTGATACAGGTATCCCTTTAGCATCAGTTTCCTTGCTTAGCAAATGAGATTTCAATAGTACAGTTGTTCTTTTCCAAGGAAGAGAAAATGAAAAAAAGATAAATGAGAGAAAACAAGTTTTATAATAATTCTAAGAATACGGTGAAAAAAAAGGAAGTAAACAGAGTTAAAAGAAGGAGAGAGATGGGGAGAGAGAGAGAAAGTTCTAACACAAGCAACAATTTTAATGAAGAAGTGAGCTGTCACAGCAGAGTAAAACGGCATATGAGTTCTCTTTCTCTCTCTCTCAGGGCAAACATGTGAGTGGTGGTCAGGATTTCAGAACAGTTTCCCATAATGCTTCTAGGTGGTATGCCAGCCATTGGGGAACTTGGTACCTGTATAAACAATGGCATAAGAAGGGTTTGTAAGGTGATGTGAAAGGAGGAAGCTGGGTGACCTTGAGAAGTCACTTCAACTTCCTAGCTGTTGGTGTTCTCAAATATAAAATGAGAAAATGGAACTAGACATTCTATAGGTGATTTCAGTGTGAAATTCTTAAGTTTTTATGAAGATCTATAACTTCATCTCAACTAGCTCTCTGTTTCCATCAAAACACAAGTTAAAATCATAGACTCTGCTTACAAAACTCAATATGGTCCTTCACTTTCACCTCCTTAAAAGTTTGCCTTTTCTAAGCATCACCATGACAATGAGAAGTAGTTTTGTTTCTTCTAAGCAAGGGATTTTTAGAATTATGCCTGCATACAGGGAAGGATATTTTAGGGGTACTAACGAATTTGAAACTCTCCCTGGAGTAAAAGATAGAAGTGAGAGGGGGAAAAAGAAATGGAAACTAACTTTTTTTAAAACATAAAAATTGCTCATCTTCTGCAGTGTTAAATGCTGCTTTCTTAGAGAAATTAAATAGAATATAGGGTGTCCCCCCCAAAATGTATATACACACTTTAAATAATTATAAAAGTGTCTTATTAAAATACATTTCATTTTCAAAATTGAGCTATCAGCTGTTAAAGTGTGTATACATTTTTTGAGACACCCTGTATATGATAATTTAACTTATGTACTAAGGGCTTTTGTCAAATGATATAGTTTTAAAAATCCACTGTACACACTGTGAAATTGATTATTTTTACAAACAACATCAGCAGGTTTTGGAATCTCAATTATACATAGAAAAGCAACAGGCTTAGATTTGGAGTTTTGCCTGAAAAGAACACTGTACCAGAAATTGGGATTCTGAGAGCATAGTGGCTGGGTTACCTCCTGACTGAGCATCTGACCCTAGATGTTCCTTTTATCTTTCTGTCTGATGATTTTCTATATGTGAACCTGGGAAATAACTGTCATTTCCTCATATCAAGATCTTAGTGATATTCCTCTTACAATTTTTTATTGTGGTATTGTAGTATAACGTATCATTTTAGGCATTTTTAAATGTACAGTTCAATGGCATTAAATACATTCGTATTGTTCAATCATCACTACAACCCATCTCCAAAGCTTTTTTATCTTCCCAAACTGTAACTCTGTACCCATTCTCTTATTTTAAAACATTTCTCTTGATCCACTTAGAGCATCAACCATTGTACCTCTTCGTGTGGTGGTGAGAAAGCAATTATATGAAATTATGAAGAAGAAATTGCAAACTGCAGAGTGGGTAGTGTGATATCATATGTGCTACAAGACTTACATATCAAGTTCTGATTATTAAAAAGCTCAAAAGTGTGAACATTATCCTCTTGTATATATCCTCACCACTTCCTGAAAAGTACAGGAAAGGAATTCTAGCCCCTTTCAATGAAAACAAAAGTAATGTGCTCCCCGAGAAGACAGCACAGTTCATCTCCAGAAGATGAGCCTCCCAGGGAAGCTGATGAACTGGGTGGGCTGGCTGTGTCTTCCCAGAAGAGACATCCTCTGAACCAATACATTGGGGGGTTTCCTAGGCTCTACCTTTCACCTATCGGCTCTCCATTATTTGCTGTTTATTTTGAATTCCATTCATTTACTTGCCGCTTTAGACCATTCTTGCCTCTCTGCCTCCCTTGTCAATATATCCAAGGCCCCCACGCATCACCTGCAGCCCCAGCCCCACCTTGGACAAGGACAAGGTTCCCTTTTGCTTAATCCTATGCTATTGGAAGTTAGTCTCTTCTACTCTTCTCCTGGCCATAGCTGGCTAAGCATTAACCCCTTTTCTATATGCTTTTACTTCCTCTTCCACCACTAAACAGAGCCATAACGACTACATTGCACATTATGAAAACGTGGTCTTCTATATTTTGCGAAAATCATGTCAACTTTAAATCCAATAATTTGATTGATTCTCAGTTTTCTGATGCTGACTTCCATACAGGGAAATCCCATATTTGAAATATGAGCTCATTCTAATGGCACTAATCAGAGATGTCTTTTATATACAACTATTAGCCCTGTGTATGAATCCGTGCTCTCTGCAGGGCCTGGCTGCTCCGCTCCTGCTGCTCAGAGGCTCTCCGTGGCCCAGAGGCCCATCCATGGCCAGGCACGGAACATTTGCCTCATCGCCATGGTGCCAAAGCAAGCATTCCACCAGGCCACTCATGCTGCCCGCTCTCAGTGGCCAATCCCCTGGGACTGGGGGACTCTGGTGGGACTGAGAGGACTGGGCACTGCCATCTTGTGGCTCTGGGTGTTACCATCTTTGTGATAGAGTGATGGCTAATTTGCATATTACCCTTTTATTAGATTGGATGTGTACGCATTTGTTCAGCCATTCACTCAACAAACATTTGCTCAATACCATGCATGTGTCAGGCACTATCATGGATGCTGAGAAAATGAGACTGTCTCTGCCCTCACACAGTTTAAAGGGAAATATAGACCAGAAAATGGGCAATTGCAATAGTACAAATAAGCAGTGTGATAAGAAAGGGAGAGTGGGTCTGTGTGAGCCATGCAGGGCTGTCTAAACAGGCTGGGGGCTCTGACAAGCCTTCTTGGGGAAGTGAAATCTACTAGTAAGCAGCAGCTCAGAGGAGAAGCTAGCCAAGCAGTGTAATAGGGAAGCTGGGACACACTGCATGCCACTCACAGATCATAACAATTTCATTCTTCTTCTCAAAAATTAAATGTTTCTGTCATCCTGAAAAGAAAACAAATACCTGGTGTGTAGGCAATGGACAGGACTTTAAAGATGCTACCTAAATGCAGTGGAATCTGTTTATCTGTAGGGTAAGTAATAATGATGTCTTATAATGAGGTTTACTTTCTTTTTGCATTTCAATAATAAAACCATATGATGTGAGATCCAAGAGAGGATTTAAGGCTAGCCCTAGGTGTTTTATCTGACATTTAGAGCTTATTATTAATACACTAGAGGCCCTGTACATGAAAATTCATGCACTGGAGGGGGTGTCTCTCAACCCAGCCTGCTGCTTCTCACAGTCCAGGAGCTCTCAGGGCCAGGAGACACTCGATCACACCACTGCTGCTGCCACTGCCAGCAGGGCAAGCCTCGGCCCTGGTTACCTGACCCTCACACAGCCCTGGGCAGTTGGGCAGCCACCATCCGAGGCTTGCCTATGCCTCAAGCCATCCCTGGGTGACTGAGCAGTTGAGGGGACTGGGAGACTCCGGAGGCAGGCACTCAGAGTGGCCTTGCTGTGTGCCTCCTACCCCAGCTGGGCTGAGGGTACTGGGTGCCGCCATCTTGAGGCTGTGGGTGCTGCTATCTTCAAGGGTGTGACAATCAAGGGTGTGCCATCTTTGAGGGCAGGGCAGTCAGTTAGCATATTTTCTACTTATTGGCTGTGGGCGCTGCCATCTTTGATGGTGGGGAAGTCAATTAGCATATTCCCTCCTTATTGGCTGTGGGTGCTGGCATCTTTAAGGATGTGGCAGTCAATTAGCATATTCTTTCTATATTAGATAGGATAAGTAAAACAGATTTGTCACATGGCCAAGACTGTCAACATACTTATGCTGACACATATGGCACCTAAAAACCATGCACCATTTCAACAGAATGAGAAAACGTGGGCAAAGCAAGGGAGTGTTGAGTCTTGACTCAGCTTCCTGGCTACACCAGGTGAAGTAAAACAGCTTTCACTTCCAACTTTTACTGTTAACTTGTTAAAGTAGGTGTTGCATGGTTTTAACTGTTGCTTCGAGAAAATTATCCAGAACTTAACACAGCAAACCTTAATGATTGCTTCACAATCACCAAATTAGACAGCCTGAGACATGCAGAGAGCAGGGATGGCCATGTAGAAATCCCAGGGAACCAGAAGTGAGGTTCAGTTTAATGCCCTGTGGACACCGATGCAAACGTAAACACGTAAACACTGGGCACAACTCCCTCTGGAGAGTGGGGTTGCAGTGGGGGGATCAGGGCAGCCTGAGCAGAATTGTTTTCTGTACATTGGATTTACTTACTGAACATGTAGGTTTTACTAAAATATTTAGAAAACTTACTTTCTACTCTTTATGGCAGAGGCTATATGGAAAATACCACACTCAGCAGCTCTACTCCTTGTGCTATTTATAACAATTTGCAGCACATTTGTAGATTGCTTTAACAATTTGTAAAGATGGCTCAGATAGACGACCATTTCATGTTGCCTTTCCATTGATCTGTAATGTACTTCCTGTTATCTTTGCTTAATTGATGAGGAAACCAAACCTCAAAAGGGTCAGTAAAAGTAATTTATCACGTGGCCAACAGTTGTCCAAATAAATATTCTAATGATTGTTTTATTCTGGAATCCTGTATTAAACACTTGCTATGAGTCAGGCATTGTGCTAGGATCTGGAACTATGAAAATAAAATAGGTACTGACTCATAGTTCACTGATACTTATTAGTGGGGTTAATAGACAAAAATCATATACAATATGTGGGGTAGACTTATACTAAAATAATTCAGTTTTTCTGATAAAAAATCATATACAATATGTGGGGTAGACTTATACTAAAATAATTCATTGTTTAACTAAGTGTCCTTAATTTTTATGCGCAAAATCTGGCAATGTTACAAGTTATTAGAAACTTTATATGAACCAGCTAGGCCAGTGGTCAGCAAACTCATTAGTCAACAGCCAAATATCAACAGTACAACAATTGAAATTTCTTTTGAAAGCCAAAAACCGACTTCTGTGCATGGGCCACAAAGTTTCAATTGCACTGTACATGTGTGCCCGCACGTGGTAGTTTGTGGAAGAGCCACAATCAAGAAGCCAAAGAGCCACATGTGGCTTGCGAGCCTCAGTTTGCTGACCACTGAGCTAGGCCAACTGAGCCCTCATTATTTTTACGTTATATAAAATGATTCTAAATGTTTTATTTTCCAGAAAAATTATATCAACAAAATGAAAAACACAGACTGATGTTTATTAACTACAGCATAACCAGGCAAAAATTATAATTTGGAATATTACAATAAATAATTACAAATTATTATTCTGGCCAAGGAAATTTTATCTCTTAATTCATTACGTACAAAAGTTCTTTTTAGTTTACTAAGAGTTTTGCATATTATCTTATTGGACCTTCACAGAGCAAGTGATATTAAGCCCAATTTATAGTTGAGGAAATCACAGCTTAGAGAAGTCACGTGACTTGCTTGTATGGATAGTAAGTCACAGTGCTCCGAAACCAATCAATGAATTTCTAACTCAAGTGCTTCTTTTTTTCTATAGGATTCTGAGAGCTGAGGATAATAATAACTGCTATAGTAGAATACTAAAATTGAACTCCTCCGTCTTCAGTTTTGGATGAAGCCACCAAAGCAGAAAATAATACAAAAGTTGCCAAGTGCCCCCATATCGTAAACTTGGGGCACAGTCACCTAAGCCCACCTATAAAACACTGCTCTGAAGAGAGCTGTCCATGGTCTGTGCTGCGGCCCTCCCACCCCCTCGCCCTTTGGTGGTGGAAGGGAGTGCTTATCCCTAGTTTTAGGTGGAGGGGCAACAGGGGAATCACGGCAGCACTTGATGTGTGTTCACTGGGGTCTGGGGTTCATTGCAGCCTAAGCCACCCCTCCCACCCTTCCAAGAGAAGTTCAAAGGTGAAATGTTGTGACTGGAGCTGTCCCTCTGTGAGTATAAAGAACAGCATTGGGAGGAAGTAGCCCTTCTTCCTACACTGGGGAAAACCATAAATGCTGGGGACCAGTGAGGGAGCTGGCTTGGTGCTCTTAAAAGTGATCCTGCTTAGGATAACTGGCCAGAGAGCTGACATGACCCCAACAGAGTGGGAATAGAAGAAACCAGGAACTAAGGGTTAGGGCATCATAATCAACCAGTTTTTTGTGGGAAAGGCAATTTCTTGGAACTCTTTGAATTGCATTATATACATTCACTCTTAATTGTTATTACAATTCTATGAACTATTATTACCCCATTTTATAGATAAGGAAACTCAAGCGTATATGTAGCTGAATTATTAACCCAAGTTCATACAAGTGATGAAGCTGGAATGTAAAATGAGGAAGTTTAACTCCAGAGATAAGCTAAGTTCTACTGATTCTACTAGGTTCTTATTTAATTTAAGCCAAGATGGACCCATTTCAGACCAATCAGTCTGTTCCATAACTCAGCCTCACAAGACTCAAGGTATATCAGTAAGGGCTGGCCTAGGACTCTTGCCAGTCCTTATGGGAAAGGTACTCTTTAATTGTTGAGACTGCTTAAATTGGTAGAATGTGAGGCTAGTATTTTTTGCCATAAAAGTAGAGAGAGACAGTGTCATCATTATTTTGCATTAGTATAGGCTTCACCTGAATTCAATACAATCCCTGGACTTTTCGGTTTCATAAGCCAATAAATTCTGTTTTTGTTTTTTTTCCTTAATCCAGTTTTGGTTAGGGACCTGTCACTTGAAAATAGAAACGTCAGGACCATTTCAATGGCCTTGAGCAAGGGATGTTAATGACATTTGACCTAATAGCTATTGCCAGCTCTTAGAAAACAATTTGAAAAACAACCTCATTAGCTACATTGAAGATTGAGTCAGTTACAGAATTTGACCTGACAGAGGATAATGAAAGATGCCCCTGAATCACTACATTACCTGTTTCCTGCTCAAAATTTATCCTGCCTTATTAATGACACAAGCTATTCTATTTCTCATTTTTCTCTTATGAAACCATTTTCTCATATTCCTTTTGTTATGAGTATAAGTTTAAAAGAAGATTAATTGAGAAATCCCCATCTCCCAACCTCATATTAATACAGTACCCTCTTCTGGAGATCAGTCTGGATCTATAAAATTTCACGTTGGTTCATGATTATGCTTGGTTTACTATTCTCCAAAACCCAAGTCAAATAAAGAACATATTTATTTGTGTCATCAGTGTTAGACATAATTCTGAAAAATGATCTCATAGAAAGGCTCTGACAATTCAATATTAAAATATTTCCAGGAACATTATGGCCTTCTTGGTGAGAGGCCTGATGATTTATTAGGAGATGTGGCACAGGACAAGGCACTGACCCCAAATTCTTGCACAAATGGCAATAATCTAAATCTTGTAAACTAGGTCTAATCATCATGAACCTACCAGTACATAAAGTTACTACTAGTTCTACCAGCAGACTTTCTGCCTTAGAAAACTTGGCATCCCAGATGTTCTGCAGTAATGAGGGGAAGACACAGGCTGATGTATCCAGAGGACCTTAAGAAACTCTCTTCAGCTGAAACCAGTTTGGCTGAGTGAATAGAATGTCAGCCTGCGGACTGAAAGGTCCCAGCTCGATTCTGGTCGGGGGCATGTACCTTGCTTGCAGGCACATCTCCACTGTTGGGCGTGCAGGAGGCGGCTGATTTTTCTGACTTTCTGTCTCTCTCCCTTCCTCTCTGTAAAAAATCAATAATATATATATATATATATATATTTTTTTTTTTTAAAAAAAAGAAACTCTCTTCAGGTCATGGTGCCTGTTGACATTATAGTATGGAAGGCCTCATCTCAAGTCCAATTTGAAGAACAAACTTTTCCTCGAAGCTGAAAAAGGCCAGCCCCTTCTTCCATATTAAAGATCTTCTCTCTTTTCCCCTCACAACCTCTTTCTTTGATGATAACAACTCATAACTCATAATAAATCACCAAGTCCCTAATCAGGAAAGGTGGCCACAAGAGGGAAGGGAAGGTTCGAGTTTTTCTCCGAGGGTCTGCTCTGGTTTCCTTATCTTCTGATATGCCCTGTAAGTGTTCCATATGGATCATGTGTTTTCAACATCTTGACTTCGTGGTGTTCCCAATATTTTGGCAACTCAAATTCCATGAGTCCCACGGAGTAAATATGGGAAAGATAAAGAATCCATCTCTGCTCACTTAAACCCTAATCACAAAAAGTACTAAGCCCCCACCCAAAAAAAAAATTACTCCAGACATTAGAAAGGAATAAGAAATGGCAGAAAGCTTCAGGCCAAGAGAACACTATGAACACATGGGGCTTGAACCATTTGCAGCATTAAGTGTTTTCTGCCTCTTAAATTCTGGCTTTGAATAAATGCCATGCCCTTGCTATATGTTGGTACTAGTCCTCACACCCAACAAATTTTAGTAAAAACCTTCTTTTTTCATGTTCCAAATTCTATTTAAGAGCATTAAAAGGATATTTTACTTGCTTCTTTTTTGGTGAGGCATTATCCCTATTATATGGATGGGAAAATTGAGAGCCATAGAAGTTAAATAAAATGACTAAGGGTTATACAGCAAGTGTAATCACATAGAGCCCTGACATATAATTTTAGATACTGTATTTCTCTTAAGTTTGGTTCACATAGATTATCTCTTTCAAAATAGTACCTAGAAAAGATAAATATTTTTATGGTCTGTCCTTTAAAAAGCCACTTGAGACACAAAAGGAATCAGGTTTTATAACTTTACTTGATGTCCTCATGCAGTCACAATCCCACAATCCATCACCAGGAGGCTGTGTGTGCAGAGGGCAGATCCAGGTGAATGGGGACTTGACACTGCATTCACAGGACCCCCAACTGTGGCATACCTTTTTGGGGCAACCCATCCAGGAGCCCCAGATGGATGGGTGGGGCCTACCTCTTTGGGGCAATCAATCGTGGGACACCCACACTGAGAAGGCACAGGCCAGGCTGGGGGGGACCCCCTCCCCAGTGCATGAATTTGGTGCATCAGGCCTCTAGTATTAATATAAAAATAGAACTTACATAGACTATTGGAGGCAGACAGGTGATTCACTGTGGAATTTATGAGATGATAGAAAATAGAAGTTTATTTGAGCTATGAATTAACTGGTTAGTAGGGGCTGACTCTGTACACCAATATAATGGCTTTCTGGCCTTTTTAAAAAATTTATTTTTCTTGCTAGAAGGCATTATCATAAAAGTAAAAATAAATACAGTTTTCTAAAAAACAAAACAAAAAAACAGAGGTTCTGTAAAAAAGCATTAACTAGGCTTAGAGAGGAAGGTAAGTAGTTACAGAATGTAAGCCTTTTTCTGTTTAATATCAGAAGCACCTACTGCATCTTAATTACAGTAGGTCCTCGGGTTACATCAGAGATCTGTTCCTATGGTGCGACCAAATGCAATTTTCGCTGTAAGTGGAACCCACCTACATAAGCACCTATGTCACTCACATGGAGCACATACACAGCAGTAATAAAGTGAAACAATAAAAAAATTTAAATAAAGATAACAATTCCTGACCTTTACATGTGGTAAATAAATAATAAAAAACATAAAGCACATATGTACATATGTCAAATGATGGAACTTTATATATATATATATATATATATATATATATAT